>OX104067.1:53660015-53977223 GCA_944474145.2 Dicrocoelium dendriticum
CCCACTGTTGACGTGGCCAAGGATATGAAGAGATCAACCGAAAACAGTCGAGCCGATGCATTCCGTCTTTATAAATGTGATCCATGGGGTCAAGCACATCGGCACATAGCGACATGGCGCCGTTTCACTCGATCTGTTTCCTCTACCCGTTAGTATTTGCGTCCAGTGATTATACTTTATATGATTCCTCTCACTTCCTTTCGTTCACCTTCTCATATCACATTGAAGTTTGTCCATTTGTATTATTATGCGGGTACTGACAAATGCGTCCATCACATCTGGAAGCCCTTATTATGGCCAACCAACTGTGCTGCTTGTGGCTGTTGTTCCTAGAACCTGCGTAAGCTCACCTTCCTCTTGCTGGGGGGCCACAATGTCGGTTTCTACTTATCTCTCTCCATCCCATCTCTTTTCTCATTATAATATCACTCGATTTGAACCTGCGATAATTTTTGGTGGGTAGTCTACCTTATCCCCTCATGCTTTTCCAGTCGGAGACCCATTGCTGGTTCAAACTTCAGCTTCTGTTACAAAATGTCAACGCACCCGGTTATTTGAGCCTTGTCCACTCTCCTTCCTTTTCTTGGACAGCGGTTTCGCCATTGCCGTTTGCCACTAACATCGATTCTTTCTCTCTGTATTTATTTCCCTACATGTTGACCTTTACATCGTTGTGGAGCGAATGTCGATTCCTACCCTGTGGTACTTGTGTTTGTGCACCTATATGTAATCAATTTTCTTGTCTGATGTGTGCGACGCGAAGTGGGGACAATCTTACTGATCTGTCATGTACCTTTCCCAAGCATAGCCCCATTTATTCGCGACAATTTTGCTTCATGTATTCTATCATTGGTGATAGTTAAACATTTGTTCTAAATTTATCTGTTTACGACCAATGCGTAATCTGTGTAGGTGAACAGTTTCCAACAAAAAAATTCCCACTAAACTGGTACCTTCTAGTAACTAAATATGTTTTATTGTTGACAATGCGAGACACGCCTGCATGGGCATGATCATGGTCAATTACATACAATCACGACATAGAATTGGGCACATGGAAACAAATGTATGAAAAGTACAGCTGAAAGTGGCAATGTAAGGCAAATGCCGATTGGCAGACTTTCACAATGGACTACACGCTTGTTTACCAAGTCGGTCAGATTCCGTCACTCTGTTTATCTGAACATATCGAATGGGTAGATTTGAGGTGTTTTTGCAAATTGCGCTTCTGAACAAACGAGTAACCACAATGCTCACACGTATGGGCTCGCTGCTTTCCTTATGCCTGTCTACCTAATGGGTCAGTTACCGAAATTGTTGCTACCACGGTCCCCGTATTTCCCTCTTGGTGGTATCCATCAGCATTGTCTTCTTCCATACGTCGTCTCCATTCATATAGCAACCTTTCAGTTGCGAGGACACCTACGCCCAACACCCGCATTGATATTTCGCTGCGCCAGGTTATCATTCCATGTCCTTTTTATTCGTTACCTGTATGAGTTACACTCCGCTCCGTGTAGTTGATAAAAAATCATGATGTGTTCCACCGTGAGAACGATTTTCCCCAACTAATGGCCACTTGCCTTCCATTCTCACCTTTTTACGGAGCACAGTTTCTTATTCACTTGCGATGCATCGATTAGCAATACGGGGCCCACTTGAAGCTGTGATTAGGGTCAACTCTATTCGTACTATTACTTTCTCATCACTCAAAGCGGATCAACTCACCGTTTGCTTTTGTTGCCACCATGTTCAGGGGCCACAAACTCCTCTAACGATCGTCTACTTTGCTTTGCATCCTTGGCGAACCCGCATTACTTCGATCTGCTCACCTGTCTCTATGCGATACTCTCACCGTTTAATCTAGCGTGGACTTCTATTTCACAACCGCTGCTGTTGCAACACATACTGTGGCCAACTCTCCCGGTCTGATCACTTTCCTACCACTTTTCCCACTCTCACCTGTAACCACTAACGGATAATATCATATCGGGATTAGCCACAATTTACGGGGTTTTTCTTGCTTTTGTTGATCCTATGCCATTCACGAAAGCTAGCCGCATCAAAAAATGTTCCACTTTACCTTTCTTCCGTAGAGGCCGCCTGTCGACTTCTCAGAGGCGATGCACAGCCGAATCCCGAGTACGTTCTCCTTTTTCCACTGTACGCTTCCAATGTGCCTACCTTGTTGTTACATTTTCATCTTAGACTTCATCGTCAGCCCGTCGTTCGCATTCCCGTTGTTATCGCTGTCCACAACTGTAAAACGGGTAGATCAAGCGAATGTAATTATGGCTGTCACCTTGTCTAACTCATCTATGGACGCGGGGTGCTATCATACTGTGGTAAGCCCGGTGTTATTGCAGAGATCTGGCCAGATCACAGTGATGACAAAACGATTGACCGTCTTTGATCACTGGTGCTTCCTCACATCTGGTGAGGACACCAGGTGAGCCATACTGAGGTCCGCTAGCTGCTTTTTGCCGAGAAACCCTCTGGAGCCATTTACATTGGGGTAAGATCACGATCTCAGCGTTGACCGCTTTCATCGGTGCTCATTACATGCTGTCGCTGCACCAAGTTGGGTGGAACTACGAGGTGATCAATGGATGAAGCAGTTGACTGGATAGGCTTGGTCAAGTCAATGATTGTAGTCTTCTTGCATGGTGGCCTCGGGATGGTCCACATCAGTACTTAGTGACTCCGTGGGGCATAATTCATTCGCGCAGTCAATGCTGCTACTACATTTCGTTTCTTGCATTTAGCTGTCGACACACCCTCCCGATTGATTTTACCTACTAACTTTCTTCTGTTTTACCTCGTTTTTATTACTATCTTGGGGACACGACTCATAATAACCTGATTCACTGCACTTCGTTGTCTGATAGAACTGAACTGAGCAATCACAGCCGATCAGACGACACCCAACATCCGGATAGCCATCAGACGGCGTGACACCGTTGCGAATTTATTCAGCGAACTTGTTTGTGTGTTCGAAAGCACGATGCTGCCACTGTGAGCGGCGTTTGTAGCTTCTGATCTTTGCTGTATACTGCTGAGGCATCACCGGATAGCTTGCCTCGTAAACCGTGTGTCGATTGGCACGTTTTGCGCAGCATTCTCACTTTGGGGAGAAACTTCGGTCTGCACTTTGCCAGCAATGGATGATCCCTATTCGGTTGCATGCATCTTATTCGGCACATCGACTGTCGGCGTACCCACACTCCTGGGATTGCGTCTTCTGACTCCTCATTATCTCATCTGAAGAATGTGCACTGCTGACGATTCCCGAAAGAATGAAACAGCCACCCAGCCCGTTTCTTCATATGTGGTGGTGCCCGGTACAGTTACGATCAATTTCAGTCACACGTATTAAACGATGGTTATCATAGTGCAGCTTGGGCACACCATACATGGAACGGACAGATCATCCATAGCGAAGCGAACTTTGGCGGTAGTACACACGCTGTTACCTCTTTCCTCCTATTCACTTTTACCTGGTTTCTATTGGCTAGTCGTACTCCTATGCGGATAATTAGCAGGTTTTCATTTCACCGGCTTGAGTATCAAATTCCGGTATCATAAATATTACACTGGTTAGAACTTGTGCTTTTGCCAAGATGACGCGTAGAACCCTGTCATTCATCTATTATCTGAGGTGAATCCCTTATCCCTCATACACGGTATTCGCATTGACCTTCTTTCACTTCGAACTATTCCGCCTTTTTGCGTTCGTCTGCATATACTAAGCGCTTGGAATCCCTAGAAATCCGTGTCCGTTGTGACAGAACGTTGCTCTTTTGGCATGGAATATTCCACGAAACGTGAATTCCCCCTTGGTATTCTTCTAACCAGAGCATTTTAACTCAGCCTCACCTGTCCTTGGATACGCCATGTGTCCACAGCGCAAAATTTCTGGTTTTGCCTGCATGCGCTTTATCTCCTTCCCTCTCACTGAATGCCACAATGGGTTCACATGCCTGCCAATGCATGTGTGACCCAGCAATCGTATTTCACATTTACGATTTTTGATGTTGATGTAGGACTGTAGGACTTTTCAGCTTCTCCACTTCTATAGTTGTTGCTAACTATTTACTCTATCTTCGCTCTTTCTTTAAATTCAGTGCTTGTGCGTTAAGCAATGTTGGCCCTATCTTGACCAATCCCGCTGCTTACCTCGCCCGCTACCCACGGGCCCATCGTGGTGGATCTCCGTCCTCAGCAGACTATTCCGCCCCATCCGGCAACACTGGTTATCATTCTCCAAATAGGACCTCTCCGAGAAGTTTCCCCAACAACGATAACCCTACGGTCCCTCCCCGAGTATTTGCCAAACCCCCAAACCATCCGGTTGGTTGGCCCACTTTTCCTTACCGTTTTCTAAGGTGGCCTCATTTTAGTTACTGTGGTATCCTCCACACATGCGCGACCATGTAGTGTTTACCTTTATGTCTTAGTACTGGTCGAATTTGCGCTTCTCAACCCGCTATCTTTTATTTGGTATCTTTATGAAAATTTTTGTCAACCGTTTCTTTCATACTGAATTCCCCATTTGGGGGTGTTGTCGTGAGCCGGATGATTCGATCCCGTTGACTAGACACATTTGCCATTATGGGTACTTTTCCACACAGTTGGCGGATGGACAGCGCGCTGCACTTCTAACGCGCTGCTTTTATGCATGTGCCGTTGCAAATGTCCCGTCGACAGTTTGCTGTTTACTTGCCGTATTTTTTCAATTTTTCACTCCACACTGTGGTGGACTATTTCTCTTGTTCACACTGGTGTCTTCACGATACCTTGAAGAGAAAGAAAGGCGTCAGCAGGATGTCGGCACATCATACGCACGTTTCACTGCGGCGCGGTCACCCACAGTTGCACGTGGACTGGATATACGGTGAGGTAGCCCGTACCCAGGCAGATTCGGACCAGTGACCTTTGGATTACAAGGCCGGCGTGCAATCCTTTCGGCCACCAACCGATTCCGAACATTACTGATGCATTCGCACACTTCCATTTCGCTTCTACCTGTGGTCCATGACAACCATTTTGGCCTTGTATTCTAGACTGTGGTGAGCCGCGGCCCGGTTTGGTTTCGCTTGTCACGCTCCAAACACATAAGGTACCTAAAGTATTAAATACATTTTAAAGGGTCGTGATGAGGTTTACCCACCTAACTTCGTACTTTTCCATGGGCAACGTTTACCTCAATGGCTTAATTCCCCACTCGGCTCACTTTTACCTGCGGAATTCAAACAATGGCTTGCTGGATCATTGTGTGTAATACCGGAAGCAGGTGACACCAAAGCATTTAAGGGTAAGTTGTCGGACTGTGGTGATCGGAAAACACTACGGCTACCTCCATATATTCAGACGCTCACTTGGGTTCTACGTGTGCATGCTACACAGTCAGCGAGCTCATTCTGAACAAACACTGCGAATCGCTGACTTTTAGAATTCAGAGGGATTTTTCAGTCGTCATTGACCTTGGATTATTATCTGTTGTGCACAGTCTCAGCCACAGTCTCACTCACTGCTATCATTTAATTTTATCCACCTCCCGATCAATCCGTGACGAACTCCGTCTTCTCAGGCTTTGATTCCACAAGCAGTTTCGTACTGTAACTGACGTTATGTTCGAAATTCCGCGATCCGTGGTTGCGGGCTAATATATTAGACGCTACGCTTGTGTGTCTTTTTCAACACACAATCTCATTTAAGATTGAGATTTAGCTTTGATCTGCATTTTTTCTACCTCAAGTTCAGTCAGCTTATCGCCGATAGTCAAGATGAGTACCATAAAGTCCACATGCTGTTGTCAAGGCGCCTTTAAAGTGTAGGCCTTCAATCACATGCACGGTTTCGTAGTCTCTCTGAGCACGTTTGTTTTTCCTTTTGTCAGTCCTCTAACCGCGGAACTCCAATCGATGCTACCCTTCCGCATCAGCCCCGAGGTGAGTACTATCCATTTCCTCACTGATTTCTGGACCTGAATTTGTTTGCTGTATTTCGGCAATTTCTTCCCACTGCAGTTACCCCACAGGGACGTCCTTCTCCGGCATCGAGCCCGATTGGGTCTCATCCAGTTGCATCGAGCGCGAACCACCATGATATCGCTCGTCGGATACAGCCCAAATCACTAGAACCAGATACTTTCAGTCCCCTGATCCATCAAGAGAGACTAGTTCCTGGAGCACCAGTTGGTCGTTTACAAGACAACCCTCACTTCAGGGGCGATGTCGGTAAGTTCTTGCATTTCATTTTACCTCTTTTGTGTGCGACCGCATCTCATCCTTTTGACGCATCGATTAGCCGCACTCCAAACACAGTGAATGCAGCTGGGTTACCAAGAACGACATTGAAAAGGTGGCAGTCTGCTTGCAAATCTGTGACAGAACACATCACTTTAAAGCTAAGAGACAATACGTGAGCGCATCACCGACAGTCTCTGGGCCACGTTGGTCACACTTCGCATCACCGGCACAGTTAAGCCTGCTAACGTTTCTGCAGATCCGTCGTCACCTTCTTATCGCTACCTTCTCAGGGTTCCTTCTGGCCGCCTTTAACTCTCAGGTAAAATCTTTATAAACAATTGCACCTTGGATACGCATTTAATTTAAACCGATTTCACTACCAACATTCTCGCTGCCCTTTGCACATATCAGAAGAGCTCCTTTCATCTGACGGCTAGCAAAGTCCAGTGTGAGAGAACACTGTGCTTCCACACGAAAACAGGATTTCGTTAATTGTAGAGACCCTTCTCAGAGCACCTCACATTGCACTGAGCTTTTGTATTAGTTTGATCCGGTTCATCAGCTGTCATCCATGCACCGAGATGTGGTTGATCTAGTTGACTTAACTAACGCCAGTGAAAATCAACGGCACTGATAATGTGCAATTATATTAAATAATGACAACTCGGGATGAATTTACTAAATGCAATGGTCGAATGGAATTGTTGAAAGCCAGCAGCAAATGGATTAGCGTAATGCACAACTGTCCTCGTAACCGCGTCATACCTAGTGGGGTGTCCGAGGCCATTATCCATTACTAGGACACGCGCATTAACTCGACTCTGCCGTTCCATCGATTTCTTTATGCTTTTCATTCACACCGACCTACTGGCTCGAAAGAGCCCAGCATATTTGTGACCAAACACCAGACGGCAGATTTCAATAGTACCCATTTTGGTGATCCCACCGAGTACGCGCAACGTTTTATACGCGTCGACGATCACACAGCACCAGTCTACATAAGTTGTATGTCCCTCGACTCTGCGACATTCAGTCTAACTAGGCGGTCTGATCCATAGGTACAACAGGGTCGCAAAGGGTAGATATTTGTCCAAATGTTTGCAAAGCATTTCCGTAATAATTTTTCTTGTCGCGCTAGAGAGACTAACTTGAAGGTAGGATAAAAGTGGTTATTGAAAAATTTCACGAAAAGTAATACGGCTATCCGTGGAACCATCACATGGGGACATGCTTCTGTGTGGAGTGGTCCCTCGAAAGATTTCATCCGTACTTCCGCGACTTTTGTGGCATAAAAGTAAATAAGCCATCACCATGTTAGCTCATCTGGGCCTTTGTTAAGTATAGAGAAAAATAGGTTCTCAGACAGAAGTATGCTCTTTTTTTACCATTTTAACCATTCAGGCCGTTTCGACACCCGACTCTTCCGAATCTGGGACTTTTGTTATTCGCCATTTCTGTGTCTATTTTACCTAGTGTGGGTGTTTTTTACTCACCAGTATGTCTATGGCAATTCACTTTACGTGGGGGTATTGATTACTTCAATAGCTTTGCTCCGTCATTTCAAGAGATCTACCCAGTCGTGGCCAACACTGGAAAAGAGAAATGTAGAATTTTAGTGAAATAAAGACCTAATACCTTCAGAGTGCGTTAGTCTTTACACAATAGCACTGCAGCGTTGTACGTTCCTCGCTTAGCCAATGAACTTACACACTATGTTCTCACATACCACTTCTCTGACGTACCACCTTTGACTTTGGTGTGAAATTCTCATGGATGCTGCCAAAGGGAAATATTACTTCAGATTACCATCTTTGTCCAAGTTGTATGCCACTTAGCATTTTTGGAAGGATGATATCATTTGGAAATTTTTGAATTTTTCACCCCAAAGAGACCTTCACTCGCGTGAGAACTCACTGCAGTTGTCAGCATCATGAGCTGATGGCTCACTGCATTTGAGTTCCACTTGTTGGCAATATCTTTTTCTTCTGCATTTTTACTGCCACCTTATTGCATTCTAATACGACACAATAGCTTGGGGTGTTTCTCACTCCTACTTACG
The DNA here is from genome assembly GCA_944474145.2 of Dicrocoelium dendriticum. Classification (NCBI taxonomy): domain Eukaryota; kingdom Metazoa; phylum Platyhelminthes; class Trematoda; order Plagiorchiida; family Dicrocoeliidae; genus Dicrocoelium; species Dicrocoelium dendriticum. The sequence goes on from OX104067.1 coordinate 53,668,326, forward strand.
GTGTAGAGTGAGTGGATGCCTTGTTTGTTTCAGCAGCTTCGCAACCGCTTTGCGCACCGTGGTTTGACCTTCACACCTTACAATACAGTTTACAAAATGTCGCCTCGACCGGCTTTTTACTTCCTTACAGCTTCTGTTCCCCTTTCTACACCCATCATTATCGATTACCATTCATTTTGGAAGGGAACGTGAATTGAAGAATCGATCGTGCTTGTCACTTATGAAATATGACATAAAGAGCCACCGCACAGTATGTGTAAGCAGATCTCATTGACGTCAGACAAAGTGCCACGAATCACCGTTCACCCTGGACCATATTACTTGTGAGGATGTTGCATAGCCGCAGCGTTTGTTGCTCCTTTCATCATGATTCGACAGAGTAGATCAAACCGCATTAACCTTTACATTTGGAACACTGTGCTCTGACTATCATTGACTGTTCGTGCCTAAACTTGCAGCTTACGATATCGCGCATGACATTCAGACATATAGCCGTCTCTGCCTATTTGTCATCTTTAGCCTCTTCTCCGTACCGATCCCTATATGTGGTTTTGCATTCTCTCGAACGCCCACTCTGGGTCCAGAGCAACAGTTTGCAGTTTGTCAAGGTGGATGGTTGGCTTTAGCCACCGCTTTCCGTCTCTGCACTTTGCGTTAGCATCTCCCTTCTTCCGCATATGTGAGACGCATGGAAGTGCCTTTCAACAAAACTCTGCATTAGAGCAGCATGGGAGTTGTCACTGGTGTGCGGCCTATCTTCGCACGATGGCAGACTATTTATGTCGACAAGGTATTGGCGCCCTGCTCCAGAATGCCTCCTCAGGGCATTTAATTTATATGTTACGTCCTATTTTCCTCTTATTGGGACCCTTTTGGCTGTTGATCATGTTTACAGTATCCAAGTATCCTGCAGTAGCCATTTTTCTCTACTGATTACGTTCTAATGTTGGGAGATCCATTTTTCATTCGTCAATTTGATCAAAATACCTATTGTTTTATTACTACCCGACGCGTGGTTAGGTCACTTCTTTGCCACCTGATTGAAACCTTATACCATCCGGGCTCGTTCGAATTTTTTCGAAATTCAATCCACCAGCATGAGTTGAACGGTGCTATCGCAGTGGCAGAGTATAACGTTTCGTTAGTGTCTTCGGTGATCATATGCTAATATAGCCGGAAAATTACGCATTAAATTGGTCCAACGTCTCAATATGTCGCTCTCAACTTGACGTTCTGTCCTAGATGCTCAATTTCGCAGATAAGATAGTGACTGAAGCACAGCTTGAACACTTGTAGGGATTGCTGTTCATTTTAACACCGATCATCGACGACCCATGCGGTCGGTTTAATGCTAAGATCGTGTATTTAGTCAATCCACTTTGTGTTGCTGAAACTAGAAAAGAAGAATTTTAACCAAGGGTCGCTGGGAATCGCCAAATAAACATGCATTCAAATGAAAAAGTGGTAATGACGAAATTTAGCAAATGATCAGAACTTGTCATTATGCAAAAACGAAATAATGCACACACTAGCTGTTTCGTTCGTGGTCTAACGGGTCGCGATAGCACCGAGCAAGCTAGAGGTTACATGATTCGTGAACTGAGATAGCTGCTGTTAACTAAATGGATTAGCGCGAAAATCCTGTCAGTTCTGCCCACGTGAAGCTCGGCTTACTCATAGGTATAATACATAAATAAATATGAAAAAATGCTCTCGACAACGCGACGCACGCCTTTACAGGCATAAACATAATAAGATAACAAAGCATAATCAAACATGTCCAAAAATATGTTTGCCGTATCAGTGCATGTTTGTGTAGGAGTGTATGTATCTATGTAATTGCTGTGTAGTTTGTGCTTGTAAGTGTGGCGCTGCATACTTGGCTGTTTGATAGTGTGGGTAGATGATTGATGTCCGTGAGTTGGATATGATTATCCGGATATTCACGGGGCAGTGCCTTTAGCTTGTGGCAAGTCACGACCACCACGTCACAGTGTTGATAAACAGACATTTATGGCTTTTATAAGGAGAATGCTTGCCAGACGGAACACTGCCGTCGAACTATTTGCGGGAACGGGTTAGACTCGAAACACCTAGCTTGCACCACGAGGAGGTCATTTTTCTGCTCCCAAACGCGCCTTATCAAACATTGGCATGTTGATTAGCCCAGCTTTTCGAGCCTATCTATCGTGAGCTAGCTAGGCAAAACCTTAAAGATACATTTGAATTTGTCGACAGGACACAACGTTTAATAGCAGAGATCAGACGCATAGCATCATTCGGTGCATCTCAGTGTTTACCAACGCACCATTGAGCGAGAGATTCTAGACATATTTGGCACTCACGCTGAGAAAGGGAGGTTTCCTACACTGCTTCAAATCGTCACTCCGTTTGCGCACAAAAGACCTTCAATTTCAAATCAATGGAACAGTTTGTCCGCAGATTGATAGCGTTAGCCATTGACAGTCCATTTAGGCCAGTCCTGGTCGATATTTTCATAAGCCACTTGGAAAACACTACATCGCTCGATTACATACAAAATATGCACTCGTATACTAAATACCTTAACGACGCGTTCGCCTTGCTTTACACTGTTCATCATGCAACGTGTCATCTTTATGTCCTAAATGAATGCCAACCTGTAGTCAAATTCAGCACGTAAAGCGAAATAGTTAATACATTTTACTTCCTGAATGTGAACGTGCAGAAAATCCAGAGGACACACCCATTTGATCTGCTTATGGCAATTTCACTTGGGCATGACAATATCTCCATTCTAACAGGTTTTGTTCTGTAAACTACAAATACCCGTAGGCTCACTCCGTCTTCGCGAGAGCTCGCAACATTTGCTCTAAAGATACGATCGACAATGAGCTATAGCACGCGTCACCAATATATATATATATATATATATATATATATATATATATATATATATATATATATATATGTATACCCCATGCTGAGGCTGATGTTGCATTCTTGATGCTTCTTCACCGCAGTTGGGCTAAACCAACTTACACTTAAACTAGGTCTTTTTAAGCTGGATAAATTTCATTCCGCTTTATTTGGTTTGTTCTGCCTCCCTGAATAATGTTCTATTAACTGGCCACGTTGCTTACACTAATTGCGCTTATCTTCGGTAATTTTGTTGCGTCTGTAGCATTTTTAACTAACTTGTGGACATATCGTGGACATTATCGTGGATTCGTTGCTAACCAACTTACTTCATATGGTAATTTCGGGAAGAGTTATGCCACCGTATCTGTATGCATTATTGGATTTATTTTATTTCAGCTTGTCGTTTAAATTGAATGGCTGTTGTTTGATATCCCTGGTATGGTTGCGCTTGATGTGTATGTTGACAAGGTGCCTACCTGTCTATTACCCACTACATCGTTCATACTGGCTCCAGGAGACAGTTGGTCGTTGCTGGAGGGGACGGGGTGCACGGTTCTTGTGGCCGTGCTAGGCTCAAAGAGCGGTTCCATGCACTCAGTGTGGAGCGGACTACGGTCCAGCCACCGCCTTGTGTGCGGTTGATTCCCCAAATACAGCGTGCTTGTGTTTGCCTGTGAAGGAGTGTGGGCCGGCTCCGTTGATGAAACGTGGTTCCCATCCGCATGCCTCCCGGTCTTATTCCTTCGGGTTTACACTGGATATGGGGTATGTGGTTGGAGCTGTGGGTGGTGCAGCGCAAGCCATCCATGGTCCCTCTGTAGGCGCAGGCGTCCTGTGGCTTGCCACAGTGACAGGCAAATCCGAAACCGGATGCCGCCAACCATATGTATGTTGCTATTTGCTGACGACTATGTGTTGTTTGCACACAGCGCGAATGAGTTACAGGACATGACTAGTGCTCTGGCTTCGACAGCCGCGGAATTCGGGCTTAATATCAACACAAGAGAAAGTGTGTTGTCAAGCCTTCACCGGAAGTGCAAGCTGCAATGGTGCCGCAAATCAGCATTGGTGAAGAAGTATTGAAAACCACCTCCCCTTTTGTTACCTTTGGAGTGTGGTTTCGACTGACCAGCAAATATACAGTGAGCTACGTATCCGCGTTTCGTAGACAGCGGAGGCATTTAGGAAGTTCGAGTGCCGAGTGTGAAAACCACCAGCTTACCGTTGGCAGAAAGCTGATGGTGTGTAAATCCATGGTGCTGTCCGTTCTTCTCTATGGCAGCGAAACGTGGACGATGTACCAGGGAGATGTGAGATATCTCGAGCAGTTCCATCAACAGTATCGGCGACGGATTATGCGCATCAGTTGGTGCGACAAAATTGCAGACACGGTGTTGCGCCGAAGTGGAATGTATGCAGTGGACTGCATACGTTTGCTGAGACACCTGAGGTGGATTGAGCATATAAACCGCATGGATTCGATGAGGATCCCCAAGCAGCTTTAGGATGGACAACTTAGCGCATGGGAAGCGGAACGTAGGCGAACCGAAGTTACATTACCAGGACATGATCAAGGTGAGTTTATCAAGCACTGATGTTGATTTCAGGTGCTGGGAATCAAGGGCAGTTGATCGTCGTGGAAGGCGTGAGCCGATCAAGAAGGTGGTTGACCAGGTGCAGCAGGGGTGATGGGTGGCTTACGCTGCACCACCCACAGCCCCATCCACATACCCCATATCCAGTGTGAACCCGAAGGTATAAGACCGGGACGCATGTGGATGGGAACCCTGTTTCATCTACGGAGCGGGCCCACACTGTTTCAACACCCACAGCAGCAACATTCCTGTCTATCTAATTTTGGAATCATGCGTACCTGATGTACATATCGCAGTACTATAATATCTGAACTAGTAGCACTGCGTAGTAGCGCGTTCAGTTTGTCATAGAATGTGTCCCTGACACCATTGGAGTGCTTAGTTGTGGGGAGCTCAAGCGGAAATCACAAACAAACAGCGTTTTGTACTACTTCGTGAATCAACCTTAGCTGATGTCGGCAAACGGGCTGCACATAAACGGCTGCTCACCGGAATCTAATCAACCAACGATGGCTCAGCCTTGGAGCTGAGAATGATACCTACACCAGCTTGACCCGTGAGTGCTGCATCGGCGTCTCCGGAGGCGTGCAACCAATAACGAGAGTATAAGCCAGGTGCAGTTAATTCAATAGCTACGTTAGGGTCATTGATCCTAGTTTCAGACACACAACACACATCAATACCCAGTGTGCCCAAGGTGCGTGCAAGTGCAGCCTGTTGACTTATTTGTCTTAGAGTGCGAACATTGAATGTCGCCATGGAAACGGGATAGCGTGGCCTTATAAGGGACTTTTGCCGATAGGCGTCCGATAGGTGCTGTGGGATGGTGGCTGCAGATGGTTCTACTCCAATGGCATTTCGGTTGCTGTCAATTAAGCTGGGAATTACAGAAGGAAGGTTAGTAATGGGGGTCGGGATGGAAGTAAGAGAAAAAGGTGAAAAAGAAAGAAGGGAGGCGCCCTGTACCCCCAGCGTAGATTAGCAGTCTCCTGGAGCCAGTAATCGACGTGGAGACTAGTAGACAAGTAGGCACCTTGCCAACATTCACATCAAGCTCAGAGATACCGGGAATATCAATCAACAGTCAGTCAGTCAACACGCATGTATATACACAGTCTCACTGCTGATATGATGTAGCACACGTGTCACATCGATTGCCTTATTGGCCTTGGTTAGTAAATGGAATGGAATCGAAAGCGGCCTACCTAGCACATATTCAGCTGCCTCGCCTATTAGAAGCTGCCCTACGTGGCCGCCCTTGGGGCTTACCTGGTCCGTTTGGCTCAGGCACTCGCGACCACGTGTTACAGCACCATGCGCTTGACGTCTATGGAGTGCACTCCAACGGCACCTTTCGCTTACGTACACGGCGTTTCTGCTCAGCATGTAATAGTGCATTCTGCTGCACCTAGTCAACCACCTTCTTGATCGGCTCACGCCTTCCACGACGATCAACTGCCTTTGATTCCCAGCACCTGAAATCAACATCACTGCGTGACAAACTCATCTTGATCTTGTCCTGGTAATGTAACTTCGGTTCGCCTACGTTCCGCTTCCCATGCGCTAAGTTGTCCATTCTAAAGCTGCTTGGGGATACGCATCGAATCCATGCGGTTTATATGCTCAATCCACCTCAGGTGTCTCAGCAAACATATGCAGTCCACTGCATACATTCCACTTAGGCGCAACACCGTGTCTGCCATTTTTATCGCACCAACTGATGCGCATAATCCGTCACCGATACTGTTGACGGAACTGCTCGAGATATCTCACATCTCCCTGGTACATCGTCCAGGTTTCGCTGCCATAGAGAAGAACGGACAGCACCATGGATTTACACACCATCAGCTTTCTGCCAACGGTAAGCTGGTGGTTTTCACACTCGGCACTCGAACTTCCTAAATGCCTCCGCTGTCTACGAAACGCGGATACGTAGCTCACTGTATATTTGCTGGTCAGTCGAAACCACACTCCAAAGGTAACAAAAGGGGAGGTGGTTTTCAATACTTCTTCACCAATGCTGATTTGCGGCACCATTGCAGCTTGCACTTCCGGTGAAGGCTTGACAACACACTTTCTCTTGTATTGATATTAAGCCCGAATTCCGCGGCTGTCGAAGCCAGAGCACTAGTCATGTCCTGTAACTCATTCGCGCTGTGTGCAAACAACACACAGTCGTCAGCAAATAGCAACATACGAGTAGTTGTCTCACAGACTAGAGTTGTCGCACCGAAACGACGGATGTTCAGCAACCCACCATCCATACGGTGCTCCACACGGACACCATAATCACAAGCAGTATCAAAGGCAAAAGAAATCATTGCATGAAGATATATAGTAAACAGAGCAGTTGCGAAGACATAGCCTTGCTTCACAACAGATACAACTGCTAAGTCATCCGAGATCTGTCGACTAAGCTGCACCGTCGTTCCATACCACTGCGTAGACATTCACTTAGACTTACAAACTTACTCTGACAACCAAACTTACCCAACACCAGCCACAGTGCCTCGCGGTTTACCGTATCAAATACCTTGGTGAAATCAACTAAAAGCGAGTACAACGGCTTGTGTCGCTCTCTGCATTTCTCCTTCAACTGAAGCGCCGTGAACATCATATCTATAGTACTTTGACCCGCTTCGGAATCCGCGTCGCTCTTCCACCACTTGCGGTTTCACATCCTAGCGGACGAGGCGGTTGAGCAGGACTCGGGAAATCGATTTGCCCACACTACTCAGCAAGTTGATGCCACGATAATTCGTGCAACATTGCTTGCTACCTTTGCCTTTGTACAATGGTAGCACAAGAGCATCCTTCAGCTCAGGAGGCACCTCTTCCTCAATTCACACGCGTTGCACCATTTGGTGTAGTGCATTTTCCAACGCCGTATTTCAATACTTCAGGCGGGATCCCGTCGGCAGTGTCACACTTGCGGCTTTGCAGCTGTGCATTGCACTCTGCATCATCCCGTGTCGTGTTCGGCAAACTCACTTTTACCTCGTGCTTTTTCAAGCTGTTCGAAGTAGGCCAGTCGATCTCTGAACGGTTGTTCAAGGGAGAGTCAAAGTACTTTCACCAGATCTGCAGTCTGTGTGCAGGTACCGCGTTCCATAAATCGCCTTCAAGGAGTCAAAGAATTCCTTGTGTTGGTGGCGTTCGGTGTAGCATTCCATCTGCTTCTCCGTCCGCCATGCACTTTACTGCGACGGAGCTCTCTGGTCAGTCGGCTACGAATTTTGCGAAACTGACTTTTGCCCCACTTCACTTTGTTCTGCGACGTGTGCAGCAAATGTTGCATTCTTTTTCGGACACCAATGTGCCAATCGTCGCATCGCTCTCAGTAAACCAATCAATCCGCTTAGTTTGCACGCCGGATGGTCTCCTCGACAACGGTTGTCACTTTGTCGCGAAATTAGTGCCACAGGTCGCCCACTGTGGCTATGCATTCCACATCATACCTGCGTGAAAGTATCGCCTACTCCAGCTCCATCCTCTTTTTTCAGGTCCTAGGGAAAGCACGTTATATTTCTGTTGGTTCATGGAAGGAGTGCAATACATAGATTTACGAAAATATATTTACAGTTTGGTCCACACCAATTTGTGATCAGTGCCACACTCAGCTCCACGCAGTACACTTGTGGTACGCACTTCACGCATGTCACGATGACATAGTCGGGCAGGTGAGCGTGACCACTTCGTCGGTGCGTCCAAGTTGCTATATCAGTCGCACTCAGTGCAAACCGAGTGTTCGTGCTCGTCAGGCCGTGAGTGGCACATAGTGAGAGCAGCCTGCCACCGTTCGCATTCCCTGAACCAATGCAATGCGGACCGATGGCTTCTGTCCACACCAACGCATCACGCCCAACGCGCGCGTTGAAATCACCTAGCAGAAATAGTCGGTCGCTCCTCAGCGCAGACCGTATCACGGAGGATAGCTGAGTGTAGAATTGATCACGCGTATCAACAGGATAACACGTGGTCGGACCGTGCGTGCTTATCAAAGTAGCCAACTCCCCTCTTCCGAGTCGCATGCTGGCGGCAGTAATCGACGTGGAGACTAGTAGCCAAGTAGGCACCTTGCCAACATTCACATCAAGCTCAGAGATACCGGGAATATCAATCAACAGTCAGTCAGTCAACACGCATGTATATACACAGTCTCACTGCTGATATGATGTAGCACACGTGTCACATCGATTGCCTTATTGGCCTTGGTTAGTGAATGGAATGGAATCGAAAGCAGCCTACATAGCACATATTCAGCTGCCTCGCCTATTAGAAGCTGCCATACGTGGCCGCCCTTGGGGCTTACCTGGTCCGTTTGGCTCAGGCACTCGCGACTACGTGTTACAGCACCATGCGCTTGACGTCTATGGAGTGCACTCCAACGGCACCTTTTGCTTACGTACACGGCGTTTCTCCTCAGCATGTAATAGTGCATTCTGCTGCACCTAGTCAACCACCTTCTTGATCAGCTCACGCCTTCCACGACGATCAACTGCCTTTGATTCCCAGCACCTGAAATCAACATCACTGCGTGACAAACTCATCTTGATCTTGTCCTGGTAATGTAACTTCGGTTCGCCTACGTTCCGCTTCCCATGCGCTAAGTTGTCCATTCTAAAGCTGCTTGGGGATACGCATCGAATCCATGCGGTTTATATGCTCAATCCACCTCAGGTGTCTCAGCAAACATATGCAGTCCACTGCATACATTCCACTTAGGCGCAACACCGTGTCTGCCATTTTTATCGCACCAACTGATGCGCATAATCCGTCACCGATACTGTTGACGGAACTGCTCGAGATATCTCACATCTCCCTGGTACATCGTCCAGGTTTCGCTGCCATAGAGAAGAACGGACAGCACCATGGATTTACACACCATCAGCTTTCTGCCAACGGTAAGCTGGTGGTTTTCACACTCGGCACTCGAACTTCCTAAATGCCTCCGCTGTCTACGAAACGCGGATACGTAGCTCACTGTATATTTGCTGGTCAGTCGAAACCACACTCCAAAGGTAACAAAAGGGGAGGTGGTTTTCAATACTTCTTCACCAATGCTGATTTGCGGCACCATTGCAGCTTGCACTTCCGGTGAAGGCTTGACAACACACTTTCTCTTGTATTGATATTAAGCCCGAATTCCGCGGCTGTCGAAGCCAGAGCACTAGTCATGTCCTGTAACTCATTCGCGCTGTGTGCAAACAACACACAGTCGTCAGCAAATAGCAACATACGAGTAGTTGTCTCACAGACTAGAGTTGTCGCACCGAAACGACGGATGTTCAGCAACCCACCATCCATACGGTGCTCCACACGGACACCATAATCACAAGCAGTATCAAAGGCAAAAGAAATCATTGCATGAAGATATATAGTAAACAGAGCAGTTGCGAAGACATAGCCTTGCTTCACAACAGATACAACTGCTAAGTCATCCGAGATCTGTCGACTAAGCTGCACCGTCGTTCCATACCACTGCGTAGACATTCACTTAGACTTACAAACTTACTCTGACAACCAAACTTACCCAACACCAGCCACAGTGCCTCGCGGTTTACCGTATCAAATACCTTGGTGAAATCAACTAAAAGCGAGTACAACGGCTTGTGTCGCTCTCTGCATTTCTCCTTCAACTGAAGCGCCGTGAACATCATATCTATAGTACTTTGACCCGCTTCGGAATCCGCGTCGCTCTTCCACCACTTGCGGTTTCACATCCTAGCGGACGAGGCGGTTGAGCAGGACTCGGGAAATCGATTTGCCCACACTACTCAGCAAGTTGATGCCACGATAATTCGTGCAACATTGCTTGCTACCTTTGCCTTTGTACAATGGTAGCACAAGAGCATCCTTCAGCTCAGGAGGCACCTCTTCCTCAATTCACACGCGTTGCACCATTTGGTGTAGTGCATTTTCCAACGCCGTATTTCAATACTTCAGGCGGGATCCCGTCGGCAGTGTCACACTTGCGGCTTTGCAGCTGTGCATTGCACTCTGCATCTTCCCGTGTCGTGTTCGGCAAACTCACTTTTACCTCGTGCTTTTTCAAGCTGTTCGAAGTAGGCCAGTCGATCTCTGAACGGTTGTTCAAGGGAGAGTCAAAGTACTTTCACCAGATCTGCAGTCTGTGTGCAGGTACCGCGTTCCATAAATCGCCTTCAAGGAGTCAAAGAATTCCTTGTGTTGGTGGCGTTCGGTGTAGCATTCCATCTGCTTCTCCGTCCGCCATGCACTTTACTGCGACGGAGCTCTCTGGTCAGTCGGCTACGAATTTTGCGAAACTGACTTTTGCCCCACTTCACTTTGTTCTGCCACGTGTGCAGCAAATGTTGCATTCTTTTTCGGACACCAATGTGCCAATCGTCGCATCGCTCTCAGTAAACCAATCAATCCGCTTAGTTTGCACGCCGGATGGTCTCCTCGACAACGGTTGTCACTTTGTCGCGAAATTAGTGCCACAGGTCGCCCACTGTGGCTATGCATTCCACATCATACCTGCGTGAAAGTATCGCCTACTCCAGCTCCATCCTCTTTTTTCAGGTCCTAGGGAAAGCACGTTATATTTCTGTTGGTTCATGGAAGGAGTGCAATACATAGATTTACGAAAATATATTTACAGTTTGGTCCACACCAATTTGTGATCAGTGCCACACTCAGCTCCACGCAGTACACTTGTGGTACGCACTTCACGCATGTCACGATGACATAGTCGGGCAGGTGAGCGTGACCACTTCGTCGGTGCGTCCAAGTTGCTATATCAGTCGCACTCAGTGCAAACCGAGTGTTCGTGCTCGTCAGGCCGTGAGTGGCACATAGTGAGAGCAGCCTGCCACCGTTCGCATTCCCTGAACCAATGCAATGCGGACCGATGACTTCTGTCCACACCAACGCATCACGCCCAACGCGCGCGTTGAAATCACCTAGCAGAAATAGTCGGTCGCTCCTCAGCGCAGACCGTATCACGGAGGATAGCTGAGTGTAGAATTGATCACGCGTATCAACAGGATAACACGTGGTCGGACCGTGCGTGCTTATCAAAGTAGCCAACTCACCTCTTCCGAGTCGCATGCTAGCGGTCGTCAGTCATGTGCGGTTGTCGGTCGGCTGTGTCACCAGCTGGCCATTCAGGCGACCGGATTTTGCAAATCCGACCCGATGTTCACGTGGTACTAACGTTTCGTTGCCCACCCAGTAGAACATGTAGCCAGCACCTGCTTCATGCAACTTACCTTGTTTAGCGAGCCGGGTCTCGTTGAGCGGCGCAATCTCGATGTTGTAGCGCGCCAATTCCATTTGCGACTAGTGCAGTGCGTCGGTCGGGGCGCTCTTTTGAGTTCCGGTCTAGTAGTGTGCGCATGTTCCAACACCCGATGCTGAGTGCTTTGTGCGCAGACATACGATGGTATTAGTGGGCAATCGCGCGTGATGACGATTATACTTCGGAGATTTGCTTGATGGACTCCACCCTGAGTCTTTGGCTCAATAGCCTGACCCCCAAGGTGCTAGGCGGTAAGGAGGTTTGTTTAAGGGACTCCACCCGGAGCTTTTGACTCAATAGCCTGGCCTTCAAGGCATTGGGGAGCAGATCCAGCTCGGGTGGGTGATTGCAGAGATCCATTGGGATCTGCTTGAGCTCCGTCACACACAGCCTTAGACGATTTTGAATTTTTCCTATACGTTTTGCGACCGTAGTAGGATACGCACCTGCGGTCATGGCCAGACATGTGAGATTTTTTAGCCGGTTTGCACCAATTTGACCGGTTTCTGCCTGGCTTGAGGCAGTCAGTAGCAAACCATTGAGCACCTGTAGGTGCCTTCCCACCGTCAGAAACAATGCGTGGTGTTTGTACTCAACGCCAATCGAACTGTGGGATTAAAACCCGTAGCCCTGTTGTCTCCTATGGCAATGTTTTAAGGGAGGACGACCATCGACCACTTACTTACCTCCGAAGATGATGGGGTTTGGACTAGGATACTGGCAAGGCGTCCACACTGGACAAGAGAACAACTCGAAAGGCAGTGGGTCTAGCACGTGGTCAGTTCACAGTTTCACACGCATTTGTGTCCTGGCTGTTTGCTAGAAGAAGGGCGTAACCCAACGCCCACTCAACTGTTGTCACCAGGAGGCGTTCAGGACATGAGCTCACGACACAACGTTAGCAGCAGTGGGTCTGTCAGGATCTGTCAGGATCTAGCCACCGCAAGCCTCAGCGCAAAAATAACAACGTGTCATCTGTACACCGTGACGACGCTTCGCTGCCGGGTGAACACCACCAGTCCCGCGTGGGCTGAATGTATCGCGAGGACGCCTGCCCCTATGGGCCCTCATCATATATATATATATATATATATATATATATATATATATTCTTCGGTGGTTGCCGATGTTTTGTCGGCATGTACTTTCAGCCATCCCCAGTGATTGACAACGTATATGGCGGTTGGTACATAAGATCGAAGAAGGCTACCAAACCCATTGTATTTTTCCATCAACATCTTTACATTGGTCGTTGAATTTTACTCATTTGCTTACCGAGACCTTAGCTTGAGCACGGTCTCAACGATACAGGGTTCGTTTCTTTGTGTTGCTTTCACCGGAGACCTTGGCTTTTCAGACCCACATAAGCAGAGAATTCGCTCTGCTCCTCTTCGTTTATTTCTTATGTTACTAAAAGATTCATCCTTCCTGTCACAGCCGAGTTTTAACCTAACGCGTGCGCCTTGAGGGCGTTGCACTTTTCTGAGCGGATTCCTTGTGTGACTTCAGTGTGCTTACATTATTACTCATGGTCCTTAGTTTTTGTTGGTAGCACCAGCTTATGGCAATAGCGTTCGCTATAACGAAAGATATGTCTTCTTCGTACATTGCTGTGCATTCTTGTGATGTGAGTACCGAACTGCGTCGTTTAGTTTCGCACCACTCTCACAAGTATTCCTCTTACATCCCAGCCGTTGCTTCATCACAGTTCTCAGGTGATGGTGCTGTCACTTGTACTAGCACGAATCTTAGGGGACCGGACTCGATCATTCAGCTCAGCATTGCTGACGGGTGACACCAATGTGTCTCCGCTTCGAATGAGGAGGACTTCATATATGCGAATGTCAAGGACACTACAAATTACGTTTAACACTTCATTCACATCACTGATGGGGCGTAAACGAAGAATTGGAGCACAACACATCAGTTCTCTTCGGTTATTTTCTACATTAGGTAGAAGCCGAACTTCTGACTCGCCCACGTAACTTCACTTAAGTGGGTCGATCATCATCCCACACTTTGGTAGCTTGCGGAGTGCGACCTTGTGTTACTCTGCGTGGCACTCACTGGGATCTGTTCGCCGAATAATTGAAGCTATTTCGAACACGAATTAATGGGTCAGACACTGATGTCTTCGCCCCCTATTCTGTGTAAATGCCTTTTGATTTCGGATGTATGATTGCATGTTAGATTTAAAACATATTCCTCTTCGAGCTCTTATGGTTGGTTCAGGAACGATTGGCTCTCTGCAACCAGTGCCAAATCCTAGCACGGACTGGACCTCGACTTTCAATTATACTCCGCTGACACGCTACGCGCCTCAGCCTCTGTATGACTAATGGTTCGATTGGCACCAAATGGGACAAGATCGCTTGCAGTAATGTCACGCAAGGCTATGGTGGTGGGAACTGGTTGATTTGGTAAACGAAACGGATACGCGATCAGTGAGCAGGAGGTCAGCGAAACACCACCCGCTCGAACTAGTCGCAATCTCATATGCCAGAGGGACAGGACAACATTTGTTCGGCTTATCATGAACGCGGAGCAGCGTGGTTGTACACGTACCGGGAGCAGGCGGATCATGACAACAATGAGCGCGCCAACAAACCTCTAGGTTGGCGACACAAGATGCAATAATGGCCGGTCAACAGACTTGACCAACGGTGAACCACGCTAAATGACCATAGTCGCACATGATTGTTAGATGGCGAGGAATTAGCGCTGCTTATCATTCACCAAGCTCAATGGGATTCCAGACAGGGTAGGCGTGGGATAGAACAAATACATCGAATGAGTATCACCTGCGGACCATAGACAGACGGCATGGGACTCATGGCAACATCAAAGTCTTTTCAAATGCGACTAATACCCTATGACATGTACACATAGCACGTGCATCGGGACTTGTGCCAGCTAGCTTCCTCTGTGCACAATGAACTGTAGTTAACCTCGCAAACCCCTCAACTTACGATAAAAATTTCATATTTATCGTCTACTTTATATTCATCAGTAGCCTTTAGTTGTTACCTTTTGTAATCTCCCACCTTCGACTCCCGCAGCTGATGTCACCATATGTCCCGGCGAATACCAGCACACCACTGGAGACACGCGTCGAAGGCCGCAGTCTGGAACTGGCACTATGGATCAAGGTTGGTGTTTTCTCTTTCCTGAACACAACTGTGTCCTTATTTGAATAACAACGAATAACTCCTAATCGAATTCACTCTTTTTCATTCTATTCATCTTTTGATCTTCGATTTTAGGTTTAAATGCTCCCCATGTCCTTGCCGCTGTTGGTATGTGGGCCGCCAATGAGTTCTGCGATGAACAGCTCATGGATGTACGTATGTTTATGCCAAGACTATCTCTGTTCATAATCAACCTTTTCCTGCGTTGGACGACCTTCAGCTGTTTGGCTGAGAGTCACTAAGTGTTTATGCCTGTTTTCCATTGGATTATAATTTCACCTTTTGCTTCCAACCACCGTTATGTGTCAAAACTCGTGGTGTATGGAACTTATCTTCGTGCCACTAGCGCTGATTCTTTTCCAACCCACGAATTTCTCTATTTCTCCGCTCGGCTTATTTCTGGACGCCTACACGCAACCGTATGACTTGTTTGTCTTCAGATTACCCTTTATACTGTTTCCTCAACACTAGTGTTTTCAGTAAAGCTGGGCCTTAACGTGTTGCAATGGTTTGCTTGCCTCAGACTTGTGTTTCTCGCACTTTCAGACTCACTCATACCAGATAGGTCGATGGTTATAGGGTAGACAAACTCATCCTCCTGGTCCACCAGTTTGATGTTGGAATAAGGGTAGCTCCTTATTCCTTAAAACGGACTCCTTCTAGCCCACTAACAAACCCACTGCTTTGCGCTCAAGTTTTGGAACTGAAGGCTTTAGATAAGCATATTAATCGTTCTCCTGTCTAGGCCTCGGCAACCGGACGGTATCCTGCCCACGCAGTACAATGAATTTCTTTTCAAACAATTTCTTCATGCTTTGGCCGTTGCAGAAGACAACCAACGGTTCCCTTACTGCCACATCCTGCAGGATGGACAGGGGTTCGGATACTACTGCTCGGGCCTTCCCGTCTTCTTATTCCTCTTCCTGCGGCTTTTCACCCTTATCGCCCCGTTCCAGCTTCACTTTTATCCCCAGTTCTTGACCCTCCCACGCTTTGCTTTGATAGGCATTCCTCTTCTAGTCTCAACCCACATCCAAACGCGGAGCGTCCCTCCTGCCTTGGCGACAAACCGACGTCCAATCAAACGGGCAAGCTCACTTCATCGGTTTCTATTTGAACCACTCGACTCTTCTTCTGACTGGCATGCCTCAGCATACCCACATTGCTACAAATCGATCAACAGGCAGCACTTGCTCGAACATTAGATATCCTCTCGATCGATATCTGCTGCTTATCAGAGGCCCGTCTACAAGACTCGAGCTCAGTGCTCACTTTGCGATCCTCTTCAAGCGACACCAGCAGCACTTTCTCATTGCGCTTCTCTGGTGACGATGCAGCTTCGAGCACCGGCCAAGCCGGTATTGGTATTGCCCTGAGTCCCCGGGCTGGAGCTGCTCTAGTTTTTTGGATCCCAATCAGTTGCCCGATGTGTGCGGTCCGATTGGCTGACTCGTTCAAAGCTTCGAAGTTGCGCGGGACAAACAGGTGTCTATTGGTCATCGCTGCCTACGCGCCCACATACTGTAGCGATGATTCGGTTAAAGACGATTTCTACCGCCAACTGAACAAGCTTCTTCACCACAGAATAAGGTCGGACACTGTAGTGCTGGCTGGGGATATGAACGCTCAAGTTGGAAAATTATCCACTGATGAACTGCATCTGGGCAGGCAATATGGTGTAGGTTCAGGTAATGCTAACGGTGAGCGATTACTTCATTTATGTGGAGAAACCGCTTATTTTTGTGAGCACTAATTTCCAACACAGCACCCGCCGGATGGTGACTTGGCGCCCACCAGCCTCGAACCAACTATGGATGCAGATCGATCACATTGCGATAAGTTACCGCTGGAGAGGCTGCGTCCAGAACTGTCGCTCGATTTGGAGCACATGTGTGGACACCGATCATGCACTTGTATATGTTGACCTGCGGGTACGTTTCGGCGGACGCCCACGACGACGCTGAGAGCGCATTGACACCAGCCAATTGACGAAGGCAGCTGTTCTGAATTCCTATCAAAATACACTGACGTGCGCGTTGTGTAAGCGCTCACTGGATACAATTGAAGCTCACCGGTCTCATGTTCACCAGACCATAATAGCAGCAGGCAAATCCTCATGTGGTAAGTCTAATCGCCAACATGAACTTCGAGTATCTTCGCAGTCTTTGGAACTTATCGATGCTCCCTGGCACATTCCTTCTGGAAGCGAACACGACACTCGTAAAGAGCTCCGGGCAAAACTCCGTACTAGCGGGAAGAGTGACTGCGAATCCTGGTGGTCTCATCGTGCGTCAGAGATGGAAATGGCCGCTGCCCTTGGTAACCATCGGAAATTATTCCGTCTGATACGGGAAACGAGCAGCAGGAGACCTGGTGTTAGTAAAACTATACGTGGCGAGAATGGACAGCTTTCCGCAATTTGCCAAAGTGCTTGGAGCGTTGGGCCTAGCACTTTGAAAGGCTATATAATCGGCCGGAATTGTCAGATTCCTAATCCGGCCTCTCGCTCGGTATTCGAATGTGAGATCGGACTGTTGAACTTGAATAAAGCCGCGGGATAAGATTATTTTCATCCAGCCCTCTTCGAATTCGGGGCCTTGCTCTTGTCGATGATTCACACGAGTTGCTAGTGAAACTGTGGGATCAGGAAACTGTCCCAACCGACTAGAGCCGCTCCGTTATTGTTCCGATCTTCAAGAGAGGCTCACGTTCGGAATGCGGCAACCATAGAAGAATCAGTTTGATCCCCGTCACGTCCAAATGGCTTGCTTCTGTCATCCTTCGCAGATTGACTGGCGCAAGTGAAAGCCAGGTTCGTGAGGAGCAACCTGGATTTCGTCGATGTCAGGGCAGCATTGATCACATCGTTACTTTACGTCAGTTGTTGGAGCGCGCTCACATATAATGTTGGGTCACCGTTGTTGTGTTCATCGACATCAAAGGTGCACTCGATTCCGTAAATCGATCTGTTCTTTGTGATTGTCTGCTAAGGAAAAGTGTTCCCGAGGGCGTTACGCGTGTAGCTCGGATAGAGTGAGGACTTACGGCAAGTTGTTGCCACCCCTCAATGTATCAAACTTTGTAAGACAGGTATTCTTGTTGTCAACCTTCCTCTTCAACTTCGCAATTGACGAAGTCATGGAGTTCGTGTTCACTGGCTACAACTTAGAAGATGTGGAGCTGCTCCCAAATGAACGACTTCTTGACTTGGAGTAAGCTGACTACATTGCCCTCATATGTGACTGCTGCCAGACGTGTCAAGCGGCATTGGACAGATTATCACTGGCTGTCAACCGTTTTGGGCTATGTATTGCTCCTTTGAAGTGTGAAGTTTTCTTCCAAGATTGGCCGGACCGTCTCCTGCGCTGACCCTAGATGGGGATCAGTTAGCAATCGTTCAAAAATTCAACTACCTCGGCAGTCGTATCGGCGCCGTTGGAATTGAAGATGTGGTCACGATCCGTATAGCGAAAGCTCGACGCGCGTTTGCCAATCTCCTCCACCTGTTGCGCCGGCGCGACACCACTCTGGCTTCGAAGGGCAGAGTACAATGCAGCCGACCTTTCAACCCTACTCTACGGTTTCGGAACGTGATCCATTAGACCAGCCGACCTAAAGAGGCTAGTTACGTTCGACCATTGCTGCCTTTGCAGCTTAGCTCATGTCTGGTGGATCATCGCGTGAACATTGCACGTGTTTGGCGTCGCGTATTTGGTGCAAGAGGAGCGAGTGAACCGCTCAGCATCATTATATCATACTCCAGGCTTCGATGGCTGGGCCACATGTTGCGCATGCTAGCACACCGACTCCTGCGCGGTTGTATTAATGGGAGCTGCTGACTTTGTCAAGAGGATTTAAATCCCTTTGTTCGAAGCTGGCCTCGTTTGAGGCCGCCCGGTTGCTTCGCCAGGGCCCAAAAGACGATGAACACTTTTGGCTGGATACACTTGTTTACATGGTTAGGAACCGACCCCAATGACGTTTACGTTGTGAGTTTATTTCTCCCTCGTACCCAGCCTCCCCCTCTGACTACAATCTTCCTTTGTACGCATAATGTAACTTTTTCGGCACAATAGCCGGCTGTTAGCTCTCCGCTACTCGTTAGTGGTGGCTCAGCTAGCGTGTCTGTTTTGTGTTTTTTTATATTTGAACACAATAGCTGTGGTATTTCTCACATCTATCTAACGTTTATACTGGGGTTGCTTGCATTAATCATCGACCTTCTAATTTTGCACCTTTTTTCCTTCCTCTGCTGTAGCCTGAACACAACGAGGAAATCAAAACGATAACAATGGTACTAGAATTGTGCGAACTTCTCACGGAATTGGCGGAGAGACGGGCGTCTGTATTGGCCGATTGCACGGTCACTACATCATCGACCACTTCTGCCCATGATATGAACTCAGAAGTCACTCCTGATGTCGTTGAAACAAGCACATCATCTCATGGCGCCGTATGCAAACCTGTGCATACCAGTTCACAGGAATCCGGCGGCGTGGACGGGTCTTCTCCTAGACCAACTGGTCTACGCTTTTTGTCTGAAGCCCAGAGGTATGGTAGCGAGCTATATTCTTGACCCGATACTTTATCAGTTTTTCTCTTTCCATACACCAGTCTGTGATTTCAACTAGGTTTTCTAAGATGACGTCATCCATCCTTCGACCGAACTGCATCTGTTACTGATGTGGTGGACACACCAGTTTATTTTTAATCTGGACATGTTCCATACTTTCAGCCGACCATCGCAATATTCGAGCCATCTGGTGGCACTGTACGTTACGGTATGTCTTGTCACCGCTTACCGAGGAGGACCTTGTTTACTCTGCCAGGTGTAGGGTGTCACAAGGCTCGCGGCGTACAGAAGTTGACTTGGCAGCGGGAAATGAAGTCACTGACGACCGAACTGGGTGCCGTTGGGCCTTCTCTTCTTCCGAGATGGAGTCCACCTGACTTGCCTTGTGTTTGACTCAAGAATATACAGGACTTGGCTCGCACTCGACACCAGTGGCGCGTCTGCTGCCGTCTCCTAGTCGGACTGTTTGTTTAAAGTGTGTTTGATACTGAATTATCTTCGGGGTAATGGCTGATTATGACGCGGAGCAGTGAATGCCTCAAGGGAGCTTTCTCGCGGATGCCGCCTTGTCTTTGCACGATAGCCAGCGCCTTAACCCTGAATGCTTGCTTAGTGCATTAAAGTTTTCAGGTAAGTCCCCCTTCTCTCCCTCTTATTATTCTTCGTTCCGTAGGTCGTTATGGTTGTATGGCAGCGGAGCATGGGTTCAAATGGCTGATGTGTTGCTGTTGATGATTATGATGACTCCCTTGTCATCTGCAACATCTGATGCCTGGTTTCGTCAGCCGCCTTGTGTACTGTCAATTATGGAACACGGCAGCATCGGTCACCATGGTGTGCAGCTACTGGGAACGAAATGTTGCTCGTTGATCTCGGCCAGCGTATTCCCCATCTTCCGTTTGCAGTTTACTTTACAATCAAGCATCTTAATCAGGAATCATCCAGTATCCCTAGGGTCCCAATCACAGCTCTGGTTATGTTTTCGATGGATTCAATCTCTCCGCAGCTGATGGTGATTTTTCCTCGAAATTGTTTTGCGTCGCGATCTGCTTGCTGGACCATTCCTTGACGTGCGGTTGTACGCCCACTTCTGGGATATCGTTGTTTACGTTCCGCCGGGCGAGATCGCCTGTTTTCGTTAGCGGCTTGCTACTTTTCTTCCTGTCGACTAACTGTGACTCTTCGGTCTGTCACCAACACTGCAAACGTTGCACGTGTCATCTAGGTCGGCCGCACTGTCAGCGTAGAGCCACCAGGTGACCTTGGTGCGATTGTTCACCAGAAGCAATGTGGTGCGACAGTCACCTTAGGGCTGTAACTGAGCCTAGCTAATGAAGAATTCGCAACTCTCCCATCCCTTCACTCACTCGTTCTCGTCACACCCACCTCGCGGTCTGGCTACCGTGTTAACACATGACTCACATCAAACTCCTTTGCGCTCCGTCACGTAGGCTACTATTTACGTGAGAATTGCCGATCTGAGTATAAGGCATAGTCACACGCCACCTGCCTCAGATCGCATGCGGTCCCAAATCCCCGAGTTCGATAGGGCGTTTGCGAGTTGTGTGCACCATCGAATGACTCAAGCGTCACCGTCGCACCCTGGCACATTTGTCTTAGGTGGTTGTATCCGTCCCCTATCTCAATGATTTATTGCTACTTCCTCATCCATAATCGTATGGTACCATTAGGTGACACTGTCCATATTGCTTTTGGCAGGATTGTGGAACAGATTGTACTTTATCGTCGTGTACTCTACTACTTGGAATACGTTTACGTCCAAGTGAAAAAGGCCGTGGTTCGCAGGCGTCTCAAATCAACCGCAACTTCTCGCCGGAGTACGTTTGTCCCTTCTTTCTGGATTTTCCATGCGTATTTTCTATGTTTTAGCCTATGTTTCGTTTCACTATACGCTCTAGCGCATACCGTGGATCTGCTTTGTCTTTGCTCTTCATTCCTCGGTTTTGCAGCCATTCTCCACCTACGCAATTTCGATTTTGCTACTTGTTAGCTCGGTTACAGTTTTCCGTACCCATCTACCTTTATTGTATCCATTTGCATGATCCCCATCACTCTCTCCAGCCCTACTCTCATGTGTATGTTGAATCGGGTGACCTATGACAAACTGCATGTGCATACCTAGGCACTGTAGTACGCGGCACGAATTTCGACTTTACTTTTCCCGCATGCGCAGTGCGCTTCCATTGTCTGGGGTTCTTCACATTAGCCCAGTTTGACAACGGATTGCTTTACTCATCGCATTCCTTTCTGCACTCCTTCAGGGCTCAATGACTGCAATTCTCTGTATCATCGATGCTACATACGGTTGAGACAGCTGGCTCGTCAATCCCGCCGCGACGATCTCATCGAGCCCGTTGGGCGACTATTGGCGAACATCACTGCGAATCGTCTGATCTTTCAATACGCGTTGGTCCAGGTAATTGCATCTTGCGCTTTCCATTATTTTTTCTCTTTCAACGCTCAATATCTGCTTCTGTCACTGTGTTCATCCCACGTTGAAGACATCCATCTCTGCATGTGTGTCTATCACTGCACCTGTGCATAGTCACTGGGTCCGTTTGTCAACCTATGGGCTATTGTGGCACGTGTTTCACTACCTCCAAATCCCACCTCCGGTTCAGACTGGAATCATTCCGGTCAAGGGACACGCAGATAGGAAGTATGATTTCTCTGCAGTCTTTCATCGCTCCTGCAGCGCTCACACATTTTTGTTACTGCAGTCCAGTCACCACATCCATGCATCTGTGGCATATTACAAGCAGCGCTCCCAGAACGTCTTTAAGTTTATTCGAAAGCGGCATTCGCATGCTACTCGGTGCACTTCGCAGCAGTCCGTCGGAGGCATTTTTCGCCACCAGCTTGTATTCCCCTGTACCACTGGTCACACAATTTTTTTGTAGCATATCGTCTAGCGACCAAAGTTAGTCGTTAAACGATATGTATGAAACCATCTATGCCTGATGTTGAGGTTGATGTTGCATATGTTACCTTTCTCCATCGCTGTGAGGCTGTGTGAGCGATTTACACTTACCGTTGTTCCGCATTACACCATTTTGTTTCATTTGCTCAGTTCTTTTGATTCTCCGCATGTCATTTAATATCGTCTAACTTACACCTGCTTAAAATCACCTTTACACTAAATCAGACTTAATACACTTCTTTATTTTCTCCGTTCTATCATGCTGTCGCACACTTCCTGTCCAGTTTGCGTGTCTTTTCTTTCATATTCTATGTTAGTTGTTTGATATCCATGGTATTGCTGCACTTCATGTAAATGTTGACAAGCTGTCTGTCTGTCGAGAAACCTCTACATCCAAGTAGTATACATCTCTGTCGATTGATCCGCGTTATGGAACCGTCTACTAAAGAAAGATGTACCCGACAAGTTTGTAACCATCCTGAACGAACTTTACAGTCACACTTCGGATAGGCTTTCCTCTTCGTTTGCTCCCACCGGCGGCGTTGGCCAAGGTTGCCCTACTTCACCATTTATCTTCAATTTTACCATCGAAAATGTCCTCCCCGGCGACAGAGCCGCGGACTTATATTACACCGATGACATCGCTTTGTTTGCGGATGATCCATAATCCGCCCAGAGCGCTTTTAACTGCTTAGCGATGGAAGCGTCTAAGTATTACATGTATTTCACCCCAGGCAAATTTAAAATACTACTCCAGGATTGGCAGATGCCTATGCCTGCGCTCACCATTGCTGGTAACGTCCTGGAACAAGCCCACTGTTTCACTTATCTAGGGAGTTGCATCACAGTTGGTGGCTGTATTGAAGATGGCGTCTCACAACGGATCATAAGGGCTCGCCTTGCATGCATCAGACTGAGACACTTATGTCGACGTCAGTCTCAAACTCAAGGACAGGGTATATATTGTCTCTGTCCGTGCGGTCCTCTTTTACGGCTGTTGGACCTGGCCGACTCGCTCGGAAGACATAAGACGATTGTCAGTTTTCGACAATCCTTGTCTGCGTAGAATTGCTCGCGTGTGGTGACAACATCACATAAGTAACGCAGAAGTCGGAGAGCCAGTCTTTGGAGCAAACAGCCCATACCTCCAAACGGTCATCTTCCGACACTGCATGCGTTGGCTCGGTGACGTATTTCGCATGACGGCCTATCGCCTTCCCGTCGAGCGTTATTTGCGCTCCCCGAAAGCGATTGGAAAAAGTGTTGCGGTGGACAACCAAAGGGGAGAAGAAACATCAAGAAGTTAACCTCAAGCTTAGCATTCATCGTACCGGGTCCGCCTTCCATGATAGGGACCACGCGTTTCTGACTGCCAGTGGTTAAAAACGTTGGAGGCTATGACGCGCAACCGGCACCAGTGGAGACAGTGTTGTCCGTATTATCTATTAGCTAACGTTTCATCGAACATAAAACTCCAAAACACAAAAATAATCCAAAAACGGCGTGTGTAAAACAAAATATGCTTTTCTTCATGTTGTTTTTCGTTTTCCCCCTTTATTTCCTTATAGCTCTGATAACGCATTATCTGTAAGCAGATTGCGAGTATACGTATATGGTTGGCGGCATCCCGTTTCGGATTTGCTTGTCACTCTCGCCAGCTACAGGACGCCAGTGCCTACAGAGGGACCATGGATGGTTTGCGCTGCACCACCCACAGCTCCACCCACACACCCCATATCCAGTGTAAACCCGAAGGAATAAGACCGAGATGCATGCGGATGAGAGCCCCTTTTCATCAACGGAGCCGGCCCACACTCCTTCACAGGCAAACACAAGCACGCTATATTTGGGAATTAAGCGCATACAAGGCGGCGACTGGACCGTAGTCCGCTCCACACTGAGTGCATGGAGCCACTCTCTGATCCTAACACGGCCACAAGGACCATTCACGGCGTTCCCTCTAGCAACGACAAACTGTCTCCTAGAGCCAGTATAAACGAGGTAGTGGGTAATAGGCAGGTAGGCACCTTGTTAACATGCACATCAAGCGCAGTCACACCGGGGATATCAAGCAACAGCCAATCACTTGAGAGAAATGTAACAAAAATTAATCGAGTAATGCATAAGGAAGCGTGACAAAAATCTTAAATTATTAAACATATGAAATATGTCCTTTATAAAAGAATCCGAGATAAGTTCAAGAGCTCAAAAGTATGTTCTACGGAAATGACACAAACACGAAAATGTTATCAAAATTAACTACATTTGGCTTAAGCGGGTTGTGTAGGTTTATAGAAGAGCGCAAAAGTGGACATTTATTTGAAAAAGAAAAGCACTAGGACAAAACTGAAAACCCACCACCTGAAATAAAGAGACTTAGCATGCAAGCACGCGGTTCGTAAATCGAATGCAGCGTACCTACAAACGCTGCGCCAGTTCTGCCTACGTTCTATGCAGGACCTGTCGTCGCTTCGGTAGTGATCCCGAGTGGCCTCGCTCATGGCTCACTAGACCTGCCTGACTAAGGCACTCGCAACCGCATAGGCTACAGCACCATGCGCTTGATGTCGATGGAGTACAACCCATCGGTGATTGCCACTTCCGCACTTGCCGCAACTTCTCTGCATGCATGAGGGCTTTCTCCTGCACCTCGGCAACTGCTTTTGTGATCAGATCGCGCCATGCACGCCGATCAACCGCCTTCGATTCCCATGATCTGCAATCAAGATTAGAACGTGTGAGGCTCAATTTAATCATGTCCTGATAACGTAACTTTGGTTTCCCCACATGCCGCTTTCCAATACTCAGCTGACCATATCAGAGTTGTTTCGGTATCCGCGTCGAATCCATACGGCTCACACGACCGATCCACCTCAGTTGTCTTAGCAAAAGTATACAGTCCACTGAATACACTCCACTTTGTCGCAACACTTCCGTGTCCGCCACTCTGTCGCAAAATCCGTCCCAGACACTGCTGATGGAACCGCTCGAGATATCGCACATCCCGCCGGTACATCGTCCACGTTTCACTGTCGTATAGAAGAACGGACAGCACCATGGATTTGTACACCATCAGCTTCGTGCTAGTGATAAGCTGATAGTTGTTCCACGCTCGGTACCCAAGCTTCCCGAATGCCGCTGCTGCCTTCGACACGCGAATATGCAGCTCACTGTGTATCTGCTGATCAGTCGACATCACACTTCCAAGGTAGCAGAAGCGGGAGGTGGTTTCCAATACTTCAGCACCAATGCTGCTTCGCGGCAATATTGAAGATTGCGCCTCCGGTGAAGGCTAAAATAGACGGACAGTTTTGCTTGTGCTGCAGCTCATCCGCGCTGTGTGCAAATAACCCACAGTCGTCAGCAAACAGCAACATACGGATAATTGTCTCACAGACTAGAGTTCTCGCACCGAAACGACGGATGTTCAGCAACCCACAATCAATACGGTGCTCCACACGAACACCGTAAGCACAAGGGGCATCAAAAGCACAAGACAACATTGCATGAAGATATATATTAAACAGGACAGGAGCTAAGACACAGCGTTGCTTCACACCAGAGACAACTGCAAAGTCATCCGAGGTCTGTCCACTCAGCTGCACCCTTGCTCGCATGCCGCTGTGCAGACATTAAATTAAACTTACAAACTTACACGGACAACCAAACTTAATTAACAGCAGCCACAGTGTCTCGCGGTTCACCGTATCAAATGCCTTGGTGAAATCAACAAAAAGCGAGTACAATGGCTGGTGTCGTTCTCTGCACTTCTCTTGCAACTGACGAGCCGCAAACACCATATCTATAGTGCTGCGACCCGAACGGAATCCACACTGCCCTTCCGCCACGTTAGGTTCCACAACCTGACTGACGAGGCGGTTGAGCACGATTCAGGCAATCACCTTGCCCACACAACTCAGCAAGTTGATGCCACGATAATTCGTGCAACATTGCTTGCTACCTTTGCCCTTGTACAATAGTAGCACAAGGGCATCCTTCAGCTCAGGAGGCACCTCCTCCTCAATCCATACACGTTGCACCAAGTGGTGCAGCGCAGTCAACAACGCGGGTTCGTCATGTTTCAGTACTTCAGGCGCGATCCGGTCGGCACCGGCACACTTGCCGTTTCCCAGCTGAGCAAATGCTCTCTGCGTTCCATCCAGTGTCGGCGTGTCCGCCATACTCGTCTTCATATCGTGCTGCTTGAGGCCGTTCAATGTAGGCCAGTCGATCTCTGAACGATTGTTCAAGAGACAGTCAAGATGTTTCCGCCGGATCTGCATTATGTCTGCAGTCTGTTTGCAGGTAGCGGCTGAACAACCATCGATCAACGTCCTCAGCGGTTCCATTTTCGGTCACACACCGCCTTAGAGGAGTCAAAAAGTTCCTTATGTTGACGGCGTTCGGCGTAGCATGCCCACAGCTTCGCCATCTCCATCCACCATGCATTTATAATGCGACGGAGTTCTCGAGTCAGTCGCCGTCTAGGTTTACGAAACTGACCATTCTTCCCCAAGTCACTGGGGTCTGCGACATGTGCAGCAAGTGCTGCATTCTTTCACCACGTCAATGCGCCAATCGTCGCATTGTTGTCATTAAACCAAACAAGCCGCTTACAGTTTGCGCGTTTGATGGGCTCCTCGGCAGCAGCTGTCACCTGGTCGCGAATGTTTTGCCACAGGTCGCCCATTGTGGTTATGCAGACCACATCCCACTGGCGTGTAGCCATCGCCTTCTCCAGCTCAGTACGTTTCGCCACAGTACCGAGGGAGAGAAGGTTAAATTTACGCCGATTCACGGCGGGAGTGAAATACAAAGATTTACGAAAATATGTGTGCCTCAAGGCACTGTGCTGGGGCCCACTCTGTTCCTGATCCACATCAACGACCTACCACAACTTCTCCGGTCGCCGTGTGCCCTGTTTGCGGACGACATGAAGATTTGGAGAGAAATCGACGCTCCCGATGGTTGTGGCGTACTTCAGCAAGATCTCAACCGCTTATCCGCATGGTCTGCAGAAGTTCTTCTCCCGGTCAACCCAGCAAAGTATGTATTTATGAGCCTGAGGAAGGGTGCTGACGGCCGAACCTACACCCTTGACGGCGAAACGCTATATCCCACACTCTCCGGGTGTACTCTCACGCTACGATTTGAAGTCCGTGGACAAGACGAACAGGTTATATCGTAACGGACTGCGCATGCTTTGGGCGCTCAAACGTAGCTTCGGCACATGGTCTGAAGAGATTGCCACTGGCCTCTTCTATCATTAGACCAATGCTAGAGTACGGTTCGCCCGCCTACTTTCCGATTACCCGAGGCGAGGCACAAAAGATCGAACGAGTCCAACACGTTGCTACCAGGCTTATCCCGAGTTTACGTGGCTTTAGGTATGAAGACCGGTGCGAGAAACTGGAACTCTGCACCTTGTTCTACCATCAGGTGCGAATCGACCTCATTACGACCTATCGTATCCTACATCTCGGTGACTTCCCCATGCTGAGACTAATGCTGCACCTACTAGGGCCATGCAGCACACGCAGACACAGATACAAACTTGTCGTGTCGGATGTGAAACGTGTTCCCCACCCACTGTGCTTCGAACGGAGAGTGGTAAATATTTTGGAACAGTTTGCCTGAACATGTGATTGAGGCAACATCTGCGCAGCAGTTCAAAATGTTGTTGGATTTATATTTTACCACTATTCGATTCAGAGAACGATTGCACACTTACGATGAGAGGTCATATTCGTGAGTCCTGCAATACCGTGAGTCAGATAGTTTAAATGTTACGTGAGAACCTTAATCATGTTCACGGCTGACAATTTTTATAAGGTTTTTCACCTTAATTCGAATGAGTTGTACAGCATCCACTTCTACTTGCTCTATACTACAGTATTCAGTTTGGTGCGTACCACTTTGTGATCAGTGACACACTCAGCTCCACGCAGTACACGTGTTATACCCACTTCACGCATATCACGCTGACGTACGACGACATAGTGGAACAGGTGAGCGTGACCACTCCGTGTGTGCGTTCAAGTTGCTATATCGCCCGCACTCAGTGCAAACCGAGTGTTCATGATCGTCAGGCCGTCAATGGTACACAGTGAGAGCAGCCTGTCACCGTTCGCATTCGCTGAGCCAATGCCATGCGAACCGATAACATCTGTCCACACCGATGCATCACGCCCAACGCGCGCGTTGAAATCACCCAGCAGAAATAATCGGCACAGACCGTATCACGGAGGATAGCTGAGTATAGAATTGATCACGCGTGTCATCAGGATAACACATGGTCGGACCGTACGTGCTTATAAAAGTGGCAAACTTACCTCTCCCGAGTCGTAGGCGAATAGTCATCAGTCGCGCGCTGATGCCTATTGATTCACCCACCAGCCGGCCATTTTGGCGATCGGATATTGCAAATCCGACTCCATGATCATATGATTCTGAGGCGGCGTTTCCCACCCGGTAGAATATGTAGCCAGCACCTGCTTCATGCAACTTACCTTGCTCAGCGAGCCGAGTTTCACTGAGCGCCGCAATATCGCGACGAGTGCAGTGCGTCGCTCCGGGCGCTCACTCGAGTTCCGGTCCAGTAGTGTGTGCACGTTCCAACGCCCGATGCTGAATGCTTTGCGCACAGACATACGATTGCGTTGGTGTGCAATCGCAAGCGAGGTGGCGGTTGTGCTTCGGAGGTTTGCTTGCGGGACTCCGCCCGGAGCGTTTGGCTCAATAGCCTTAACCACAAGGCATTGGGTGATTTGGCGGTTTACTTGACGGACTCCGCGCGGTGCCTTTAGCTCAATAACCTGACCCACAAGGCAGAGGGAGCAGATCCAGCTCGGGAATGTGATTGTAGAGGCACATTGGGATCTGCTCGACGCCCGTCGCACGCAGCCTTGGAGGTATTGGAACTATTCATATATGTTTATATACATATACATACATATATATATATATGTATGTATATATATATATATATATATATATATATATATATATATATGGTTGGCGGTATCCGGTTTTGGATTTGCCTGTCACTCTGGCGAGCCACAGGACGCGTGCGCCTACAGAGGGACCATGGATGGTTTGCGCTGCACCACCCACAGCTCCAACCACGCACCCCATATCCAGTGTAAACACGAAGGAATAAGATCGGAAGATATGCGGATGGGAGCCCCTTTTCATCAACGGAGCCGGCTCACACTCCTTCAATGGCAAACACAATCACCCTGTATTTGGGGAATCAATCGCACACAATGCGGTAGCTGGACTGTAGTCCGCTCCACACAGTGCATGGAACCACTCTTTGAGCCTAGCACGGTCACAGCAACGACCAACTGTCTCCTGGAGCCAGTATGGACGAGGTAGTGCGTAATAGACAGGTAGGCACCTTGTCAACATGCACATCAAGCGCAGCCACACCGGGGATATCAAGCAACAGCTGATCACTTGAAACGACAAGATGAAATAAAATAAATCCAATAATGCATACAAATACGGTGGCATAACTCTTCGCTAAATTAGCATATGAAGTAAGTTGGTTAGTAATAAATCCGCGATAAGGAAAAATGTGCACAAGTTACTTAAAACTGCTACAAACTCAGCAAAGTTACTGAAGATAAGAGAAATTAGCGTAAGCAACGTGGCCAGTTAATAGATGATTATTCAGGTAGCAGAACAAACCAAATTAAGTGGAATGAATTATATCCAACTTAAAAAGACCTAGCTAAGTGTAAGTTGGTTTAGCCCAACTGCGGTGAAGAAGCATACGGAATACAACATCATCCTAAGCATGGGGCACGATATATATATATATATGTATATATATACTGTAGAATTGAATGCATTTCTCCGTTTGCTAAATGAGTCTTATATAGGAATTCTGCGTCATTTTGCAGCTGCTTTAGATTGCAAATATGCCTGGCTCTGTAGATAATCGTTCTGACGCGAGCGCGGTTGTATGCAACCGGGGCGATGCTGGTGTAATGCATGTATTACCCACTCCAAGTTGCTTTACGTTGGACGGTGCTTTGGAGTGCATCTATGGCTCACTTTTCCATGGAAAGAAGAGTTCCTACATAAGACTTATAGCAAATGGGTGTTCCACAGTAGACCCACCAAAGTGATGCTATCACTGCAAACCGTGGAGAAAATGGCTGTTTGTTTATTTCAAAGAGAATGTTTCAGATGAAGTTGGTCATAAATTTAGGTCTGCTATAACGCGCACTTATACCACTGTGTGTCTACGAATCATTCACATCACACGGTGTCTGGATCTCAACTACCGTCCAGATAGTTCGTCAGTCGATTTGACCTCTTATGTTATGTACCGGTTCACTTGCAGCTGCGGTGAGGTTTATACAAGCAGGACAGAATGTCGATTGGCCTATAGGGTGGTTGTGACAATTCATGATACAACTTGGAGAGAAAGATCAAATGGAGAGCGAGAACCCCACGTCGTCTATGACATAGTACTTCATGGTGACTGGCCATCATGTGGACCCATCGATGGCTTTCAAGGTGCTATTGATCAACGGTAACTCGAAAATGCTGCTAATCGGCGAGGCGTTACTGATTGCGTTACACCGACGGGTATTGTGCACGCGAAAGCAACTGAAGCAGTCTATCAGATTTCTTTGGTCTTGTTTGTCCAACTTTAATTTACCCTTGAGTTTTCAACTGCTCCAGTCACTGTTCGGCATGAATTTGAATAGCTTTGAGTTCGGCTGTCAGCATTGGTTGTGCGCGAGTTTTGATTTGTACGACGTAAGCACAATAGTACTTATTGTGCTTGCGTTTGGGTACGTGGCTCACTGGCCAAATAGGCGTCACAGATATGCTCTCGATAAGTAACTTTGCCCACCCAACGCCATTCGGATATGTTAGTTATTTGCCTCCACAGAGGTTTGTGTTTCGCTAACTTGTAATAAACTGGACATAACTGTCGTTTTTGTTCGTGATCGGATGCAGAACGAACTCTTACGGCTGTTCAGCATTCCATTCGCCATTTTGGCACCATCTACAAACTGACTGGTTTCATTCTATTCCTCAATGATTAGGGGTTTCACATGAAAACCGATACGTCGTACCGACACTTGGTTGCTGCACAGCCGACAACCGTCGGGTGCGTGACTACCCGTACTTACGCAAGATCGAGCTAGCTACTTGTGGATCACAATTCTTATCTACTTGGCCACCGGCTGTTCCAATTTTGTACACCATCTTGGTTCACCATTTTCCTCGAATGTCGCATCGCTAGATGTGTCTGGTGGTGGTTTCCTTTAGAGCATACATGATGTTGTCGTGACCAAACCACAACGCATGAGCCTTATCGTAGTGACATCGGAGCGAATTTTGTCTGGTCCGAACTGGCATGTCACTTTTCATACACCCAGCGGGTTGCGAACTTTTAATGGTCGCATTGAATTCCTGGCCTTTTCATCGTACCTACCATCGGTGTCCTCCCGTTGTTTCTCTCATTCGTTCCATAATTTTTGTTTAGTTCTCTAAAACACTCTTCTGACAGATAACGTTCACAGCCTGTTACTTGCGATGTGGAAATACTCCCAGCTATTCACCCGAATCAACTAGTGCGTTTATTTCTTTTTGCTTAGCCCTTTTTCTGCGCTGTTTTACTACACATCCGTCTCTACAATCAACCACCCGGTCCTTCTGTTCGCCCATGATTACTTCCTCTTTTCCTTGCACATCTGCTCCCCTCTCCGATTCGCACTTGTAAATCTTCCACTTTTGCATTGCTTTCGTTTACTTTGTTCATATTCCACCCCCGTATGTGAGGCCAACTATTCGCATTTTCTGACAACCCGCTTAACCTTTTATCCCATCAGTTGGCCGTGATGTTACCGGTTCCTACATTAGGCGATCATCTGCGTAGGCAAATCACACGGTAATATTCGGTCTCCACTGTTCCTCTTCATTTCTCGGTCCTCTCTTTCTACCCCGCAACCTTTGATCACAGCCTGCTGTATGTGTTCTAGCCCAAAATATTGAATGAGGCATAGTTACGAAAATCCTTAGATTTGTTCGAGTGCGAAGCGTGTATGATCTGGTCGCGCCTTGTACAGGCCAGTTGGAAGATAGCTTTTACTTCCTGTCACAAACCCTCAGAGGATCATTTCATTGTTGCGGCACATATGGTCCATTTGACTGTAGCAAATCGTTCCTACTTTTAGTGGCATGCTGAGTGTGCTGAGCCCTTCCTATTAGTTACCTACATCTGCTGGTGGGTGTCAGTAACCCGCTCACCCACTCAGCGATTGGCCTAATTTAGAATACTGGATCGATGTGTTGTGCAACGTACTGGTTAGAGTACAGTTTTGCCTTCCGTTTGCCTGACGTGTTTTGCTTTGCGATACTTCGGCTAAGAGGTGGTAGCCACTGAGCTTTAGTTCCGCAATTGCTAAACTGTGACACTTTTCGACTCAACAGACCCAGTTGACATCAACTGTGTTCGCCATATATTCAGCGCGCTCCATTTTTACTTCGCATTTTATATTTTTTAACATTTCAGTGCCAGGCCGCCGAGATGGATGACTACGTGGGCGACATCGCTCAGGTAAGATTCGGTTCATTTTCCTCCATCTTCCCATGCACTTTTAAGCCCATCCGCGACTCTCACCTCGACTGCGTCATTTTAGCCGCATTTCATTCGGATCCTTGCATCGGTCATTCTTTACCCTCTGGAGCGAGGAAATGGATTATGCATATACTGGTGACTAACTGGCATCCCACGTGTATGGAGGCATTGTTATTTCCCTTTAGTGACTA
This sequence comes from Dicrocoelium dendriticum, assembly GCA_944474145.2. NCBI lineage: Eukaryota > Metazoa > Platyhelminthes > Trematoda > Plagiorchiida > Dicrocoeliidae > Dicrocoelium > Dicrocoelium dendriticum. Next base: position 53,701,585 of record OX104067.1, read on the forward strand.
GGCTGTTATGTGTTATTTGCCTCGATGATCCATTAATCTACGTTACCGGACGCTATCCAAGTGCTTTTAAAGCTCTCAAATCCAAGTAGTTCCATGCCTATGCCACGGCCCTTCATTTCCGTCGCAAACAGATATTAGACGACTCCATTTCACTTCGAGGACCGTACATCTTCGCATGGAGCATTGCCGGCTATCAGCACATTGATTTCTAGTGGCATCGGTAGCATTGCCTTTGTAGTGCTGGACGCCAAGGGGAGGATTTGGTCCACCGGAACTTGCAGCTCCTCGGACTGTTGCTCATACCAGGCCACCTAATCTGTCATGTCGTAAGAGAATTTTGTGTATTTTCTACAGACAACGGCAGATCAGCTTATTGCTTTTCACATGTACTCAGGATAATACCGCAATTAAGGGCTTGTCGAAATCGAGTGACATCTCACACAGTTGGACGAATTTTGTCGCTTCATCTTGTCAGACCCGCTTCAATTTTTACTTAACGTTCTTACAGACCAGGCATATCACGAATGGTGTCATCTGAAAGAGGAGTAATAGGCAATTCTCACTTCAATGTTTGTGACTATTGAATCGGGCCTCAGAGATCAGCCATTGTTCATCTTACCGTTTGCTATCTTCGTCTCTGATCACAGAGTTTAACTTTGGCGTACAATGTTGCAACGTATCACTCGACAACCGGTGGGTTGGAAACGCTCACAACGTGTTGTGGATCGTTTGCGTTCTCGAATACCATTGTGCTATTTTCTGTTCTCATTCCCTATACCCAACTTGTTTCACCATCAGTCTTGTGACCATACACAAAGTCCCAGCTGTGTGTCTCAGGTCATTTCACTATTTTGACTTGATTGGTTCCAAAATTCATTGCTTCCCACCATATTTCGAACCAACTCAACTCCGGTATCCCGAATTCGCCGAAGTCCTGCGTGCCTTTCATCTCATTGGAAACAAAATCGCCTGTTCAGCTATTTGGACTTTGATGGACTGGACTTAAATGTTGCGATGATTCATTCGCTAAGTCGTATTTGTTTTAGCTCTCTATCCATATTAGACGTCGCCTGTTAAACTCCGACGCGAATTTTTATTTTACGCCAGTGAACGTTTGTACCCACGGCAGACCAAGCTTATGCGTGACCATGAATTGACACATGCATCGTTCCTCCCTCTGTTTCTGAACTCCAAGCTCATACTTGTGATTACTGTTGAATGAATGCAGGAGGACATGGTGTGTAGCTTTTTCTCAAAAGACTAGTTATCTGCGAACCAGAGTAAATCTCTAACTCGGTTCAGCTGATATGACTGTCAGAAACCATTTGTTTTCAAACTGCTAGTCAGTCGAACGATAAAGCTACACCCTGGTCTCCACCTGTTTGAGTTAAGCTTTTATAGTGCACCTTTCGCAACAAAGGTCTCATCCTCATTAGCATTGTTGTATATCACGCACGAGTCTTCCAACAATTGCTGATGCCTGTTGACCTATATTCTCTCTCTTTGCCAATCTACATTTGTTTCGTAGTCTCTTCAGCGATACAAAGCGGGAATAACTTTACTGCATGGGCTTCGACAACACGCCAAGTCAGCCAGAGACAAAACTGTGTTGGCCGAGTGCATGCGGTTGTTGCACGATCGGTACAATGCACTTCGTGCGGCGGCGGCGAAGACACATCAGGTTGGCTACTTTGGCGTTACAGCTCCATTGGGAGCATTGGGATCCATTCCTTTATCTGGTCGTTCTCCCACTCCCCTGGCTGCGGAGTCCAGCAATCTTATCACTCCAGGTGCAGAGAATCCCACTATGCGCCAGGAATCTGGGCCAGTTCCCAGCGTTCCCTACCCATCGTCTCCTATGCGCTAATTCCTGCAGAAACTGTTCGCTCAGTCCCGAAATCTCTCTCCACTTGGCGATGCCTGGTTCGGATCGCCTGAGATCACTTTTCATCTTTGTTCATATTCATCCTGTGTATAGCTAAACAGTTCACATCGTTACTCGGCCTCTGTGTTGCGCAAGAGCTGCAGAGTTGCAGCCCAAGTGAATGTGATTTTGATGCCTCCGAACCCCGGTTTTTTGGAGTCAATTCTTTTTATACCAGTATTTGTCATCCACCACCCTTATCACGACGCTCCTTTCCTCTCCTTGCCCTTTTTTCATTTTCCCGATCGCATTATTTCAACATTCTTCCTATCCTAATTTAGACTACCATCATGACACCGACTGTAGCCCGCGACTTTATGATTATTGAATGTTCCTCTTTTCTATTGCCGATTTGTGTCGCTGCATTCGTTCGTCGTGATTTGGACCACTCGCTCGGGATCGAGCACACTCAATGCTGGCTACGCGGTGCATCCGTGTGTCCGGAGCATTGCCGTCCCCTCTGGTCACTCACATGTGAATATTAATTGGGCCGATCGTTTTTATCTCTGGGTTTACTGGCAAATAGGTCGTCCAGACGAACAGATGATTTCTTCCATTAGTTTCATTAATTGAGCACAGTCAATCGAAAACAGCAATTTAGGATCACGCTCCAATTTTAGGAGAATGATAACAAATTCACTAATCTCTATGGTTATTCCTACAGACATACATACCCGTGGCACGTAAATAATATCATTGAGACACAATTAACAATGCACCAGAAAGAAAGCACCGGTAGTACGTCGGTACTGCGTACCGACGCTTCGCTGCCGCGCATCCACTACCCGCGCGTGGTCTAGGGATGCTGCGAGCGTCATCCGATCCCCTACGCAGGCTCGAACACACGAGCTGAGACTACAAGGCAGTGTTGGGATCCTTACGGCCACAGGCCTCTGTGACATCTTCAAATTCATGCTGTGTCAGCATCATCTGCGAATGACGCATGCGATGATGTGAGTGCGAGCGAGCATAGTCAGCCGGCGTTTGATTGCCGAATTATCGATCTTCCATTGCACCCTAGCTTTGCCATGTGTGTACGCACATTTCAGCTCTGTCCTGACGTGGAAGAGGATACACATTTTTTCACTTACTGTTAGAGGAAGCTATTGGCTTGTGTTTGTGGACCATGCTAGAATCTCCATCCACAAAGGAGCGGATCATGAGCGTGAACCAGACAGGTTCTTGACCCAATACGGAGGGAAAGGGTGGTGAGAAATCATTTATGTTCGGAGCACCGCGAAGTTATTCTTGTGATATCGGTGGAGAACGATGCGTTTTTGTCCCAACTGGTCATTAGTTAGCGTTAGGTTCAATTGGGACCGGAGAAGTATGAAATTTCCACTAGCGTTCTATCCCGATTACGTTGCCGAACCAGAGGAAAATTCGGTGGATTGATTTGTCTTCTAGCAGAGTCGCATCAATAAACACGTTTCACACAACAGTCAACCAAACAGTGCCGACGTACCGTATACTAAAAGTCCCTGGTGTACCGGTCACGGATTGAAGGGAAAGGAAAACATAAAATCAAACTTCAAACTATTGCTGCAAGCATTTTCAACATTTCGTGAATAGAACCGAAGTAAACACAGGTCTTCGAATAGATGCTAGCATATTAAGTGGACCGTTTGAAACTGATAAGGCGAGTTGGGTTGCGGAGTCGATGCTCTCACTTATTAATCGTTAGTGCCAATACTGCATTCACATACAGCGTGTTCTACAAGGTGGCAATCTTATCAGATAGATGATTCTTACCCCAAACCTAGCCAGATCAAGGTTTCTGCCGCTCTGATGGATGACAACGAAAACTGACACATATGGGATAGAGGAATCCGGATAGATCAAGGTTGCCTTGACTAGAACCAGGTCATACATGCACAAGCCGATTAATGAAAGGCTGGTTCGCTTCACACCGCTGAAAGCAGCGGAACACCAAGTGCGTCAAAGTAGTATATAAGTGATGTCGATTCCAGGCAACATGAGCCTGAGCGAAGAACAGCGGGAGCGGTCTAGTAATTCGGTTCCCATTAGCTCCCTCCATCGTGCATAAACGCTGCTTGAGTACGAAGTGAGGGAAACTTTCTGATTCACATGAAGGATGTTGAATGCGAACATGCGGCCGCCGTTACGCCTTATACGTCATCAGTAAAACTGAAATAGGCTGTGCTTATGGCTGAGTTTTCTAACTGATGCCGTGATTGTCGCAACATCTTTGCAAAATGATCGCCTAAAAGGCTTCACAAGTAAACTGATCCAAGTGGAGACAACTTTGTCGAAGTAGCCCCCGAAAGACAAAACGAAGACTGGGCAGTGATCCACATCTGCTCTTAAAGAACACTGCCATTTTACAATATACACCATTATTCACTAAAACGCGCTTTAAACGGTTGATTCTTTCCAGTCATATGGCTGATTTCATTGATTGGCGCTCGCCGTTCGTCCGCAGCTGTTTGGAGCACTTTTATGTTTACTGAAATAAAGTTGTGCTTTGTTCACAATAGCCCAATCGCATTCGGGTCGGTTCATTCAGTCCTTACAGACTTGAGCAGCTAGTTGTGTCCGCGGCGCTGATTGACTTTCTATCTGACGGCTCTGTCCGTCTCACTCGCTCTTCTTATCCGCTTTCATTACGCGATTCGCCATCCTCTTCCGGTCAGCGTCTTGTGCGCATAACTCGCTTGCCTTTGGCTGAGACAAAGGTGTGCCTGACTCGCGACGCTGCAATCCAATGGTTCATTCGACCGTGTAAACGTGGTCTCTTGGTGCTGATTGCCTTTCTGGTCCACTGGCCGTGCATCAGTTTCGTTCGCCTGACTTACCAGGTAGCATCACAAACCTTACAAAAAGTAACGCTCTTCTTGTCAACACAAAGTTGGATCGAAACGCCCGTGATGGGCAGTGTCTGCAGGTCCATTGGAAGTAAGATGTAGATGCACGTGATATAACCATGCAGCGAGTGCTTGGGGAGTCAGTGGTAATTTCTATGGGGAAATGACAACGAAGCAATGTTATCCATCAGGCAAGTGTTCGGTGATATCCGCTCCACTTTACACTGCTTCGGAGGCAGAATAGTGGTTACGGGTGTCATAACTTCGCTCTTGGTCACCCCGTTTGTATCACGAATTGGTACGACTGTACTAGTGGGATGAACGAACGTGAGATACTATGGTATCCCTCACGGAAATTCGCTGACAGAATTCGAGTTCGTACAACCCCAGGGACTTGGGTACAACACGGTTAAATGCGCACAGTTGAAACGTTCTCCTAGACCGACTCCGACCTAAAAAGATGCAAACAAATGAAAGACCTTTCGCCCCACGCACTTTACTCGCCATACCAAGCAATTACGGCGTAATCCAGCGTTCCTTATATACAACGATTGGTGAAGACAGTTTTTAACGAAGAATGGTAAGCAAGGTCTATAGAATTGGTAAATACTAGTCCTAGACAATGAGCGTAAGCAAGTGCGGATATCAGAAAACAGTTGAACTCGGACACGGCGGACTATATTCGATGGGCTACAAAACACATCTACGGAGGTAGCGAGGCAGGAGCAAACGGCAGTGTTATGACTCACTAAACGCAAAAGTGACAAACCGGATTTAAGCCAAACTTGCCTTAATGTAAGGGAGGTTAAAACCATCCCATTTTACAGGCATGTTAGCGCATTGTACCAAGCTTTCAGTGTGACTCATTTTCGAACTCGCGTGCAGTGCTTTCAAGTTACCGAGGCTAAGAAACGCTGTTTTGCCGTCGTTGACACTCTCATTGGTCATGGGACGTTAGCCAATGGGACACCGGTTGGAAGCCCCGAGCATAAGCGACAGACAGTCCAATGAAAGTGGTCGAGCACCACCTGTTCTGTCTTGATGCCCATCTGAAGTAAACCTCGATGATTAGTCTCCAAACTTAAACCGTCCAATGAGCAACTTGTGATGCCTGCCTAAGGAGGAGATCCTAGCTACCAAGTGATCCGAAGCTTACGCGCTAACCAGTGCGGACAGACATGCTAACCAGCACATGAAGCGGTCTATACTTAGTGATCGCTAGCGGATACCTGGTGGTGGCTTATTCAGCGGCCTAACCATCGTGACATAGGCAGGCAATCTTCTAACTGGTATTCTGCAGTCCCTGAGGGAGTGAGGCAGGCCTGCATTTGCGGTTGGTCAGGCATGCGCCGTGGCTTGGACACTGCACATCTGAATCAGCAATGGCTGCTAGACGGTTAGATAATTTTGTACGATTGTTATTGCGACGAGCATGGGGGACATTGCTCCCATTGAAGTTGGTAGACCAACCTGAAGCTGAACAAGTTCTATGGGTGCTTACTTCTATCACAGTTGATGACTAAACACAAACTAAGAGGATTCCAAGTGTGGCTTTGACACGACGTTAGTGATTGTTCTTTTGTTTCCACACCCATGGGCGACTTTGTTAATCAGTGATCGCTCCACTGTCTCCATGTATGGCGTTATTTAAAGGTCATAGGTACGTATGTATTTATAGGATAATTAGGCTTTACTTCTATATGGTCGCCTATAGATGTTGAGACGCTTTGACAAGTGGCTCTCCGAATGGCACCATTAGAAGCACAGTCAATGCAAGTGGAACCTCCCTATTATGTTTATGGACAGGAATGCTATCCTCATGAAATCAGCATCAATCAACAAAGAAACACCTAAAGGGGCTACAGTGACTACCGTATGTATACGCCACATCGTCCTGCCAGAAAAAACGAAAATGACCGCTAATTAGTGGCGACACACGCACTTTACTCTGGTAATTCCGGTGAGTACTTGCAACAGATTAACGCTGTTGTCTCACCCGCGGGCGTTCCTACAGCATGTTTGCAATCATTTAAAAAGGCAACCGCACCCACTAATCCTGCGATGAACCACTGTTTAAGATGGTCTTAGAAGCAGTCATGTGTGCACACCTTGACACGTTGTTATCGACTTGGCAACTACTCGGAAACTTTTTGCCATTGGAAAGTAGGTAATTCCGGAGGCATTGTTTAAGGAAGTGAATTGCATCAAATCTTATGCTTACACTGCGTATGCGATGCTTCCTGGCAGGTCATATCAGTGCCGTACAGTCACCTGGTATTTCAAGCTCATCAATCACATGCAAGTGAGGCGTAAATATCATGTTGAAACACAGGATTGACATGCATCTACGACCTTTAAATAACAGTCGATCCATGGGTATTGAAGCGGTGACTGTATGCCGAAGTGGTCCACGGGTGTGGAGACGAACGAACACCCACTAATGTCGTGTCACCACCACAATGGGAGCCCTGCTAGTTGGAACAATGGCTACAGATGCACTGAGAGGTGGTAACTAAACAAAAATTATGGAACGAATGAGAGAAACAACGGGAGGACACCGATGGTAGGTACCATGAAAAGGCCAGGAATTCAATGCGACCAATAAAAGTTCGCAACCCGCTGGGTGTGTGAAAAGTGACATGCCAGTTAGGACCAGACAAAATTCGCTCCGATGTCACTACGATAAGGCTCATGCGTTGTGGTTTGGCCGTGACAACGTCATGTATGCTCTAAAGGAAACCACCACCAGACACATCTAGCGATGCGACATTCGAGCAAAAAGGTGAACCAAGATGGTGTACAAAATTGGAACAGCCGGTGGCCAAGTAGATAAGAATTGTGATCCACAAGTCGCTAGCTCGATCTTGCGTAAGTACGGGTAGTCACGCACCCGACGGTTGTCGGCTGTGCAGCAACCAAGTGTCGGTACGACGTATCGGTTTTCATGTGAAACCCCAAATCATTGAGGAATAGAATCAAACCAGTCAGTTTGTAGATGGTGCCAAAATGGCGAATGGAATGCTGAACAGCCCTAAGAGCTCTTTTTGCATCCGATCACGAACAGAAACGACAGTTACGTCCAGTTTACTACAAGTTAGCGAAACACAAACCTCTGTGGAGGCAAAAAACTGTCATATCCGCAAGGCGCTGGGTGGGCAAAATTACTTATCGAGAGCATATCTGTGACGCCTATTTGGCCAGTGAGCCACGTACCCAAACGCAAGCACAATAAGTAATATTGTGCTTGTATGGTTCAAATCAAAACTCGCGCACATCCAGTGCTGACAGCCGAACCCAAAGCTATTCAAATTCATGCCGAACAGTGACTGGAGCAGTTAAAAGCTCAATGGTAAATTAAAGTTGGGCAATCAAGACCAAAGCAATCTGATAGACGGCATCAGTTGACTTCGCGTGCACAATACCGGTCGGTGTACCGCAATCAGTAACGCCTCACCGATTAGCAGCATTTTCGAGTTACGGTTGATCAATAGCACCTTGAAAGCCTTCGATGGGTCCACGTGATGGCCAGTCACCATGAAGTGCTATGTCATAGACGAGGTGGGGTTCCCGCTCTCCAATTGATCTTTGTCTCCAAGTTGAACCGTGGATTGTCACAACCACCCTATAGGCCAATCGACATTCTGTCCTGCCTATATAAACCTCATCGCAGCTGCAAGTGAGCTGGTACATAACATAAGAAGTCAAACCGACTGACGAACTATCCGGACGGTAGTTGAGATCCAGACACCGTGTGATGTGAATGATTCGTAGACACGCAGTGGTATAATTGCGCGTTATAGCAGACCTAAATTTATGACCAACTTCATCTGAAACATTCTCCTTGAAATAAACAAACAGCCATTTTCTCCACAGGTTGCACTGATAGCATCTCTTTGGTGGGTCTATTGTGGAACTGAATAAGTGTTTTCGGATCCCCATTTGATATAAGTTTTATGTAGGAAATCTTCTCATCAAAAAGCAAGCCGGAGATGAAGTCCAACGCACCGTCCACCGTAAAGCAATCTGGAGTGGGTAATACATGCATTACACCAGCTTCGCCCTGGTTGCATACAACCGCGCTCGCGTCAGAACCATTATCTACTGAGTCAGGCGTATTTGCGATCCAAGGATGCTGAAAAATGACGCAGAATTCCTACATAAGACTCATTTATCAAACGGATACCTGGAGAAATGGATTAAGTTCGGACAGTTCGTCAGTCGGTTTGACTTCTTATGTTATGTACCAGCTCACTTGCAGCTGCGATGAGGTTTATATAGGCAGGACAGAATGTCGATTGGCCTTTAGGGTGGTTGTGAGAATCCATGGTACAACATGGAGAGAAAGATCATTTGGAGAGCGGGAACCCCACCTCGTCTATTACATAGTACTTCATGGTGACTGGCCATCACGTGGACCCATCGAAGGCTTTCAGGGTGCTATTGATCAACGGTAACTCGAAAATGCTGCTAATCGGTGAGGCGTTACTGATTGCGGTACACCGACCGGTATTGTGCACGCGAAGTCAACTGATGCCGTCTATCAGATTGCTTTGGTCTTGATTGCCCAACTTTAATTTACCATTGAGCTTTCAACTGCTCCAGTCACTGTTGGGAATGAATTTGAATAGCTTTGGGTTCGGCTGTCAGCATTGGTTGTGCGCGAGTTTTGATTTGAACCATACAAGCACAATATTACTTATTGTGCTTGCGTCTGGGTACATGGCTCACTGGCCAAATAGGCGTCACAGATATGCTCTCGATAAGTAACTTTGCCCACCCAACGCCATGCGGATATGTTAGCTATTTGCCTCCACAGATGTTTGTGTTTCGCTAACTTGTAGTAAACTGGACGTAACTGTCGTTTTTGTTCGTGATCGGATGCAAAGGAGCTCTTACGGCTGTTCAGCATTCCATTCGCCATTTTGGCACCATCTACAAACTGACTGGTTTGATTCTATTCCTCAAGGATTAGGGGTTTCACATGAAAACCGATATGTCGTACCGACACTTGGTTGCTGCACAGCCGACAACCGTCGGATGCGTGACTACCCGTACTTACGCAAGATCGAGCTAACTACTTGTGGATCACAATTCTTATCTACTTGGCCACCGGCTGTTCCAATTTTGTACACCATCTTGGTTCACCTTTTTGCTCGAATGTCGCATCGCTAGATGTGTCTGGTGGTGGCTTCATGTTGAGCATACAGATTGAAGCAATGATAGAGCGCCTGATATTAATGCATGATTTTCGTTCAGGCAACACCCAATTAATATTTGCATCAGTTACGGTCCTCGTGACCGAAATACCAAGGTTCACTTCAATGGGAATCGTGATCAACATTGAGATTGCGCGTCGCAATCCATCCACACAACGTGCACTTAATAATAATCCTGTACATCGTACATTAGGCGTTTGTGCCAAGCGTCGCCTGACCTGACCCAGGTGGCATATGGGTAGCGATCACATCAAAGATCCAAATGGTCCCGGGTTCGATGCCTTATATCTCTATCTGATGAGATGTAATAACATTGCAACGCGTCATATTAGTGCATGATTTTCGGGCGGGTAGCGCATTTTCTATTTGCATTAGCCAGAGTATTTTTGTTTGAAATACCAAGGTGCACTTCAATGGGAATCGTGGTCAATATTGAGATAACGCGTCGCAATCCATGCACGCAACGTGTACTTCGGAATAACGCTATATATCGTTAATTTGTCTTTTGTGCCAAGGGTTGCTCTTCTTGACGCGGTGGTATAGGGGTAGCGGTCAGAATTAATATGCCATTGGTCCCGATTTCGATGCCTGCTAACTGATACGGACGTTGAGCGCGTCAAGGTCATTCTACACCACCTAGCCTGTGGAGCTGCATTGTGCGCGCTAGTGCGTGAGTGTCCGTCTCACGACTAACCAGCGATGTCTATTGATTGGTTCAAAAGCGAGTGCATGGCTAAGACATGTGGACTGCAATTCTAAACAGTTGGTCTCTACCCAGTGTGGACTGCCAACGTACTATTGCCATTGCTTCTACTAACCTTCCATTTGCAATACTGTTGTTCTGATTTCGGTTGAGTGTGACAATTTGGCGACGGAGGCTATTCTGATTGCTCATGGCAAATTCAATAACGGCACCCCAACCCTTTTGGAATTCTTCTACTGAAAGTCCTACTGCGCAACCATGGTTGCGGTGGCAAACTACATTTACTAACTACGTTGATTTGTTTTTGCTCCTTGGCGGAAATTGCACGATTGATGATGCAGCGAAAATTAAATTACTACGCCACCATCTCGGCATCGAATGCCAGCGACATTTCGACAGTTTACAATTACATACGAAGCGAGACCTAAAAACTGTGTTCTATTCCCTGGACCGAATATGGGGGGAAAAGCCCCATGTGTTTACTGCTCGGTATAAATTCAGCACCATGCGACAACAACCAAATGAGACTGTACATGAGTTTATCTCTCGTCTCCTTACTACTCTCCCTGACTGCGCCTATGATCAGATCCTTCCAGCCCAGTTCGAAGAAGCGCTGCTGTTACAGGCATTAATCGTGGGTGTTTTCGATGAGAAGACACGAGAACGTCTGCTCTCTGAAGATGAAACGCTACTGACGTTGGAGAAAGCGTGTGATATAGTCCGACAGCGTGCCAACCTCGTCCAGGAACTAGCCACATTTCCCTCTTCAAATCAATCAATCTCACCTGACGTAAACAAGTTCTACCAGACTAACCGTGGACATGCCTTACCTCGCCCCGTACAGCGCAAGGAATTCCGTTGTTACCGTTGCAGGGTGAATCACTTGTCCCCGACTGACTATCCGCACATTCATTCATTATGCAGATCTTGTGGAAAAATGAGTCATATTCAGAAAGTGTGTCTTTCCAAGCGGAAATCACTCGTCCAAGAACAATCTAAGGCTACAAACTGCATTACTGATGAATTGCACCAGAATTGGATTAACACCACAACCGTTTTTAATCGCAACATTACAGCAGAAAAACCGTTTGTCGTATCCGTCCAAGTAAACGAACAACCGGTAGAGTTTGAAATTGATACCGATTCCGCAGTCACTTTGATCCAACCAGACTCCTTATCCCAACTTCCAAAGCCGTGTCCACCGAACATACAGTTGCGATCTTACACGGGATAGATGGTGAATGTGCTTGGTACCTTCAATGCATGCATTTCTTACCGTAATTCAACGAGTCATATGTGTGTGTATGTTTCTGGAGGACCGGGTCCGAACATCCTGGGCCGCGATGGAATTAAGCGCCTTCCTGGCATAATGCATTCAAAGCGGTTAAGAAGCTCTTAGCATCTACAGATATCCTTGTGCATTAGGATCCGCAGAAGCCTGTTGTTCTTTCTTGTGATGCCTCACCTTACGGTCTCGGAGCTGTTTTAATGCACAAATTACCGAATGGCTCTCAACGTCCCATTGCTTATGCTTCATGAACCTTGACACCAGCAGAACGGAACTACTCTCAACTTGATCGAGAGGCACCCGCTGTCATCTTCGGCACCACTCGATTTCACCAATATTTACTCGAGCGACCTATCGTGATCCATACGGATCATAAACCTCTTGTTTTCCTCTTCGGCCACGAGAAAGGTATTCAACAAATGGCTTCACCTAGAATGGTACGTTGGTCGCTTATTCTTTCTGCGTATACATACGAAATTCAGTACGTTCCAGGCAAACAGAATACCACCGTTGATGTTCTTAGCCGGCTTCCCTTACCAGAGACACCATCGAAAGAATTTATCCCACAATAGCTCGTAAACCTGGTCCAGCATTTTAATGATTCCCCAGTCACATGTACAGACATACGTTAGGAAACTGACAGAGACTCTGTTCTATCGTTGGTCAAACGCTATGTCCAAGTTGGGTGGCCGGACAACACTCCCAAAGAACTCATGCCCTTCCGTAACAGGATGTCTGAACTCAGCCTCCAGAATGGATGCTTGCTGTGGGGCGCACGAGTTATTGTCCCCAAGAAATTTCGGTCACGTATCCTTGAGGAACTACATGATGCGCATCCAGGTGTCGCAAAGACGAAGTCGTTAGCTCGATTTTATGTGTGGTGACCTGAATTAGACCGCGATATTGTGGCGAAGGTTGAAAGTTGCAGACCTTGCCAGGAGACCCGAAACGCCGCTCCTCATGCGTCAACGCAGCCTTGGAAGTGGCCAGAAACACCCTAGAAACGAGTCCACGTAGACTATTTCGGTCCCTACGACGGTCGGATGATTTTGCTAATCATCGATGCCCATATTCTTGTTTCAGCAAATTCAGCTGGTACTATCGAGAAACTACGCACAACATTCGCAACATTTGGCCTTCCCGAGACATTAGTATCTGAAAATGGACCAGCATTCGCCAGTGTTGAGTTTTCTACCTTCCTCAACTCGAACGGCAATAAACACAAAAAACACACAACTGCACCCTATCATCCTTCTTCTAATGCGTTGGCGGAGAGAGCCGTACAAACAGTGAAGAAGCTGCTAATAAAACAACCAAATCCTCCGCTGCGTGTGCGTTTGGATCGTTCCTTGTTCGCATATCGAAACATGCCAAACGAGACCACAGGCAGAAGCGCCGCAGAGTTAATGTTTGGTCGTCGGCTGCTTACACGATTGGATTTATTGCATGGATCTATTGAGCCACAAGTTTCAGAAAAACAACAACGAGTGAAAGAGCGTTTTGATACTTGTAGCAAAACGACAAATTAGCGAACAAGCTCGTTTTCGGTGGCTCTCGTCAGGCTAAAACACCACAACTGATAGGAATAAGATTAACATAAAACAGTAGATAATGGTAGAGTTCAAACTTCAAGGTCATTGAAAAACAGATCAGATGATCGATGGACTATCGGCGGTATGTCCCTCAACATGAGTCGTTGTGATAGAGGGCCAGGGCAAACACAGAATCTGAACGAATCGTTTTTGAGCACATAAGTCTGGGTTCTGGTGGCGGATAGCAATTGCCTCAGCTGCTGCTAGTAAGCGACATTTTACCGCACGTGAAAGACGTCCAGGTACACGGTAAATGGGTTGGAAAGATTGGCGGGTGTCGATTTGGTGATTAGAATCAACCAAGTGTGCCAACACGGCGCTCATCACAGTTTTTCTCCCACCATTGCGTAGGTTAGCTGGACAATGCTCGCGTATTCTCTCAGACAGCCTCCTAGTAGTTCTTCCGATGTATCTTGCTCGACATGAACAAGAGAAGGAATAGACACAATAAGAAGTACATGACTTAGGAAGTCTGTCTTTGAGTTGGGGCCTCACGATTGGTGTTGAAGTAAAACTTAGCCGCAAGCTCGCTGCGTAGTACGTATGGCTCATAGCGTCGGATAATCTTCCAGATGTTGCCTGCTCTATACCATCCCCCTTTGAACGGCAACAACAAATAAACCGGTTTCTTTTCTACCGAAGCTGGTTTAGCTCTCGTTTCTCTGCATTCCATATATTTCCGAACAAATTTTTCTGGATAGCCGTTTCTCTCGAAAACGCCACTTAAGAAACTGAGCTCGTCCGCAAGTGTGTCCTCACTACAAATCATTCTGGCCCTTTCGGTTAGACATCTAATCAAGTTGCGTTTCTAATTTATTGGGACAAAACTGGCAAAATGTACATATTGTCCGTTCCACGTTGCTTTTCTATGTACCCTCCGTTGGACTGATCCATCTGGTCTCCTACTAAGATGAACGTCTAGGAAGGACATCGTGTCATTGCCTTCAGTTTCTAGAGTGAACTTGGCATTAGGGTGCGTTGAGTTAAAATAGGATAAAATTGTCTCTGGGCAACGGTGTCTGTCTGTCACACAAAATATATCATCCACATATCGTCCGTAGTATGGTAGGCTAGTAATGACTCAGTTCATATAAGTATTCTCTAATTTGCTCATGAACACATCAGGCGGTAGCGGTCCAAGCGGTGAGCCCATTGCTACTCCATCTTTTTGTCTGTATGTGGCCCCGTTAAACTGAAATTGTTTGTTACTAGTACACAGCAGGAGTAGCTGTTTCAATCAATCACTTGAAAGCCCGATACCCAGTTGATGATCTCGAACGGTGTCACATATATAGTCTATTGTCTCTTCTAATGGAATATTGATGAAGAGCGACACCACATCCAATGAAAACATCTTTCTTCCGGTTAGCTGAAGCTGTCTTATGGAGTCTAAGAAACTGAATGTGTCTCGTAGGCTGTACCTGGACATAGTATTTCTCACCGGCTCTAGAAGCTTAGCTAACCACTTGGCTGTTGCGTGATACGGTGAATTGCACATGTCTAGTATGGGCCTTGGTGGATGTCCCTCCTTATGCGCCTTCTCTTGTTCATGTCGAGCAAGATACATCGGAAGAACTACTAGGAGGCTGTCTGAGAGAATACGCGAGCATTGTCCAGCTAACCTACGCAATGGTGGGAGAAAAACTGTGATGAGCGCCGTGTTGGCACACTTGGTTGATTCTAATCACCAAATAGACACCCGCCAATCTTTCCAACCCATTTACCGTGTACCTGGACGTCTTTCACGTGCGGTAAAATGTCGCTTACTAGCAGCAGCTGAGGCAATTGCTATCCGCCACCAGAACCCAGACTTATGTGCTCAAAAACGATTCGTTCAGATTCTGTGTTTGCCCTGGCCCTCTATCACAACGACTCATGTTGAGGGACATACCGCCGATAGTCCATCGATCATCTGATCTGTTTTTCAATGACCTTGAAGTTTGAACTCTACCATTATCTACTGTTTTATGTTAATCTTATTCCTATCAGTTGTGGTGTTTTAGCCTGACGAGAGCCACCGAAAACGAGCTTGTTCGCTAATTTGTCGTTCTGATGTCCACGCCTGGGATATTTTTCCACTTTAGCAGAGACAAGCATGTGACAGATTCGGATCCCATCTACATCCACTTACCTACAGGCTCGGGGTGGGAGCCAGCCGTCGTTAAAACAACTAACGGACAGATAATAGAAGCAGAGACTGAGGATGGCAGGATCGTTCGACGCCATTTAGATCATGTGCGACCGAGATTGTCCGACACAGAAACAGTTGCCGAGACAGAGCAGACAGCTCAAGCATCGAACGACGTGCATGTGCGTGGCGCTGAGTCACCATAGCGGCGCTTTGCGCGCCGACGCCGACCGGTCGATCGTTTCCAAGCGGGATAGCTCCAACTAAAGGGGGGAAGTGATACAGACGTTGAGCGCGTCAAGGTCCTTCTACACTACCTAGCCTGTGGAGCTGCACTGTGAGCGCTAGTGCGTGAGTATCCGTCTCCCGACTAACCAGCGATGCATATTGATTGGTCCACAAACGAGTGCATAGCTAAGACAGGTAGACTGCGTAAAACTAAACAGTTGTTCTGTACCAAGTGTCGAATGCCGATGTATTATTGCCATTGCTTCTACTAATCTTCCATTTGCAGTACTGTTGTTCTGATTTCGGTTAAGTGTAACGCTAACTCTATCTGACGAGCTGTAATAACATTGAAACGCGTCATAGTAGTGCATGGTTTTCGGGCGGACAACACCCAATTTCTACGTCTATAACCAACAGATATCTTCATCGAAATACCAAGATTTACTTCAATGGGAATCGTAGTCAACCTTGTGATAGCCCGTCACAATCCATCCACACCACGTGTACTAAAAAATGACCGTAAATACCGTTCATTATAGCGTTGTGCCAAGCGTTGACCGTCGTGACCAGGTGGGTTAGGGGTAGTGGTCACAACGGACATCCAAATGGTCCCGGGTTCGATGCCTTATATCTCTATCTGATGAGATGTAATAACATTGAAACGCGTCATATTAGTGGATGGTCTTTTTGCGGGCAACATCCAATTTCCCTTTCCATCATTTACGATCATGGTGATCGAAAGACGGTAGTTCACTTTAATGGGAATCGTGATCAACAATGAGATTGCGCGTCGCCATCCATGCCAACAACGTGTACACCAAAATAACACTAAACATCGTTTTATTCGACCGTTGTTCAAAGCGTTTCCCTTCGTCAAACGGTGGCTTCGTGGTAGCGCTCACAACTAACAACCCAATGGCCCCGGATTCTATGCCGGCTAACTCAATCTGATGAGAGGTAATCACATTGAAACGCGTCATATTAGTGCATGATATTCGGGTGGGTAGCACAATTTCTATTTGCATCAGCTAGAGTGTTCTTGTTTGAAAGACCAAGGTTCACTTCAATTGGGATCGTCGTAAACATGAAGATTGCGCGTCACAATCCATCCACAAAACACGTACTTCAAGTTAACCGTAAACATCATTCATTGGACTGTTATGCCAAGCGTCACTCGTCGTGACACCGTTCCATTAGCGTAGCTGTAACATCTTACATCCCAATGGTCCCGGGTTCGATGTCTGCTAACTCTATCCGATTAGTTGTAATAACACTGAATCGCGTCAAAGTAGTGCATGATTTTCGGGTGGGTAGCACCCAATTTCTCTTTGCGTAAGCTAGAGTATCCTGGTTTGAAAGATAAAGGTTCACTTCAATGGGATCGTCGTCAACATGGAGAATGCGAGTCGCAGTCCATCCACACAACGTGGAGTTAAAAAGAAGCTAAACATCGTTAATTATAGGGTTGTGACAAGCGTGGCCCGTCGTGACCCGGTGAGATAGGGATAACGGTTGCAACTAACATCCCAATGGTCCCGGTTTCTATGCTGCTGACTCTATCTGACGAGATGTAATAACATTGAAACGCGTCATATTAGTGCGTGTTTTTCTGGCGGACAACACCCAATTTCTATTTGCATGATCTACGTCCTCGTGATCGAAGGCCAAGGTTCACTTCAACGGGAATCGTGATCAATAATGGATTGCCTGTCGCAATCCCAACGCACACAACGTGATTTAAACTGAAAAGAAACCTCGTTCACTAGACCATTGTGCGAAGTGTTGCTCGTCGTGACCTGGTGGCTTAGGGTAGCGGGTAGAACTTACATACCAATGATTCCGGGTTCCATGTCTGCTAACTTTATCTGATGAGATGTGATAACATTGAAACGCGTTATGGTAGTGCATGGTTATCAGGTGGGCAACATCCAAGTTTTCTTTGTTACAGCTACGGACCTCCTCGCTAAATATCGAGGTTTACTTCATTGGGAAGCGTAGTGAAAATTTTCATTGCTGCTCGCAATCTATCCACACAACGTGTAGTTCAAAATAACCCTATACATCATTCATTAATCCTTTGTGCATAGCGTTGCGCGACCTAACCTTGTGGCTTAGGGGTAACCATCACAACTAACATCCAAATGGTCCCGGGTTCCATGCCTGAGTACTATGTATGATGAGATTTACTTCAATTAAACGCGTCATATTAGTGCATGGTTTTCGGGTGGGCAACACCCAATTTCTATTTGCATCAGGTGCGGTCCTTGTGATGTAAATACCAAGATTCAATTCAATGGCAATCGTGGTCAACATGGAGATTGCGCGTAGCGATTCTTCCAACAACTTGTAGTTCAAATAGAAACTAAACATCGTTCATTATAGCGTGATGCGAAGCGTTGCACTTGGTGACCCGGTGCCTTAGGGTTACCGGTCACATTTACAATCCAAATGGTCCCGGGTTCGATGCCTACTAACTCTATCTGCTGAGATGTAATAACATTGAAACGCGTCATAGTAGTGCATGGTTTTCGGGCGGACAACACCCAATTTCTATGTCTATTACCCACGGATATCTTCATCGAAATACCAAGATTCACTTCAATGGGAATCGTGGTCAACATTGTGATAGCCCGTCGCAATCTATCCACACCACGTGTACTAAAAAATGACCGTAAACATTGTTCATTATAGCGTTGTGCCAAGCGTTGACCGTCGTGACCCGGTGGATTAGGGGTAGTGGTCACAACGGACATCCAAATGGTCCCGGGTTCGATGCCTTATATCTCTATCTGATGAGATGTAATAACATTGAAACGCGTCATATTAGTGCATGGTTTTCGGGCGGGCAACACTAAATTTCTATTTGCATCAGCTACAATGCTCTTGCTTTAAAGACTAAGGTTCACTTTAATGGGAATTTTGATCAACAATGAGGTTGCCCGTCGCAATCCCAACGCACACAATGTGTATTTCAAAATGAAACTATACATCGTTCATTATAGCTTTGTGCCAAGCGTAGATCGTTGTGACCTGTTGGCTTATGGGTAACGGTGCGAACTAATATGCCAATGATTCCGGGTTCGATGCCTGCCAAGTCTATCTGATCAGATGTACTAACATTGAAAGGCGTCGTATTAGTGCATGGATATCAGGCGGGCAACATCCAGTTTTTATTTGCATGAGCTGCAGGCTACTTGATTGAATGACCAAGTTTCACTTCAATGGGAATCGTGGTCAACATTGTGATTGCGCGTCGCAGTCCATCCACGCAACGTGTCTTAATCGTCAACAACAGCACTACATCAGCCATTTGAGTTGATGGTTCGATGCCCTACAACTATAAGAACCTATGAAATAATTGGCTAAGGAGACGTTCATTTGCAAGGCGCCTGCACCGTTTTTAGACAACATACCGTCACAAACACCTGGCTGTCGTGCGAGGATAATTCGGCATCGTCGAGACAGCTTCCTTGCGGCTTTCACTGCCACGAGTGATATTCAGCCATTACCCCGCAGACAACTCAACACCAAACACACTTAAACAGGCAATTCGATTAGTAGACTGCAGTAGGCGCGCAACTGGTGTCTACTGTGAGCCATGTCCTGTAAAGTCTCGAGCCAAGCACAAGGCGAGTTCCGTGGTGTCCAGCCCGGAAGGCGAGACGCACCAACGGTACCCAGTTTGGTCGTCAATGACTTCATTTCCCGGTGCCCATTCAACTTCTGTACACCTCGAGCCTTGCGCCACCCTACACCTGAAACACTAAACAAGACCCTCCTAGGTAAGCGGTGACCAGGCATACGTAGCATGTGCCGGAGCCAACGCAACTTATTCAGTGCTATCCGTTGTTCTAGGAAGCTAGCATGATTATCACTACCTAGTACTCGCCTACGCACATCATCGTTGCGGACACGCTGGTGCCATCCGACTGCAGCAATGCTTCGCAAACAACGATGATCAAAGACTTGATGGTGCGTCAGATTTTATAAATAAATAAATAAATAAATAAATAAACGTTTTATTCCTCAGCAGTGCGAGACACAGACCAATTGGGTGGTCTTATCAACATGTACAAGGTGATCGCATAATATTGTTAATTATTCGTCTTTTGATCAATGGTTCCCATATTTGTTTTTGAATTGATTGGCAGTTTGGAAAAAGTAGAGAGGTAAAAACTGGGAAAAATGTTAAATGGAGATTTCACGGAAAGTTCAAGTAAAGTAATACGGTCATCCATGGAACTGTCCCCAGGGGACTTGCTTCCATGCAGGGTATTTCCACGATGGGTTTCACCTGTACTTCCATGCTCCAATTGGCTCTGTGCCTGTGTGGCAAGATAATAAATGGGCCATCAGAACTAGGTCTCAAATGTCTTTTTTAAGGGCCATTTTATGCATACATTATAGGCGATGAAGCCTCAGCCCGTTCTGTCATGCGGATCAGTCAAGTATGGCACATTTGTATTAAGCCAGCGAGTCAGTAGTAATATAATTTGCATGGGTATACTTTTTATTTTGGAAGCTGTAATCCGTTACCAGAAGAGATCAGTCCAGTCATGACCAACGGTGAAACAAAGAAGAAGATAAAGTATGAGGAATTTTAAAACATAATGATGAATACAAACGCTTGCCGATAGGCCAGTCAAAAGTTGATGGAAAATCTTGGCGAGTGACGACGATGGTACAGAGACATCAGCTTGAAAGGCGTAGTTCATCTACGAACCATTGCGTCAAAGGAGAAAACAGAATTGGTTATACAGCTTGATAGGAGTAACCTTGTTCTCAAATATATACTCAAGAATGCAACTATCTGTAGGTAATCTTATATTGTTAACTGAAGGGGCCAAGTCTCACTATCATACAGCAGAACGGCCCTCACTGTGGCCTTGTATACACGGCATTTCAGACGGATGGAAACCCTTCTGTTGCCATTGATGCCGCAGGTTCAAGAAGACAGCTCTGGCTTTTGCAATGCGTGAGCTGACGTCATTTTATATGCGCCCATCATTGTTGATGTAGCTGCCCAGATAAGTGAATTGATCAACCACCTCGAGTTCCTCGTTATTAAGGGTCAAGGGTTCATCAAGTTGCTGGTGGTCCTGCAGCAACACTTTGCACTTTGGTGCGAAGTGCAAACCAAATAATGGGGACACAAGACAGGCTACACAGGGTTGATTAGGCCGCCTCAACATCGTCGAAAAGCAAGACGATATGGTACGCCTAATCTAGATCAACTAATCTTTCACCAGGCACCAGTTCAACACCTATACCGTGAGATTCCGTAAGGGAACACTCCATGATAGAATTCACGATGAAATTGAACAAAAATAGGGAAATCTGATAACCCTGACAAACGCCACTTGTGATCGGAAAGCTATCCGATAGGACACCGTAGACCCTGTCGCAGCCTGTAATTTTCGAGTATAGTGTACGAAGAATGTTCACATATTTCGTGGGAATACTTTTCCACGCAAGTATTTTAAACAGAATCCATCGATCGACTGCATCGAAGGTACTCCTGAAATCGAGGTGTGTGTGGCGCTGCTCTAGCACATGCAGCAGAGTGAATATATGGTCTATACAAATACCTCCTAAACGGAAACATGCCTGCTATTCCCTAATCCCAGATTCCCGTGCCGCAGTGAGGTGACGAACGATAATCGAGGCCAATAATTTTATCACAACTGGCGTTAAGCTAATGCCCCTGTGGTTAGAACCGTCAAAGCGACTGCCCTTCTTGTATATTGCCACTATAATCGATTCGCTCCTATTAGCCGGGACGCTCTCTTCTTTCCAGATTCGTTCAAATAGGAAGGCCAGTGCTTTGCAGAGGACCTCACCTCCATCCTTAAATAGTGCAGATGGGAGGGAATCCGGGCCAGCGGCAGGAAAATGATTAAGGGCTGCGATCGCGTTTCGGACTTTGGCGTCCGACGGAGGCTCTAAATTAACCTTCCATGGCTCCTCTTGCATCACTTGAGTAGGAAGAGGTTCAGAAGCAGGGGCCAGCTGGACTGATCTTGAAAGTGATCGGCCAAAAGATCCATACTGCACTCCTTATTGTGTATCACCGCACCCGCGCTGTCTCTGATTGTCTCACTGACGCCTGGTTTTCTGGGAACAGTGGTGCGGATCAGCTGGGGGAGCTTGTGCTAATTGCCTACTGCTCCTGCCTCTTCCACTTGTCCACAAAACTAACTTGTCAGCACACAGGCTCCGCTTTATTTCGCGCCTAATATCCCGTCTGTGCTCAGAACCAGCAGCGAGATTTCTTCTGGATTCTAACAGGTTCACCGACTTCTCGGATATCCAGTGTCTGGTGCGGTGACGATGGATAGTGACACAAGCAAATGCTCCTGCGTCGTGCATGGCGGCCGAAATCCCATTCCACTGAAACTCAGTGTCATTAGGATAAGGGTGCGAAAGGTCGCTATGCAGTGTTTCTTGATAGACTCGTCTGACCGAGGACTGAGACAATTTCTCCGTTGCCAATCGTAGGGGACGCTTGGTGAGCCTCCCGGTAAGGTTCATGGTGCAACGAGACCGCACCAATGCATGATCAGAGTCGACGCAGTTACTCCAGTACAAGCGGCAATTCAGGATAGAACCACGCCATCTGTAACTTATGGCTATGTGGTCAATTTGGGTGCATCGCTGGCCAGCTACAGGAGGACGCCAAGTGGCACTTCGGCGCCCACTGTGTCTAAAAGCAGTGCTACTAAAAAACAACTGGTGCTCCGCACATAGTTGCAGCAGACGCTCACCGTTGTCAGTCCGTTCGGAGTTAAGCCTACAATTACCACCCAGCTGAGCTTCTGAAGATCTCAGACGCCCTATTTGTGCGTTCATATCCCCTGCGTAGTAGCGCGTTCAGTTCGTCATAGAATGTGTCCTTGACAGCATTTGAACTGCAGTCGGTGGGAGCATAAGCGGAAATCACGAACAGCGTTTCGTACTACTTCGTGAATCAACCTTTGCTGATGTCGTCAAACGGGCTGCGCATAAACGGCTGTTCACCGGGATTAAATCAACCAACGCTGGCTCAACCTTGCAGATTAGAATGATACCTACACCAGCTTGACTCGTGAGTGCTGCATCGGCGTCTCCGGAAGCGTGCAACCAATAACGAGAGGATAATCCAGATGAAGTTAATTCAATAACCCTGTTAGGGTCATTGATCCTAGTTCCGGGCATACAACACACATCAATACCCAGCGTGTCCAACATACGTGCGAGTGCAGCCTGTTGACCTATTTGTCTTACAGTGCGAACGTTGAACGTCGCCATGGAAACGGGATAGCGTAGCCTTATAAGGGACTTTTGCCGATAGGCGTCCGATGGGTATCGCGAGGTAGCTTCAGATGGTTCTACTGCAGTGGCACCTCGGTTGCTGTCAATTAAGCTGGGAATTATAGAAGGAAGGTTAATAATGGGGGTCGGGATAGGAGTAAGAGGAACAGGTGGAAAAGAAAGAAGGGAGGCGCCAACAGTAACATGTTTTCGCTTATCCGCCCCGCTGTATGCAGCAGATAAGGCGACCCTTGCTAATCTGCGCGACGGCCGATGCAGGATGAAGTTTGTGTTTGAAGAAAATGTCATGGTTGTATGTGGGCTGATATACTGCCAGGGCGCCCAGACCTAGACAGGGTCCTCATCCAAAGCCTTTGGCTCCTAAGCCTGTCATCAAGGCAGCGGGGAGGTGGCGATGATTTTGTTTTACAGAAATGGACGCCATCCAATTTCAAACCCCCAAAGTGGAGGACCAGGACACTGAGTTTGTCTGACCTCTCACCATTGACCAAGCTGGTAGGAGTAGATCTCAAGGTGTCCGGAGGCATCACCCAGTACAACTCTGTGGGTCAATGAGGTACGCAAACCGTCGCACCAAGTTAAGGTCCCGTCTCGTTGCGACGGATCCAGTCTCGTTTCGACGTGGACTTCAAAATGACCCTAAACATCGTTTATTAGTCCGCTGGGCCAAGCGTTTCTCCTCGTGACCCGGTGGCTTAGGGGTAGCGGTCACAACTAACATCCCAGTGGTCCTGGGTTCCATGCCTGCTAACGCTATCTGACGATGTAATAACATTGAAACGCGTTATAGTAGTACATGCTTTTCGGGCGAGCAACATCCAATTTCTATTCGCATCAGCTACAATCCTCCTGATCTATATGCCAAGGTTCACTTCAACGGGAATCGTGGTCAGCATTGAGATTCTGGGTCGCAATCCATCCATACCACTTGTACTGCAAAATGACCATAAACACCGTTCATTATAGCGTTGTGCCAAGCGTTGACCGTCGTTACCCGGTGGCTTAGGGGTAGCGGTCACAATTAACATAACAATGGTCCCGGGTTCCATGCCTAAGTACTATGTCTGATGAGATTTACTTACATTGAAAGGCGTCATAGCGGTGCATGGTTTTCGGGCGGGCAACGCCCAATTTCTATTTGCATCAACTACAGCCCTCGTTTTCGGCAGACCGTGGTTCATTGATGAAACAAAGGAAAGGAAGTTACAAATGCCTCGATCGGGGCCACTTGGCCGCTTCTTGCATTTTGAATCTTATATGAGGTCAGTCGGGTTGCAGAGATTGCCATCATCATCATATCATCATCATACAATTTAGCTAGAGGTGAGGAACACCTCAGCTACTGTGCCGCAATACGCAGAAAAAAGGAGAAAAATATACAACTGGTGCAAGCCGGCTGAGCTACCGGTAACGGATGGGTATCGTTCCGGTAAGCTACCAGCCGGCTACTGTGCATCAAAAAAATACTATGCGAAATAATATAAAGTTAACTAATGAGATCATAGTTAGAGGGGGAGGCTAAGAGGGATGGGGTGGGACAAAGAAACTCACAGCACGAACGCCACTGAGGTCGGCTCCTAGCCATATCAGTAAATGTGTCCAACCAAACATGTTCATCGTTTTTCGGACCCCAACCAGGGAGCCGAGACGCTCCAACCGAGGCCAGCTCAGAAGTGAGGGCCTTCATTCCTCTGGACCAAGTCATCGCTTGGCCACCCCTCCTCTTCTTCCATCCACACCCCCGGCGCGCAAACAACGCACGTCGATGGAGTCGGTGGGCTGGCATGCGTAACACGTGACCGAGCCATCGGAGCCTGGTGAGTGAAATGACGGTGCTGAGCGGTTCATTTCCTTTTCTTGTGCCGTAAACAAGGCGTCGAACACGCTCGTTACTCACGCGGTGTTCCCACCAAATGTGAGCTAAATTACGAAGGCACCGGTGGTCTAGCGTAACTAGCCTATTTAGCTCCGCTGCTTTAAGCAGCAAGGTTTCACAACCGTACAATAGGGTCGAACGTACTGCTGCATTGTACACTGTACCCTTCAGGGCAAGAGTGATGTCGCACCGGTGCCATAGGTGGCGAAGGTTAGCAAAAGCGCCCCGAGCTTTTGCTATACGGTTCGTGATCTCATCCTCAATCCAACGAGCGCTGATACAACTTCCCAGGTAGTTGAATTTTTGAACGACTTCTAGCTGATCCCCACCAACGGTCAGCGTAGGAGGGGGTCCAGTCCAATCTTGGAGGAACACTTTGCACTTCGAGGGTGCGAAGCAAAGCCCGAAGTGACGGACAACTAGTGCTAATCTGTCCAGTGCCGCTTGGCACGTCTGTGATCTGTCACAGATTAGGGCAATATCGTCAGCATACTCCAAGTCAAGAAGTCGTTCTCCTCGGAGCAGATCCACACCTTCTAAGTCGTGTCCTGTGAACACGATGTCCATGACTTCGTCAACAGCGAAGTTGAAGAGGATAGGTGACAGCAGGCATCCTTGTCTCACGCCGCTGGAGATATTTAAGGGCGACGACAACTTGCCGTAAGCCCTCACTCTGTCCGAGCTACGCGCATATAATGCTCGGATAATATTCACATATTTCTCAGATACGTTTTTTCTGAGTAGACAGTCCCAAAGTGCATGTCTATCCACCGAATCGAATGCACCTTTGATATCGAGGAACACGACAACGGTGGGCCGCCAATATATGTGACGGTGCTCCAGCAACTGACGCAAAGTAAAGATGTGGTCAATGCAGCCACGACCTCGACGAAATTCAGCTTGCTCTTCACGAATCTGGCTTTCACGAGTGCCAGTCAGTCTGTGAAGGATGACAGAGGCAAGCAATTTAGAGGCAATCGTAATCAGACTGATTCCTCTATGGCTGCCGCATTCCGATCGTGAGCCTCCCTTAAAACTTGGGACTATGATGGAGCGGCTCCAATCGGTTGGGATAGTTTCCTGCTCCCACAGTTTGACTAGTAACTCGTGTAAATCATCCACAAGAGCAGGTCCGCCGAATATGAAGAGGGCTGGAGGAAGATCATCAGGTCCCGCGGCTTTATTTAATTTCAACAGTTCGATCTCACGTGCGACTTCTGAGCGAGAGGGTGGATCCAAAGGGACAGCCCAGGGAGCGGGGCGATCACTGGCCGGCGAGAAATCTAACCATTCCGACCGATTAAATTGCCTTTCAAAGTGTTCAGCCCAACGCTCTAAGTGTTTTGATAAGTTGTGGATAGGCTGTCCACTCTCGTCACGTATAGTTTCACTAACGCCAGGTCTCCTGCTGCCCGTTTTCCCTATCAGACGGAATAACTTACGATGGTTACCAAGGGCAGCGGCCAAGAGGTTGCCATCACCCACTGCTGCACTTGGATCTCAAAGGGGACTCCCAGCCAAAATTGGACAGCCTCCGTACTACTTCCGTTTCACGACAAGAGATTTAACTGCCCATTGTACCTGTAGGCCTACGTGGCACTCTAGAATCAACTGGGACGTTTGCATTGTTAGACACCGGGTCAGATATCACGTTGGCGGAGGAAGGTTTGCTGCGCGAGGTTGGACTAACGCCCACCCCTGAGTCGTTGATGATCCCAATGCTGACTGGAGCGACATCCATTGATGAAAGCCATGTCGGTTTACTTTTGACCTTATTGAGCGGTGAGGATGCAATTCATGTTCCTCGGGCCTACTGCCTTAATCAGTTGAATTTGCAACGTGTCAAGACGTCTACTCGAACGATGGGTCGTCGCTGGTCCCACCTAAAGTGTGTGCAATTTGGAGAGCTCTAAGATAGGAGTGTGAGAATACTGACGGGCGCCGAGGTACCAGCCGCCCACTTGTAACTAGAGCAGCGCCTGGGGGGAAGGAATCAACCTTTGCTGCGAGAAGTCCCTTGGGATGGATCTTGATTGTGCTGGTAGAAAGCGAAAGAGCGCCATTTGCCTCTATCAACCACGTCCGATAAGATCGGCAATCGGTGGAAGAGTAACTAAGTTTACCATATGACAACGAGTTCGCTAGCGAATGGCAGAGAAAGGAGACGGTTGCAGTTAATCTCTGTGAAACACGTTTGAAACTTCAGGGATTTTGGAAACTGGCAAGCCGATACTATCCGGCACATGATGGAATGAACCAACGCCGACCGCAAACCAGTAAGGCAGGACTGGAGATTGATTTCCTAGAAAGACTTCGAGAGTTTTCTACGGAGCCACTTGATGAGGTATGTGCGACAGAAGAAAAGCCTCTCCCACACAAAGGTGCATTATCTCCACAGAAGGAAATAGGTTCCATTAAAGCTTCAATGGGTCGTGCTAGCATATGCAGGACTTCATGTGACCAAATGGCGAGCGTCGCATAATGCACAACTTTTGGAACCAACCGCTTGCGATATTGGGTGGAACTTTCCAAGACCTTTGCGTGATCAGCCGCAGAGCGTCCGAGTCTAGCACAGACTGTTTTGCAGCATCCCCAAAGCATTGCTGCGCATAATCGGCAGATAGAAGAGTTGAAGTCAGCACAGCGTTACACTGAGATGATGTTGGAGGCTAAAACACATGCTATGGTTGACCAGTTGCTTCTAAAGGCCAGTGAAAATGCAACTCAAGGGTCGTCCTCAACGACTGCCAGGTCTTCTGCCGACTTCACCCGGATATTCCATCCCCGGTCTCATTCTGCTAGAGAGACGAATTCCACGAGTCAGTTCGAGTTGAAAGCGAATGGGATTCCTGCAAAGCCGAATGAAGTAATGCCAGCACTGGAACAAGCAGGTGAGTGCCCAAAACCCGTTGCTTCTCCGACCTTACTATGGGCTAACTTGGAGAACAGGAGTTTATCGTGCACAATACAATCCACCGTTGAGGACAATATGCTTCTTCGTCTTCACTTCTTAGTCTGGAGGCAAACCGTTGTTGCAACTCGAATTCAGGTGGCAACCTTTGCAAAACGGCGTCACTGTCGTCTGAAACGTTCTGCATTTCGAAGCTGGCGAAGTCTGTCGGTTGTAGCTCGACTGGAGAGTGAGTTAGAGAAGACCAAGTAGTATTCACGCTGCTGCAGGCGAGAAAGAGAGGTCTAAAGAAAGAGGTTTAAAGAAAAACGCAACCTTAAACGCGGTGATGTCGTAATGGTTGCTTCAGAGCAGCCACCCCGAGGACGTTGGCCGCTTGACCTGACTGAAGACTGCATTGCATCTGGAGACAGGCTAGTAAGAACAGGGGTCGTGAAAAAGAAAGATGGTTTGCTGAAGAGAGATTTAGGGAAGATCTGTTTGCTTTAGGTTAGTGATGAAGGTAATGAGGTATTTGGCAATACGGCTGAGTCAGAATTAGGACAAGGACAACTGGAGCGGGAAAAGAAGAGTCAAGCAGCGTGAACTTCCTGGTAGGAATTTGGTGGAGTAGTGTAACGGACAAATTAACTTCTTCAACTTAGCTGGAGATTTTCCCTACTGAGTAACCCCAAACGACCAATCACTACCCCATTGATTGCTTATTGGACTTTGTTTCTCTTTCACCTTTGGACCTTGATTAACCACATGCGTTTACCCGTTTTGCAGCGCCTAATGGTTAAGCTTGCTAATCCCGCGTTCCATGTGCGCTGCTCATTGGCTGTTCGATTGATCACCGCTTTAAACCACACTGACATTAGAACCCCTTCACTTCATTGTGCTTATCTGCTGACCATTGCTGTTGGCGGCACGTTGCATTTGAGAGCCGAATTATTGTACACATTTGGTCTGGAAATTGTTTGAGGTTTGTTATTAAATTGTTGTTTAACCATTTGTACATAGCACCTTAGCTCTTCCGGCGTTGACATTTGGATTGACCCGGCTGCGCTAGGAGTTGCTCAGGTTCCAAGACCGATTTATCTGTAACACAAACTCAAGGGTCAATTACGTAACGATATCTGATGGAATGTCGCTAATTGATGGACTTGGCCGAAAATCTTTCTAATGTGTGGGGTTGATCGAAACGTGCACCGGCCTTGCGTGGTTCCGCATGAGGTGTTGTGGGGGCGTTCGGTCCCCATAACAGCGGGTGAGAAGAACAATAATGTTTGGACGTAGGGGAGTACTTTTTGAAAACTGAGGGGATTCATCATCTATTTCTCAGTGGCTGACTTTTAAAACGAAAATCAAACGATAGGAGCAACGTTTGCATGTCACACACTGGAGAGCAGCTAGTAAAAACGTGCAGTACCTGGTTGTTGTATTCACTTGCGCACTTGTTTCTCCAACAACCCACATTTTTCTGCGGATAGCGACCTCCGGTCGGTTATTTTTGGTTGTGTTGACAAGATCAATTGGTGTTGGCTTTCTTCGTGCATTGAAACCACTTCGTGGAAATTTAGATACAATTCACTTTCATTTCTGATTCTGAAATTTCCGACCAGAAATACTTGTGTTTTCATCGCTTGGTTTCGGCGACTTGATATTGCCATTTTCTCCTTCAAATGGCCGCCATCTTCTTTCGGATTAGTCACAATGCCGAAGCAGTCACCCTGTGGTACTTTTTCTAAGATAGTCGGACACCGTGCGACTGCCCTCACGTGTGTTTTGTGCCAAGTTAAATGCCACATTTCATGCGTTGGATTATCAGTTGAGCATCTTTATCCTCTTCGTGAGATCCGACACTATTTCTTTAAAACTTTATGTGAAAATTGCGGAAATAACATGCATCCAGAAAGATTAGAGCCGACGTCTAGGCTTCATCAGTCTGTTACGAACAGCTCTGTGTGTTTGGACTAACAACCTAGCCCGAAGAGCCTTCAGGTTTCAGCTCAGTCTTCCTCCTCTACCTGTGCAAACCCACCGTCACGAATTCCAATCGTTGTGAGAAGTGCAGTTTCACCTGGTATAAATTGTTTACCTTTGTTGTGTCCAACGGGCACTGCTGTCCCAGCAGGTGAAAGTCTGAGTGCTAAAGACCAGTGGAAAGAACAAAGAAAGAAATTACGTGGGGATGTTGAGCGTTTAACTTCTTTTAGTCAACCGTTAGCCAAACCACGTGAGACTGGTAATATACTTCGGCCTGCAAGGTCAACCTCGTCTGACCAGAGGCGTTATGACCTCTTGATCTTCCACGCGCCGGAATCCAGTGATCCATCACCCCAAGTGCGCTACGATCATGATGTCGAGTTTTTACAGAGTAATTGGCAGACACCTTGACGCTGGTGAGGACTCCGTAAAAGTGAGTCAAATTGCCCGTCTTGGAATGCAAGGTGATCAACAAAAGCGGCCTGTGAGAATCACTTTTGTGGACGAAGCCAGTCCAAGACTGATCCTGTCCCGCCTAAGTAGGCTGAAAGGTTTGAAGATCCCTGTTCGTCCAGACCTGGACCCATTAGACAGGGAGCGGCTCAATTCTGCCATTATAAGCTGAGAAGACGTACTGGTGAGGGGAAAACAAATCTTCGTATCGTAACTTTTCGGGTGGTTTCCGACAATCTTCGAATCAGGATAAACAGGCTGCTCACACTTCAAGCGCGCCCGGCGCTCCTGCTGCGGCCTGCGATTAGCCTTCATAAACGTTTGCAGTGTTATGAACAAGCGCGATGAACTTTATTGTTTCGTTGCGTCTTAGCGGCCAGACGTAGTTTGACTCGCTGTGACATGGCTACTTTCAGAGTTATACGTCCAAGAACTTGACTTCCCCGGTTACTCGTCCTTCCGATACGATAGACTAAGATTGCCCACGGCGGTCTCTTACTTTACATCCAGTCTTCCCTTTGTTGGAGACTTGTGAGCACCTACTGTGGTGGCGATGGTTTGTGTGAGCTAATGTGGTGCTCCATCCGCCTCAGGCGAGGAGAAGTGCTGGTGGGCGCAGTTTATCGCAGTTCCCTGAGTCGTTGTTTGGATTGGTTGCCCCATCTTCGAACCCACATGAGTCGTCCACACTTTCTACTTATGGGCGATTTTAACTGTCCTCGAATACGACGGCCTGATGTGCATTTGATGCCTGGACATAGTGAGGTTGAAGCAAAGTTCGTGGATTTGGTACTTGAAACTGGTGCATCGCAACACATATGTCAGCCAACACGCATAACAACACGCTCAACCCCGTCCTGTCTCGACCTGATGTTAACGAGCTACGAACAACGAGTGCGTGACGTTTGGATCCTGGAGCCCCTGGCTACAAGCGACCACTCAGTGCTCATAGCTGATATGGAATTACCTTTACCGTGTTATACGTCCGTTGGAACCAGTTCACAACTACTGAAAAACAGACTTCGATGGTATAGCTCGAGCCGCGAGCCAACTGAATTGGTCTCTGTCACAAGCTGCATCTGTTGAAAGCTGTTGAATATTTATAAAAGAGAATTTGACATCATTGTGTTCCCAACCTGTGTCATTGAAATATCGGAAGGTTGGACCGATTAAGCCTCATTGGTTTGACAGGGAGTATGGAAACCTGGCTCGGAGGCGGCGCAGACTGTGGGACAAATTCCTTCTCTCTGGCTCTGCCAATGATTACGAGGGGTATAAAAGTCAGCGGAACCTCTGTAACAGTGCAGAAAAGAATAAGCGCCGACATTTCGAAGAGCAGCTCGCAATAGCCGCGAAGACCGCCCCAAAGAGAATCTTTGCATACGTGAAGCGACGTCTGAAGCCGGCAGGTGATGTGCCAGTGCTGGATGGCCCGGTTGGACAGTCTCTAACCTCCAGCACTGATCGTACGTTCGCGTTGGCGACGCACTTTCCTTCTGTGTTTGCGTATGATCAGGTCTCTGTTCCGAGTTCGACGTGTACCGCTTTTACCGAACTTGACAGTCTGGCGTTGAAGAGGTATTTCAACTACTCGCCAACCTTGACGACACCAAATCTGCCGGACCTGATGGGCTTCACCCACTGGTTCTCAAGTCACTTTCGACCATCTTCTCTCCTGTCGTGACTGACCTTTCCAACAAGTAGCTGTCCGAAACTTCGTTTCCAATTGACTGGAAATGTTCGGTGGTGAAGCCTATTCCGAAAGGCGGCGACCTTAGCAAAGTAGACAACTACAGGCCAATTCGTCTGACACCTACTTTGGTAAAGGTTGATGAAAATATCGCGATGAAGGGATTGCTGCAGTTGCTGCAGTCAAACGAGGTCCTGACGCCCGCACAGCACGGTTTTATGCAAGGCCGATCATGCATTACAAACCTGCTCGTGCCGAGGCACGAGCGGTTGAAGGGAACATCCGTCGACTTGATATTCATCGATTTCAGTAAAGCGTTCGAGGAAGTCAGCCATGAGGTTCTCCTTCACAAACTCAGGATGTGTGGTGTCGGTGGCTCACTGCACCGGTGGATCCGCGACTTCCTTTTGGGACGAAAGTGGAGGGTATAGGTCGACGACCATCTAACTGACTCGCACCCCTCTACAAGTGGCGTGCCTCAAGGCACTGTGCTGGGGCCCACTCTGTTCCTGATCCACATCAACGACCTACCACAACTTCTCCGTTCGCCGTGTGCCCTGTTTGCGAACGACATGAAGATTTGGAGAGAAGTTGACGCTCCCGATGACTGTGGCCTACTTTAGCAAGACCTCAACCACCTATCCACATGGTCTGCAGAAGTTCTTCTCCCGGTCAACCCAGCAAAGTCTGTATTTATGAGCCTGAGGAAGGGTGCTGACGGCCGAACCTACACCCTTGATGGCGAACCGCTATATCCCACATCCTCCGTGAAGGACCTAAGTGTACTCTCGCGCTACCATTTGAAGTCCGTGGACAACACGAACAGGCTATATCGTAACGGACTGCGCATGCTTTCGGCGCTCAAACATAGCTTCGGCACATGGTCTGAAGAGGTTGCTACTCGCCTCTTCTCTTCCATCATTAGACCAATGCTAGAGTACGGTTCACCCGTCTACTTTCCGATTACCCGAGGCGAGACACAAAAGATCGAACGGGTCCAACGCTTTGCTACCGGGCTCATCCCGAGTTTACGCGGCTTTGGGTATGAATATCGGTGCGAGAAACTAGGACTCTACACCTTGTTCTACCGTCGGGTGCGAGTCGACCTCATTATGACCTACCGTATTCTATATCTCGGTGACTTCCCCATGCTGAGGCCAATGCTGCACCTACTAGGGCCATGCAGCACACGCAGACACAGATACAAACTTGTCGTGTCGGATGTGAAACGTGTTCCCCACCCACTGTGCTTCGAACGGAGAGTGGTAAATCTTTTGGAACAGTTTGCCTGAACATGTGATTGAGGCAACATCTGCGCAGCAGTTCAAAACGTTGTTGGATTTATATTTTACCACTATTCGATTCAGAGAACGATTGCACACTTACGATGAGAGGTCATATTCGTGAGTCCTGCAATACCGTGAGTCAGATAGTTTAAATGTTACGTGAGAACCTTAATCATGTTCACGGCTGACAATTTTTATAAGGTTTTTCACCTTAATTCGAATGAGTTGTACAGAATTCATTTCTACTTGCTCTATAATACAGTATTCAGTATTATCGTGGTCCGCTGCCTGTCAGCCGATACACCTGACTCCCTGGCGAATAGGTGATTGTAACTAAACTGTACATGACTTGTTCGTGGGTGCGCATGACAGCCGTGTCCTTTTATGTGTCGTGTTCTTATTTAATTTATTCCGTACATGACATTTCCTTCATAAATTTTAAAATGGCAAAAGCAACAACGATTCGGCAGGATAGTCTTAATTCAGTCACTTGGTGTTTTCTTGTGAGGGGTTTACAATTCGCGGAGTGGCTAAATTGGATACAGAGGCAATCAATTGTGGCAGTCAAAGTTCATCTGACGCGGATCGGCATTCCGATTAGAGTGGTGTTTCTCAGTATGGTCCGCGGACTCCTTGGGGTTCCCGGGTTACTTTCAGGGCGTCCACGAGATTTCCCGAAATGTTAGAATTCTGTTAGTATTTTTTGTACTTGAGCATTTTATTTTATACCTTGCTATCCGACCTACTATAAAGTTTTCAAATCATAGCTGACAGCCTACATTAGCCACGTGCCTGGACCATGTAAAACACACTCCTTCCAAGAAGTAACCTGGTTTTGGCAGGGACTTAAAATGCGAATGAACGAAGCTGTCAAATGTCAGAATGATAATATGGTAATCTCACCTTGTTGCGAAGAGCAGAGGCGTGCAAGCTCAGGTAGTTCAGGCTTTGTCCCTCGGGAGAGTCGAAAGGTAGGTCATAATCTATGGGCCTTTTTGCTGTCATCACGAAGTTTCCATCCACCGAAATTGACAAACCCAAAAGTGACGCCCATTGGCGCGATCCTACCCAGGAAGCCCAGAACTAAAGGATTGGTATGTCGGTGTTTTACTAGTGGGCTCATTTGATTTCGCGAATTGGCGAAACTGTCTCTGCGACATTTATACTTCATTCAAAACCAACTTCTCAAAGTAGTCATATTCGAGATGTGTTCTGGACCCTTGGACAGTTGGCTGAAGACTGAAACACTGCTAAATGTGTCGCAGAAATATTCACCGTCGAATTCAAATTTAGTAAAGGTTAGGATAATTTATGTGCCTTCTGAGAATGCAGAAAATGAGCCGTTCGATGTACCTGTGCTACCTGATATGATACAACATAAATCTATGTCAACCGGAGCCTCTATATCAGTAGGTATGAGACGTACATACAACGACATTTGTCTTTCCTTTTGGGTTTATGGACTCCAACAATTGTCCACAGTGTGTCTTGTGTAATGAAGTTCTTCGGACCAGTTCCATGGTGACTGTAAAAATGCGGTGGCTTTTTGGAAAAAGGAGTACTTTGAGCTCAGGTGCGATAAACTGTTGAACACCAAAATGCACACGCTTCATGCTTCTCAAACTGTGAATGAAAAGGCGACCAAAGCATCCTCGCATAATAGCCGAGAATCTTATCAAGCCGTGTGTGGTCGAACTGACTAGGCGCATGCTGGATGAAAAATCAGCAAGACAACTGTCTGTAATGCCACTAACAAATGATACGGTATCTTATAGAATTAAGACACTAGCAACTGCTGTTAAGGAAGAGTTGACCTCACACTTCAAGTTTACTCACTTCGCTCTTCAAATGGGGAAGTACACAGAGGAGACAGATCTTACCGTGCTGATTGTGCTTGCAAGACACCAACGCCTACTATGCTTGGAAGAAGACAACTTTTGTGTCAGCCTCTAGCGAAGAATACTAATGGTGCTGAATATTTAACATGGTGAATAATTTTATGCACGGACGAATCCACGGTTGGCCTGTATTACTTTACTAGAACAGTTAGATTTATCTGCATTTATCATTATTATTATCAACCAATCCATCTAGTTGAAAGATCCAACCGATCAAGCAGCCCCGCAAAATTGTTTAGGAAATGCTCTGAGAAAACTCGCAGAAATATTATCCGTCACTTGCGATCCCGTTGTACATAATGACTAGACCAATCAGTTGGACTGTGCCTCGCACCGTCGAGGAATATACCCTTTATTTCTTTATTTAGATATTCCATGGGGCAATTTCATCGATATTTGCACCGATGGTGCCAAATGGATGATAGGAAACGTTTCCGGTTTTGGGACAAGAATCACAAGCTTTGCAAATCCTACACAAGTAGTCAATGTATTCTTCACCGAAAAGCAGTTCTCGTAAGAAAAATGACACCCAATTTTAAAACGGTTCTTGGTGATGCAGTGGGAATAACTAAGTTCATTAAATATCGCTATCCAAACAACTGATTGTCCAGGAATCTGTATGACGACATGGGATGTGTTCACACATTTTTACTGACCCAGGCTAAAGTAAGATGGCTCTCCTGTGACAAAACATTACTGCTTTTGAAAGGATTGGCCTGAGTGGCACTTCACTCTTATGTGTCTTTGGGGACCCATACAACTGTGGAATGGTTCTACCACTCGGATTCAAACTATTAAATGTAGCAAAGTCTATCCCGCGGTGGAGGAGAAGCAATTAAGGGTGACGAACTATGCGCGTTTCGACTTTGGTTAAATCCCCCACTTTCGTGAGCCGTTTGAATTTAATTGGCTTTTGTTTGACTTACGTGCGAAAGGCGTTGCTTTCTTCATGAATCATCATCTTGACTAACAATTCCAGATAACAGGAAGTGTTAGGCAAGACTTGTGAGATATTTATTCGAAAAAGTACATGACGTAAACTTAGCACTGCAAAGAAATGCTGGGGACAAATTCCGTGTAAATGAGAAACTTCGAGCGTCAATAAGAAAGTTAGCATTTTCTGCTATTTTCGTTTTCATTAGTGATACTGACTGGTTTCCGGCTTTAAAAGATATTTTAGAAGCGATAAAGAAGGCACGGAAATCCCAGAGAAAATTGTGTGGCATTTGGAACATCTGGCAGTAGCCTTGTCTCAGTATCTCCATAACGAGGATGAAGAAAAATTAAAAAAATCATCGTGGGTCATAAACTCATGCACTTGCACGGAAAATCCTCCTCCTTTCCCATCGCATCGACATGATATCAAATTCGTCTCTTCTCGAAGAGTTTCACAAATTGTCAATTTTTGATATCCGGCGTAAGACGGAGAACGATTGCCCTATCATTATCGATGACAGCTGCCGCCTTGCTTCTAACTTTGGCCACAACTTCTCCGTTTGAAACTGCAATTTCGCATTACACTTTTACGAAAACCAAGTAAAGCAGTGCACTTGAAGCCGAACGAGATATGAGGTTGCAACTTCCCTCAAAAACACTGAACATCAGAAACAATTTCATCCCAAACATTATACCTTAATGTACGTGATTTTTTCTGCCCAACTTTTCTACCTAACTGTAACAGTTTTCTTTTTTTACTGACATTAATGAACACCAGTGTTAATTCGGCGAACAATAATGTAGGACACTCCCCCACATTCAAAATTTATCAAAACCTAGTCTTGTGGTTAACACTATATCAGTGATCCGCCGTGCGAGGATCCACTACAAAGGGGTCAACAGAGCAATAAGTTTCAGAAACCTTGGTTTAGAGGAATATAGCCACCAGCCTCAAGGGAATTGGCAAGCAACTCGTTATTTACAGTGAGGTGCTCTCAGCCGCCAGAACGTCGCATGCCTACTCCATATTCTTTTATCCTGTGCACAATCATAACCCACAGAAACTTCCGAATCAGAGACACTGCTGTTCCAGGTTAGATTTTATCTAACATTGATAAACAATTCATTTGATTTCCATTGGTCGTCTGACGACGAACCCATCAACAATGAAATTTGAAATAAATCTGGAGACCGCAAAGCTTATCATTACCCTTTTGCAAGTGTGCTCTGAACTAGCGTAGCAGTCTGGAGATTCCCCGGTTTGCCTTTGTAAAATTCTAACTAAAATTATTTCATTGTACACCTAGGCGACCGATGTGGTTTGTTGAACTGGTTGCTGAGTTCAAATGCTTGACTTGCTCATCGCCATTTTTGCTTGGCGCTCGTTTCGGTTTCAACGCGCGACTGTCCTGTGTGTTGTGTATCCTCCGTTCCCTTAGCTAGAGCGTAAACGGTGTCGTTTTTTAAAGCTAGCTAACAGGGAATATTTTACAGTACCAATAAAATTTTCCCTGTGACCCGATCTACCTTTTTGAATCGCTCTCCACGCTCCCGCTACAGGCTACTCTCTAAACTAGCTGTATGACTGTGGCAAACTCATACGAGCCAAAGAGGGCCGTGCATTCCACAAAGAAATTCCTTAAGTGGATACTTATGCAGAGCGTTCTAATTTGCGTCAGCTTTACTACAGACCACAGAACCAACTCCAACTAACTCGAAAAGCCAATGATCCCTTGGTTGGTCGAGGGACGAAATGATTACGCACTTGCCTTGCAATCCGGGTGTTACTGGTTCGAATCCTCCTAGATGTAAGCAACCTCGCAATATACCCAGTCCACCTACATCTGGTGGTGGTCGCTTGATAGCGAAGTGTCGGTACGGTGTGCCGACGTATTCTTGATGCATTTGGTATGAAGAAATAATGTAGAAAATGCTAATTACATCAATACCCTTGAGACACCGGTCAACAGAAGAGTGCTGAGAATCTCTATTACACGAGTTCCACTGGTATTGGCTTCTTGGCCGGAGCCCCGATAGCGTGGTAACAAAACAGCTAGTTGTAAGCGGTTACTCAGATTAGAATCATCCTCAAGTGATGGCCGGTGGCCGAGTGGTCTGCGTACCTGTTTTGCAACTATAAGGTCACCGATTCGAATCTGCTTAGGGACGTATGTCGTCGCGATATAGTTGGCCCACGCGCGGCCGGTCGTGGTCGTGTGGCAGCGAAGCGCTGTTACGGTGTACAGCTAGAGATTTACTATTACTGTTTTACTGGGAAAGTCGAATTCAGTGGTCATAGCGGGTCCAGTTTGTCTTCGAATGATACTACATAAACTAGTAGGAACTAGAGCTTTGAAGAGTGGAAAGGGCATTTAGGGACACAACTCGGTGTCGAGACACTTGGGATAACCGCCTATCAGGCCGATCAGTGCATCGGTCAGTTCGCCACTTTCGAATGCTTTATAACTCCTCTGTAGCCTGGAATTACGCAGCAAGTACTTTGCCATAATTTTACATCGAATGTAACTGTTCACAGAAGTTGGGACAACGCAACGACTTGCTGAAACCGCCATACATATGCCCTCTCCACTAGTGCGCACTAATACTCGTTCGAAGCGGACGGATGCGAATGTGGAAATTCTCCGTCTAGCTTTGGCAGGTGATCATTAACCACCATGATTATTTAGACCCAAGGCCTTCAGAACTGGGAAACGAAGAGGCCATAAGATGCAGATAACTCGAAATCGCACCTAGAAAAGGCTGGAATTCACACCAACACATACTCCTTTTCGTTAAAATGTCGAAGTCCACTGTAATACCTGTTCAGAAACACCGTAGGGCGGCAGACTGAGCAAAAGACGTGAGCGTGTGTCGACACCCAGCATTTTACCTCTTGAGCGAAATTTACGGCTCCAACCCAACATTCCGGAGTCAGCAACAATTTGGTTACGTAGACATTGTGTTTTCGAAGGTAGTGCTGACATAGGCTTAGCAAGCTGAACATTCTCAGGTGATTTCGGTGGACGTCTCTCTTCAACTTCTCAAATAATTTGATCGGCATAACTGTCATCTAACTGATATCTAATTCGCAGGAAGATGCTGGTCACTTAAAGGCACAAACATTAGGATTGAACTACCTCGTACCGGCACAGCATGACTTCCGACGAAATCAGTCCTGCACTACAAAGCTACTACTAGCACGATCCAGTTGGACTGAGGCAGTGGACTCTTGCTCGGGAGTTGATTTATTCTTTCTCAACTTCTCAAAAGCGTTCGACCGGTTAGATCATGACATTCTGCTTTAGTTGCACATTCGTTCGCCGAGTTTGGAAATTTGTTTGCAAACGTTTCAGCACCATGCGAGATGGCATCGTCAGTGCGCTATGATGCCAACTCGCATGGTAGTGAAACGTTTGTAAACTAATTTCCAAGCTCGGCGAACAAGTGAAAAAAGGAATCATCAACCCGAGCTACCAGTGTCTCGATGACATTCTGCTCTTCAAACCAGACCATTGGTATTGGTGACCATCTGCTAGGATGGATCAGAAGCTTTCTTCCACACCGACGCTTGAAAATACGGGTATGCGAATCTATGTCAGATCGCATCCGAGTTGAATTTGGCGTACCACAGGGATTGGTACTAGGACCACGGTTATTTTTGACGTATAATAACGATATCGCATGCCTCATAAGGTCGAACTGCCTGCTTTATGCCGATGACATCAAGGTGTGGAGGGCGAGCAAAACATCGGACGATATCACAGTACTTCAAGCTAATCTGGATAGGGTATACACGTGGTCAATTCAGAACCTACTTCGACTCAATGTGAACAAATGTAGAGCGCCGCACTTACGGCACAAGTTTGTGTACTCCTACAAACTCGGCAACCAGAAGCTTCAAAGGTCTTCTGGCAAGAAGGATCTGCACGTTTTGGTCTAGGTCGACCTTGGATGTTCGAAGCAGGCTGAAACGACATCAAGGCGGGGTATCCAACACCTAGGTCTCATGAAGCGTGCATTTGAACGATGCGATTCTCAGATTTTTTCACAACTTCTCTGCCCATACACATGGTCGCATATGAAATACGCAATACAGGTCTGGGGTAGCCATGGCTGAGGAGAAATCTCACCGCCTCGGAGATAACCTAAGGCCGGGCAATCAGAAATGTCAAGGGTCTATATAATTTGCCGTATGAACGAAGGCTTCGCGTGCTCAGGGTCTTCAGCTGACAGTATCGGCGATTGCGCGATTTTGACCTACCAAATTTTGAGGGATCCCAACCACACGTGCCGCTGCATGCTAGAGCTCAGTCACAACCGCGCTATCGTAGGCCACCATCTCAAACTGGCACAGCAGCACAGTCGTTTGGAATGCCGTCGGAATTTATTTTTCGGATGCGTTTGGAGAACGTGGAACGCTCTACCGGAGTCTGTCATATGTGCTCCCACCTTGGCATAGTTCAAATTTCGATTTGACTGTGCACTTATTTCGCTACACCATCTTAAATGACTCATTCCCCATGGATAAACACGTGTCTGTAAAAGATTTCACCGGCAGTCAAATCCCAGATTTCTTTTCACATTTTCACCTCCTGTAGGAGTACACAAGGAGAGGTTATTTTTACTAGCATGCCGTTTGCCATCATTTCTTATGGATTTACCTTAGGTTTACAATCTATACTACGTATACCACAGTGAGTTCACAGGTGTAAACCCCATTTTTCCAACAATTTTTATACTGTGAAGTTTCACCATACCCATCCTACGGGACCTGTTAAGCTTTAACCTTTTTATCCGTATGAAACCATTGTTTCATTGTTCCATCGCTATCGGATCCCACAGCCATTTTGGCAGGCAAGGCACCTTTTAGCTAAGTCGATTTGGTACTCACATGCAACAACATTCCGGCAACAGAGGTGGGCAATGCTAAAACTGCCGTGGCAACTCCATTTGGTCTCAAGAAAACCGCACAGATTTTTCAAGATTTCATCGACCATGTTTGTCGTGGCTTAGACTTCGCTTATGTATGTCTCGACGACATCTCTACTGCATGCTCCCCCGCATAGCGCGTGTGCCACGTACGGACACTTTGACTGTGTCCCAACACGCGAAGAAAATCAACACAGAAAAATGTTCGTTCGATATCAATTCCGACAGATTTCTTGGCCCTCGTGTTTCTCCTGCAGGCATCCTACCCCTGCAAGATAAAATTAAGGCATCATTTGGTATGACCTTGAGCGAGCGTGAGTGCTAATCGCTCACTTGTACACTTGTGGTTGTTTTCACTGGTTCAGCGGCATTTTGTCGCACACCTTTGGAGCTATACTTATTCGTCGTGCTTGCAAAAGCTCCACCTTTTAATACCATTTTCTGGAGTACACTCCAGTGCATTCTACATTTAATGTGAATTCTAAATTCCGGGCAGCGTTTCGCCGACATCCAAGCGCCAAAAGTTGCCTACCAATTATCGGAGACATTGTTTGGTCTCACTCGATAGATCATTTCAACGACTTTCGAACGAACTCTCACTCGTTCAAATCCAAAATTGCTAGGAGCAGCTACAGCTCTAAAGGCAAATTCACCTGCCGCAATCAATAAACCTGACCACGAAAATGCGCAATCACACCTTCATGTAATCGGCCCCATGTTCACGCTGACACATTCGATTGGCACGCCCGAGAGGACAGTCTGCGAGCACACAAATGCAACGTGCACACTATAACCTAGCTGTCAAGGTCAGAAACGGACTAACTTTTTACAGTCGAGGTTGAATCATTCTAATTACTCGTAGCATTTCCTCATCAAGCGCGATACTCATTATGCCACTGTTTAAAGACCTATGTGGATCATGCTCCAAATTTGGTACGGGGGCATTCTGCGCCGTAACTGTTGCAAATTTGTCCATGCAAGATGCCTCTGAGTTCAACCTAGTCGAGCCAAGTTATTAGACAAACCAGATTCTCTATGGCTCTGCGTGGGATGCACCTCTATCCCACTGAGAAAAAGCACGCTCTTATTATATCAGACAGAAATACGACCGGCTACTAGCCAAGTTTGAGGAAATGTTGACCGCCGAAATCATCACGGTTGGGGTAAGCATAGAGGACTGGAAAACCCAAGCCTCCGCAGTAAGTACCGCTCCTATCCTGAGGGGAACAGCTAGTAACACCGTAAGCAAAACGACACCAAGAGCCCAGAAAATCAACTGTACTTTCGATATCACACGTGGTTCATATTTGACTAATGCGGTTCTTAGCTCGATCGGAGTAACTAGATGTAAGATTACTTCCACTCTCCCGACGGAGCGCGTTGAAAAAGACCAGGCCGGTACGAGCGAAAGTTGGGTTACGGTTGGTTCCAAGAAGAACAGTCATTTAAAATTAACCTCACCCCAACTGGATCGGGAACTGAGGAGCATAGCGGAGTTCTGATGGTGCCAGCACCAACGGTTCCTTGCAGTACATCTCCGAGTATTTCAGTCACTAATCGCGACATGTCGAAAGGTGTAAAGAAACAACTAAGTGTACTCCAATGTGCTGTACTCCAATGTCCCAGAATCAAAGTCGACAGCAATAAGTGACAGACAGATGGATGAGCTCAACCAATATGATATTATTAGTAACCTAATCGGAGTTGGACTGAAACCAGTACACATAGTGCGTATTATCCGGTACCCCGACTAAGCATTACGGAGAGCCAAGACTACTGCGTGTTGTGCTGAACTCTATCACTGAAGTAGAATCAGCAGCACTGTCGACAGGTAATCTCAGAAATGAATACAGCTTCATCTGTATCTTTCCAGACATCCCATGGGGCGAGCGTTATCGAGTTAACCGCACTTTAGGGGACTATCGGAAGAAAACTGCAACCAGAACGATAC
Source organism: Dicrocoelium dendriticum (assembly GCA_944474145.2). Classification (NCBI taxonomy): domain Eukaryota; kingdom Metazoa; phylum Platyhelminthes; class Trematoda; order Plagiorchiida; family Dicrocoeliidae; genus Dicrocoelium; species Dicrocoelium dendriticum. The sequence goes on from OX104067.1 coordinate 53,744,698, forward strand.
TACTTCACGATCTTCCTGAAACTGAAGCAATCAGGAGCATTCAATAATAACCCATGATATGGAACAGTGGTATTCTATTTGTGAAACACTCTGCTTGGATGATGGGCTAGAAAAATCGGTGTCACGGCTGCGTACCGCACCGAACTACAAAGGGGTGGCCCGAGTGTGTTGAAGGTGGTCCTACCGTCAAAACATATGATAGCACGGTTGCTAAAATGCTGGTACATATTTTGTTGTAGGCTACCATCTGAGCTTCGACTGAAGTGAGTCGGCGAGATGCTTCTTAGAGATGATATGTCACTCAAGGAACCAAACGCGATGGGATCTATATAAGGACAATGCACTAGTGGTGTGTCTAATGAGTTCATGCAACCTGTTGAAAATGATATTGACCAGACATTTTACACTGTACGTAGAAGATTAGGCACGGGACTAACTACGCAGACGCTGAATAAGACGTGAACCCTTTCAAGTACACACCGAAAAAACGATCAGTTGCCGGCCACTCGCTGGTCTGCGAAACTTCGCGTAAGAGTTGCACAACCGAAACATTGCTTAAATCTGAGAAACTTTTATGTATATACACTAACACCCTAGGGCTCCTCAGTTAACTTACCGAACTTCCGCTAAGTCAGGTTGAGAACGCTTGGGACCTAATTTCTATTACCGAAACGGATGCACCAAGTGGCGGCTGGTGCTGAGGTTGAGATAGCAGAAATCTCACTCATCCGGAACGACCGCCCCAGTAGAGGAGGTGAGGTCCTATTTTACTACTGCAGTGAACTGCAATGTGCAATAGTTGGTGATCTGGAAACTCACGTTACCGACTCAACCTGCTGCCTTCTCCGACTAAGACACAACGACGCATATCTCGTAGCTGTCGTTTACTGCCCCCACAACTTCCACTCTGGTAATGGATTCCCACTTGATACGTGCCTTGAACTGGGTAACACGCACTAGGTACAGCCACCTTCTCGTCTCCGGGGACTTCAGTCTACACTATCTGGAGGTATCGGCATCACCCAATGAGCGGTTCAAAGCAGACTCGTTGTAACTTATCGCCATTATTCCCTTGTACAATCATGTCACCACGCCCACTAGGTTCAGAACAGCAAACAAACCGTCCATATTGGACCTTATGCTCACGAATGAAGGGCTCATGGTTGACCTCTGAAGCCACTACCATCTCTACTGGAGTGATTCAAGGTAGCGTGCTAGGCCCGCTTTTATTCTTAAATTATTTCAACCATCTCCTTGATGAAATCTCATATGGGAAACCGGTCCTTTTCGCTGATGATGTTAAAATTGTGTATTGTTCCGCCCCTGGGCAATGTAGTCCTAACTTAGCCTATATTCAGTCTGACTTGTCCGCGTTGGAGCCCTGGAGTAACTCCTGGAAGTTGCACTTTGCCAATGACAAGAGTACTCTATTGTACCACGGCTATGGCCCTTCTCTGAACATCCTTACATTAAACGATAGCTCTATTCCTGTGTGTGGCGCAGTCCGAGAACTTGGTTTAAGATATTCTGCCTCGCTTAATTTTTTAGGGCATGTTATATTCTTGCAGGCTTCTGCCAGAAAAGTGATCGCCTATATAAGTCGAACTCTTATTTTGAGGGATTCCAGCCTTCAAGCCTTTAAAAGGTGTGTTAGGGCGAAGCTTGAGTACTGTACGATAGTGCATAGTAATCTGAGAAATGTGGATATTAAAGCACTAGAAAACATTCAACGATCATTCACAAAAGGGTTTTTGAACATGCCTAATACCATGACATACCGTGAGCGTTGCGAGGCGCTAAATCTGGAGCCGCTAGGGCTACGCAGACTCAAACTTAATCTGTGCCTTCTATACCGCTTACTATTCGGGTTAAGATTCACTGCTCAGACATGACTCGAGTTGCAGACTCGTATGCGCTATGAAATAAGAAACAGCGAGCGCACGGTGAAAATACCAAAGTCTCGTACAAAGCTCCGCTCAAATTTTTTCCCCGTAAAAGTATGCATTAATATGGAACAAACTTCCATCGAGTGTTAGAAATTGCATTACCTATCCACAATTCAGACGCATGATTAATATTCACCTGACTGTTGAAAATATCTGGTCAATACTAAGCCAAACGGTGACTCTAGATGATTTGTATGAGAAAAGTCCTGAATACATATGAAAGTCACCATATCCCCTATTCGTTTCAATAATATAAGATTACCTACATATAGTTGCATCCTTGGGTATATATTCGAGAACGAGGTTACTCCTATCAAGCTGTATAACCAATTCTGTTTTCTCCTTTGACGCAATGGTTCGTAGATGCACTACGCCTTTCAAGCTGATGTCTCTGTACCATCGTCACCACTCGCCAAGCTTTTCCATCCAATTGTGACTGGCCTATCGGAAAGCGTTTGTATTCATCATTATGTTTTAAAATTCCTCATACTTTATCTTCTTCTTTGTTTCACCGTTGGTCATGTCTGGGCTGATCTCTTCTGGTAACGGATTACAGCTTCCAAAATAAAAAGTATACCCATGCAAATCATATTACTACTGACTCGCTGGCCTAAAACAAAAAAGTGCCATAATTGATTGATCCGCATGACAGAACGGGCTGAGGCTTCATCGCCTATAATGTATGCATAAAACATCCCTTAAAAAAGACATCTGATGCCTAGTTCTGATGGCCCATTTATTATCTTGCCATACAGGCACAGAGGCAATTGGAGCATGGAAGTGCGGGTGAAACTCATCGTGGAAATACCCTGCATGGAAGCAAGTACCCTGGGGACAGTTCCATGGATGACCGTATTACTTTACTTGAACTTTCCGTGAAATCTACATTGATTACTGTTCCCAGTTTCTTTATCTCTCTACTTTTTCCAAACAGCTAATCAATTCAAAAACTAATACGTGAACCACTGATGAAAATACGAATGATTAACTATATTATGCGATCACGTTGTACATGTTGATAAGACCACCCAATTGGTCTGTGTCTCGCACTGCTGAGGAATAAAACGTTTATTTGTTTATTTATTTAAGTTATCGATGGTGTCCATTGGGTCTCAGCGGCCATGTAGTAATAACATTTACTTATGTCTGTTCTGCAGTATCCATCTGAACACTCGAAAATAACTCATACAATCACACGCTACCACGACTTAAGAACTCGTCTAGACATCCGCTTGAGAATTTTCAAACAACAGTCTCCTTGACAACGTTTGGACAGAATTCGTTAATAGACACAGCGACATGGTCAACAGAGCATCAGCGACCAAACCCCTTCGTCCCGCAAAAATGCCTTCAATTCTAAGGAGCAGGACTCGAAAATGCCTGGCGATAAGGGATGCAGCATGGTGTGCCTACAAGATTAACTCAGACTCAGAGACTTGGGGCAATTTCACAACCCATCGCTGCCACTGCATTACACTTGTCCGTGAGGACAACAGTGCCTAGTCAAAAATTTTCTGGTAAGCAAACTACTGCTGCATATGCATGTCAAAATCCTCTTAAAGTGAAGCATGGCGTCGCTCCATTTTGCACAACGCGGTAGACTACCAAGCGACGATGAAGTAGCTAACGCCCTGCGGCTACAATACGCCCCAATTTTCGAACTCGCAGCCACTGTCTGTCCCATAATATCATGCACATTACCGCCTCCATGGTTTACACAGGCAATATTTAACCCATCAATTTTGTTATGGAAGTTACTCTCATTGCACGATAATAGTTCTCCGGGAGCAGACAACATCCGCCCGAAGGCACTGAAGGCCGCAGCCACCAAGCTAGCTGAACCACTGTCACAATTCTTCCGAAGACGCTTCGATGAACAGCATGTCTCCACTATGTGGAAGCCTGGCATTATTACCCCAATTTTAACGGTGGTAGCCGTTCAGATCCTACAAACTATGGCCGAGTGACTCTCCTGCCTATGCTAGCGAATGTGATGAAAGCAGTCGTCGCCGAGGCTCTAATGGACTACCTGGAAAAATGTAACATCTTGGCACCGAAGCAGCATGGCTTCCGTCAACACCGGTCATGCACCACCAACCTACTTATTGCACGAGGTAGTTGGACGGAAGTGGCCGATGATGGGGTCGGAGTCGATGTCATCCATCTGGACTTCTCCAAAGCTTTCGACCGCCTTGATCACCGCATGCTACTTCGCCGGCTACTTGGCTACGGAATCGGATATCCTGCTCTTGGTGTGATTGGCGACTTTCTTCACCAACGGAGGCGTCAACTCCATCTTAGGGGTCACTATCATACCCGATTGAGGTGGAATGCGATGTCCTGCAAGGCTCAGTGCTGGAGTCGCGCTTATTCCTGGTGTTTATCAACGACCCGGCAAGAGTTATCTCCTCGGATTTCCTTATTTTTGCCTAAGATGTCAAGATATGGCAGGCGACTAGTAACAATGCAAATTACGATCAACACCAACGTCACCTGGATTGCAATTATGAATAGTTAACTAGGAACCTGGTTCAGTTAAACAGGATTAAGTTCAAGGTGACCCAACTGCCTCACAAACCGGTGCGCGTTCAAAAGCTTGGAGACCACACCTTGCAGAAGATCTTTCAGGAACGTGACCTGCGTGTACTGGTACAGGAAGATCTCGGGTGTTCAAAACAAGCAGAGAAGGCGTGGAGAACTGGCAGTCAACACTTCGGCCTTCTTCAAAGAACGTTCGGTCGGTTTGAACCCTCAGTCTTCCCCCAAATGCTTAATTTCTGCTTGCGACCGCACGTGGAATATGCTATTCAGGCGTGGCAGAAACAGGATCTCGTTGCTCTCGAGACTCCTCAACGAAGGGCAGCCAAGAACGTCAGGGGCCTCGTTCATCTGTCCTATCAGCTTAGACTGAAATTTCTGAAAATGTACAGCAGTCGATTTCGACTTTTTCGGGGGGATCTCATAATGGTTTACCAGATTCTGAAGAACCCAAACCACTTTTGCCGTCCGCCGCTGGAATTGAACCACAACACTAAACTAAGAGGTCATCCTCTGAAACTGCCAATACAGTATGGCCGGCTTGAATGCCGTAGAAATTTATTTGCCCTCCGCGTGTGCCAGCCATGGAACTCCCTCCCCAATTATGTCGTCATTGCACCAAATCTGACGATAGTTTAAAAACGAGTTGACGATGCATTGTCTCATTTGCATTTCATTTTATGACTTGTTAATCAGGGGCTAAAAAACGCAATCAAACCGGGTCTAACCAAATTCCCAAGGAATGGAGCTATAGATTTATACTTTTAAGACGCGAACATCTCCGCTATTCTACACAAGTCTATGGTGCGTCCACCAAAACGCTTTTCACTTCATCATGCATTTCACTTTTCGCAATAGTTTCCATCCCACTGGACTTGTTAAGCATTTTGTTTTTACCATTAATACATCATTGTTCCATCATCGACTATCCCGTACCATATTTTTTCAATCTACTAAGATGCTTTGACAGGCTGGCTAACTTTTATCGCCGTTTCATATCTACTTGTGCGTGTTTATGCAGCCCCTCAAAACTTTCTCCGAGAGAAGCTAAAAAATTCGACTTCCTTACTGCAACGTGCACTGCGTTCCAGACTTTAAAAGAGGCCATCGCCAACATAGCTTATTTAGCGCATCACAACCCGACGGCCCCACTATCTCTCAGTACCGAAGCTACCGACGTGGTAATTGGCGCTGTCTTGCAGCAACCGATGGACGACGCTTGGCAGCAGCTGGCACTTTTCTCTACACACCTGCAGCCTGTCGAATCTCGTTACAGCACTTTTGGTAGGGAACTATCAGCAATCCACCTGGCCATATGTCATTTCCGACTTAGTTTGGTAAGCCGTACCTTTGCCGTCTTCACCGACAACAAACCACTGACTTATGTGCTTGGCTCGATAGCCTACGGATACTCTCCTAGAGAGTCGCGCCACCTAGTTTACATCGCTCAGGTTACAACCGATACACCTGCCTCAGATATGCACAATGCCATCGCCGAGTCACTTTTTCGAATCCAAGCGGTCTCCACTGACGATGGCACTGTTGTCGATCTGAGAGCCATAGCAGCCACACAAGTCCCGAAATAGATCTACTTGGCAGGTTCCCCACACTGGACATAAGACCCACTCCGCTAACATCTTCAGATGGAACTATTCTTTGCGACCCATCCCTGGGCACACCATGTCTAGTAATACCACGAGGATTTCGAAAGACCGTGTTCCACATGCTGAATGGTTTATCTCATGCAAGCGTTTTGGCATCGTTTAAACTCGTAACCGCACGATTAGTTTAAAGCAGCGTCAATCGCAACGTTCGTAAATGGGCTGCTGCTTGCCTTCCCTGGCAACGTGCAATACTGCAAAAGCACGATAAACTTTCACTACATGCAAGTCCACCTAGTAGGTCCTCTGCCGCCTTCGACCGATTCATCAGGTGGCCAGAGGCAATTCTGATACACATGTGTTCTTCGAACACAGCAGCATTGGCATATCTTGAGCACAGGGTAGCGCAGTACGGCTGTCCCGCCATTGTGAGCTCAGATCGAAGGCCACATTTCTCGTCTTCTTTTGCCACATTGCTTGCAGGTTTAGGTTGTCGCCAGTTCCAGACGATGGTGTATCATCCGGCCGCTAACGGCATGGTAAAGCGATTTCATCGCCAACTTTAGGCAGAGCTCCGAGCTCACTCAGTCCCTTCATGGTGCGAAACCCATCCTCTCGTCCTGCTAGGCTTAAGGAACACTGTAAAAGCCGATTTCAACGCAACACCAAGACAGCAAGTCTACGGCTGAATGCTGAATTTTCCCGCACAGCTTTTAGCATCAGCACCGTGCACTTCCTCGTTCGAATACGGAAGTTACACCGATTGATTGTTTCGCCAGATGCGTGAACTTCGCGCGCCCGATTCGTGGTTGCAGTAGGCGCCGGTGTACATACCCGAAAAGCCGTCTACTTGCTCATACGTATTGCGCCGTAAGATATTTACAGTCAACCGCGGTGGCCAACGCAAAATCGTTACCACGGATCGCCTTAAAGCAGTCTATATAAAGGAAAGCACGTCGCCACCATCTTCCAACAATGCCACCTGCGGGGCTACAACTAACTGCATCACTTTTCAACATCTTAATGTCGACGAATCAGACCACGATCCCGGTCAACATGCATCGGCCGTCCCGACATCTCACAAACCTAGCCTGTCGCCACCCACAACCAAACACCGTGGTCGGGAGGTTCGTAAACCATTTCCTTTTGCGGTTTATGTGCCGTGTAAATACGTTTAGATTTGTAACTAGTGTACACACTTGCTCTGTTTTGGGTTGATTATTCTTTTGAAAATAAACAGTGTTAAAAACTCCTGAGAAACCTTAATCAGAAGCAAAAACCATAAATATAAACGTTTATGAACGCAAGGCATTCGTTAGTTCTTTTTAGCTTGTTCTACATGCGTTTTTCTGCTTTTCCTCTCTACATGCCTGAACCCTTCACTTCAATCGACTGGCTTTCATGAGCGACACATTCGGAGATCGCTACAGTCAATGAGGTTTCTAACGCTAAAGCCCGACGTTACTTCGTGGGATGTGGGTCGTTGACGGGGGAGGAGACCTTTTCCAGGCGCACCGTTTTGCAACAGCTGTAGTTGGGGTATTGTCGGGCTTTTTTTCTGGTCAAGCGGGTTTTCTTTGAAGTCCGAAAAGCCCGCTCCAAAGGCTGGACCTGATTCACCCTGTCAGGCATTTAGTAGATAATAAATAACGCTGTAGGCTCCGATTTCCGACGAATCTCCACCTGACACGAACGCTCACACTAGTTGTACTCGGCATGATGTTACCATACGAAACTCGATAAATAGCTCATTTTCGATATCGAAGGTTTATTTCATTCATCCTTCTAATGGATTCCGTAGCCCCCAAATGCTAACTTATTTATTACCTACAATTTCATTGCTGATCATTTGTACATTAAACTTGCTTGTTTTAAACCCCCTTACACCACCACCATGTTGGCCTACCTCAACACAACACTCGTCGGCGTTGTACTACTGTGCTAATGTTCCCTCCTGTAGCGTATCGGAAAACACGTTCATTCAGTATTTTGCAACAGTGGATTTTACTGTTGTTTCAAACTTCAAAAAGTCCACTTGTTTTACTCACGGCACCAGTTGACACAAATTGTTTTGGTGAGTATCTTGCTGCACCTTTTCTCGCTCTGATTGATTCGCTTCCTACGTTTGTAGCTTGCACAATACACGTTGGGTTCAGTCGCCTCCAACTTCTATGCTGTGCCGTATTTGCCAAGGCTCTCTCGTGTCATTGATTACCGACTAGTATCCCAGGCACCACCCAACATTTGGTGACCTCGTTCCAAAAAACGCCGTCCGCCACTTTGAATTTTCACTCTGGTGAGCTCGTTCCAGTGATTTTGTGATTCATTATTTGTGATCATATGTTTTCTCACATACTAACATTTTTATTCGCTTTTTGCAATTGATTATCTAGAGGATAGGCCATCTCCACAGGCGGTTAGTGCCGTTGAGCCTGTCTTGATCAATGCTGCTGCGTTAGTCCCTCCACCTTTTTGAGAGAATGATGCTCCATTGTGGATTTTCCATTTAGAATTCGATTTTTAAATTCGTAAGATTTCTTCTGATTTCGCCGTGTATAATCAGGTAATATTTCGCCTTCCTCATAGTATATCCTCAGAGGTGAGAAACATCATATTTTGCTCCTTTTATAATGAAATCCGAGACTTAACTAGGCTATTAATCAGCGAATCACGCCTTCTGACAAAGTCCATCTGCATCACCTGTTTATGGATCTGCAGCTAGGAGACAGGATGCCTTCACGCTTGTTGCGGCAGATGCAACAGCTCCAAGGCACATCCATCAAGGACGCTAGGATTCTCCTCGAAATGCGGATACAACGTCTCCCGGTAAACACACAGGTCATCCTCGCCGTGGCAAACGCCCTTCCTCTCTCAGCAGTTGCAGAACTAGCAGACCGTGCCATCGAACGACATCAGCCAACGAGCGAATCTAGAACATTCACTCGACTTAACTCCTTCGCAGCCTCAGCGACATCCGCGACTAGTGAGCCATCAGCAATCGACGCTTTTTCATCGCAAATAGCGTCACTGCAACGCCAAGTCGAGAAACTCTCTCTAGACCGTAAGCAACACAGTCGCTCTAGCTCATCACCTCGTCACACGAAGCGTAAAAATTCAGGCTTTTGCTTTTACCACTCGCGTTTTGGTAACAAATCCCGTAAGTCGGCCGGTGGCCGAGTGGTCTACATGCTTGTTTTGTAGTCACAAGGTCACCGGTTCGAATCCGCGTAGGGGTGGGCGTCCTCGCGGTGTACTCAGCCCGCGCGCGACTGGTGGTGGTTGCGCGGCAGCGAAGCGCCGTTACGGCGTACAGCTGACATTATTATTTATTATTCAGATGCGAGCAAACCTGCAGTTTCTCCGCCGCGAAGCAGGGAACTTTCAGGCCGGCCCGTAATGATGACTTACGGTGTCGGCAAAGCCCAAAGTCGTCGCATCTACATTAGGCTTTATGATTCCAAAACTCAGTTGTTAGTCAATACCGGGGTGGAAGTCAGCGTCATTCCCCTTATGCCAGGTGAGCCTATCGCTTCTTTGTCGCCAAGCCAAGTGCAGCCAGTGGCACGCCAATAGCCATCTACGGTGATCGGTCGCTTACCCTGGACTTTGGTCTTTGGCGCACGTTCCGCTGGGTATTCATCTTCGCTGCAGTCCTGTTTGCCATCATCGGAATTGACTTTCTCAGGCATTTCGACCACTTGCTCGGTGCGAAAGGCCAGATGATAGTCGACACTGCAATGCAACTCAGTGTACGTGGCATCACCTCGGATATCGCATCTACGAAACAAGGCTACGCCATTCCCTAGACCTTGCCAGACTGTGCCAACCACTTCTCCCAGTATTCCAAGCTCGTTTAGCCAATGGACGCAGTTTTTTCCGTTGCATCTCAAGTCACGCACCAAATATGGACGAATGGCCCACCCGTCTCATGCCGTCCAAGCCGACTATCGCCTGAGAAACTAAAGGTAGCTAGGGCGGAGTTTGAGCACATGCTCGAACGTGGAATAATCCGCCCTTTCGACAGCCCTTCGTTCTCGACCCTGCAGATGGTCCTCAAGAAATCTGGTGACTGCCGCCCTTGCGGTGATTACTGCGCACTCAATCGCCTAACCGTCCCACATAGGGATCCCATCTCACACATGCAAGACCTTAGCGCAAGCCTCCCAGATAAGACAATCTTCAGCAGGATCCTTCCGGTTCACACTTATCATCAGATAACGGTAGAAGAAAATGACCTTCATAAAACAGCCGTTAGCCCTCTTTTCGGCTTGTTTGAATTTTTAAAAATGCCATTTGGTCTGTGCAACGCCGCACAAACCTTCCAACGTTTCACCCACGATATCACTTGTAAGTTAGACTTTGCTTATTCCTGCCTCTGTGATATTTAATAGGCAGTTCATGGGAACAAGAGCACCTTGACCACCTTCGAACTCGCTTCCAGCGGTTGATCCAACACGGTGTCACAGTCAACCCGACCTAGTGCGCACTTGACAAATCAACGGTAGAATTCCTAACTCACTTCGTTTCATCGTCTGGTATCCCAAGTTCTTCCTGGGAAATACAGACAATCAAGGACTTTCCAGCTCCGACTTCATTTAAGCACCTCCGTCGATTTTGTGGTTTGCTCAACTACTATCGACGACTCATTTCGAACTGCGCTCAGAACTTGGAGCCTCTGATTGACCTACTCTGATGGAATGAATGTGTTCGCTTTCCCTGACACAGCACAGACAGCCTTCGCCGAGCTCAAGGATGCTGTCTCCAACATAGCCCTCCTCGATCATTCTGTACACACCGTAGCCATTTCTATTACGACTGATGCCTCAGACATTGCGGTAGGAGCCGCCCTCTAGCAACACGTTGGTGGGTAATAGCAACCTCTTGGGTTCTTCAGGCCCCTGAAGCCAGCGGACTCCCGTTAAAGCACCTTTGGTGGAGAACTGCTCGCCATTTACCTACCCATTCATTGCTTCCGCTACACACTCCAAGGCCGCGCTTTCACGGTCTACACTGACCACAAGCCCCTCATCTTCGTCTTTAACTCTGCTTGCGATAAATATTTACTACGGGAAACTAGACACCTAGACTTTGTCACACATTTCACTGCTGATATACGTCATGCCTCAGGTGTCGGAAACCCCGTCGCCTACGCTCTCTCAAGAGTCAACCATACTCCCCAGTCTTTGCCGACCGTCGACATTGTTGCCATGGCGTCGGCTCAGGCTCAAGATGAAGTCGTGCAACGCACTCTGCAGTCCACTTTGCTGCATGTGCAACCTGTTCCTCTCCGAACCACGGAAGGAACCATTCTGTGACACTTTCACAGGTTGTCCTAGACCCCTAGTGCCCGTCTTCTTCAGACACAGAGTCTTTGACGCACTGCACTCACTATCACATCCTGGTATCCGTGCGTTCTTGTAGCTAGTCACCGAACTCTGGCTGGAGCGTAAACGTTTCGCTCGTAATCTCAGGCGCTCACAGCAGCATCAAAGCTGAATTGAAAGGTACACCAGGACAGCCGATTTACGGCACAGAGCTCAAGTTGCCAGGAGAATTCGTTTCACATCTCGCATCGTCCGGTATGCCTCCGTCTAACTTTGCGTCCTCCCTAGCTCAACGCATGCGTTCATTACGCCCGACTCCGCCCCGTTAGCAGATTAGAGATGTGCAAATGCACAGCGGACTCTCTACCTGCACTCACGTCTGTCTCCGCACCGACGAAGTGCGGCGCCCTCTCCAGCCTTCATATACTGGCCCTTTCAGAGCCCTGCAACTGACTCCGAAACATTTCACTTTAGACCAGAATGGTCACCGAACAACGGTATCCATCGACAGCCTCAAAGTGGCCTTCTTTGAGGAATCACTTGCAACCCATCCTAATGCTATCACACAAGCACCCAAACCTGCGGTGACTTCCCGAGCACTGGATACCCTGAAACACTCCGTTCCCCTTGACCCTCAATCTACCTAGCCTCAACCTAAGATGCCAGCCAACACTCCTGCATCGGTTCATCTGTCTACGTCTTCCTGTAGTCCGTGGAGTATAGTCTGCTGTGTTCGACTTCGTTTACTTGATATCTGTAATCCATTATGCGCATGGTCTCGGACTAGTATTTATTAGTTCTATAAGATGCATGTAAGTCGCTGGTTATTTAGTTTGCATATAATTCACTGTTTGCACATCTCTTTCGGCAAAACTGTTTGAGGAGAGAATGCACAGTAATTACATGTGTAATACTAATAGAGTTAAGTAAGGAAAGAAGCAGCGTTGTATTCCTCCATAATGTGAAGCACATTCCAACTGGTTGGTCTGAACAAAATGTGGGATTGCGTCAAATGGGCTATTGCATTTGTGTGATGAACAAGTTGTAGGCACTAGAAATGGAGTAAATTAAGAACAAGTACAAATGCAGATATAGCAAAATGTCAATTGAAGTAATACGCCCATTATTGGAACCGCCTTTAGGTGGCTTGCTTCCATGCAAGTTATTCGCTCGAGAGATTCCACCCACAATTCCAAGCACAATCTGGCCGCGTACTGATGTGGTATATTGGCACGTAATCAATCACCTAGTTAAGAAATGTTTAAGGACGTCCTTATATGCCGTTTCACCACTTTTAAATTGTGTTTTCAAGAAAACTAAAGGTCTCGTGCACCGTGGGCACTAACTATTGTGTAAGGTGAAGACGTCGTGGGCAGCATGCTATTTAGAATGAGCACCAATCATCAACAACATCATCTGACCTACAAAGGTGCTTTAATACGTTTCTTTGATGTTTCTGATCACCTCTCGAGTTATATAGCTATCTGGGCAGCAGACTTCTGAGTCTCGCGACAGAACACGCAATTCCCTAATTTTAACAAATTCTCTCATCTGTTTCGAATCACTATATGGTGGGTCTCAAAAATCTGGTCCCTCTACTCTGCGTAGTATTCATAGTTTTTTCATATTTTGCGCTTTATCTCTTTTTGTTTTTCTGTGCGTATTTCACACTTGTTTTAATTGACCGTTTTTCCATATACATAATGCTCGACCTCGAACGGCGCGTTCTGCTTTCCTGCGGCGGCGTGTTAAGATTGTTTCTTTTGTGTGTCTGGGAAATCTAAGCTACGCGAAACCAACACTGGAAGATCATATTTCGCCTATTCTGTCAGGGAGTGTGAAATATCAGTGGAGTTAGTCCAGCCATCACAACTGAAGGTCAGCGTATTGATACTTTTATCTGACACTAATCCTTTCCTTCCGGTGAGGTAGTTTAAGACTAGTTTTCACTCCACTACATAATTGGTGACCTCTGTTTTCCTTTTTTTCCTACTGGAACACACTTCTTTTCGCCTGCGTAACGCCGTCCAGTGCCAATCCCCACACTGACTAGTCTGAACATTTTGTTGGTTTTTCCCTACTAGCTTTTGGCGTTTACCATGCACACGTCTGGTTTTTACAGTTAGAAGCTCTTTTCCGTTGTCGTAGGATCACTTCTCAAAATTCTATGTTTCCCTACGTCGCTGCCCTTGTTCCTACACACATAGCCGCCGATGTGGTAGACCTACTCAACCCTGTTCCTACTGAATCCCCTTAAGATAAGCTTAAGGCTGCCGTTTTGAAACGCGTCACAGCTTTTGATGAGACCAGACTTTATCAACTTCTCTCAGCATTTGAACTGTGTGATCGTTTACCTTCACAGCTTCTCCATTATATGCGCTCTCTCGTAGATTCCTTTAAAGTCGACGACAGCGTCTTACGTCAGTTGTGACTAAAATGTCTTCCATCCAAAACTACGGCGATTCTTGCTGTATCCGCTGATGATTTGTCACTTGTTAAATTAGCAGAAACGGCCGACAAAGTTCACGAGTGTTTCTTTCAACGTCCAGTTTGTCACGCTGTTGTCACCCCACCTGAGACGTCCTCGTCATCAAATCCCATCGCATCCATTTGTCAGAGACAGTGCATACGCGATCTCGCCGTTAAAAGAGAACGTCGCCGTCGCAGTCGAAGTTTTAGATCCCCTTGTTGAAGCAAAAACAGACAAGCTAGGAACACTAGACAGAATATATGCTATTATCATCGACGTTTCGGTGATGCCGCTAAACATTGTCGTTCTGGTTGCTCGCATCCGAAAGCGTTCCCCAAGGCTCGACAGGGGGACGCCCCAGAGAGCCATTAATGGCGATGAATTCGGCTGGCCGATCTTCTAGTCGCCTACTTTTTGTCCGTGATTCAACAATCAACCTTTCAAACTTGGTTGACACTGGAGCCGAGGTCAGCGTTCTGCTTCGTGGACTGGAAAAACTCTACCTCATTCCCACAGGACCTACTCTCCAGGCGGCTAATAACACGAGAATAACACGAGATCTACGGTCAGAAATTGCTTAATTTCGATCTTGGTCTTCGAGGAACATTTTCTTTCGTTTTCCTGATCACAGATGTACAACGCTCCATCATCGGTATCGATTTCCTCACCCAATTTGATCTTATTGTCGACTTGGGTAACAGAGAAATTCGTGATGTTATCACCTACCACATCACTAATGGCAGAGCCACTTCGATCAGGTCGATCGGAATTCGCATGACTCTACTGACTAACACTGTGTTTACCGAGTTACTCCAATAGTTCCCCGCGTTGTATCTGCCGTCCAATAATTGTCCCTACCTAAACACGAGATTTCGCACCACATTGTTACTCGTGGACCTCCGGTCACGTCTCGACCTCGCCGACTACCACCCGATAAACTCGCCAACGACAAAGCCGTGTTTGAGCACATGCTCCGTCTTGATATTGTCCGGCCTTCTAATACCCCATGGTCTTCACCTTTGCACATGGTCCCAAAAAGTCTGGTGGAGATTGTCGACCTTGTGGTGATTACCTTCAGCTTAATAATGTTACTGTCCCGGACAGGTATCCGGTACCAAGTATTCACGACTTTTTATTGGCTTAGGCGGCAAAGTAGTTTTCACTAAGATTGACTTGGTCGGGGCAAATGATCAAATCCCAGTCGCCGCTGATGACATTCCCAAGACAGCTATAACCACCTCCTTCAGTCTTCTTGAATTTGTCCTTATGCCTTTTGGATTACGAAATGCCGCACAAACGTTTCAACGATCCATTGACCAGGTTCTCCGAGGACTTGATTTTGTTTTTGCTTATATCGATGACATTCTCGTGGCCAACTCGAACCACAAAGAACATCTCTTTCATCTTCGCCAAATCTTTGGGCGTTTTGATCATTATGGCGTTACCATCAACCTGGACAAATGTGTCGTTGGCCAGTCCAGTGTTGATTTTCTCGGTCATCGGATCGATGGCACCGGAATCAATCCACTCCCGGAGAAAACGAAAGCAAACATAGAGTACCCGATGCCGCAGTCCTACAAAGTCTGTGCTGTTTCCTCAGTATGGTGAATTATTACGGCCGCTTTATACCTGATTGCTCTAAACTGCTTCAACCTAACCGACTTGCTTAAAGCAAAGAATCAAAAATTCAAACTCACGAACGAGGCGTTAGACGCTTTCGACAAGATTAAACATGCTTTGTCTAACTTCACAGCGTTGAGCCATTTAAGGTCTGATGTTAATACACCTCTCATCCTTAAAAGCGATGCGTCACAAACCGCCGTTGGAGCCGTTTTGCAACAAGTCATCAATGGTCATCCCGAACCACTATTCTTTTTCTCCCGTACATTACAACACGGACAAACTAGGTATAGTACCTTTGGAAGAGAACTTTTGGCCATATATATCGCCATTAAATACTTTCAACACGTCCTCAAATGTCGTTCATTTACCATTCTAACTGATCACAAGCCACTTGTTTTTGCCTTTCGGGGCTCTTCGGAACGATTTCCCCCTCGTAAAACCCGACACCTTTATTACATATCTCAGTTCTCCATTGACATCCGTCATATAGACGCCACTGACAACACGGTAACCCTTGCGATGTCCCGCATTGGAATTCACAAACTTTCACGTCCGACATTTGATCTGGAGGAAATCGCTGTTCATCAGGAGGGAGATACTGAGTTTATGCAGTTAAAATCAACCCCTTCGATCAAACTTACCCTTCTGCCTGTTCTTAGCTCTCACTCCAAAGTTCATTGTGACATGTCTATGGGCAAGCCCCGACCCTACATTCCCCAGCGTTACGACCGACTCGTTTTCGATCATTTCCACGGGCTCTCGTACCCAAGCATTCGAGCTACTGTTAAGTTGATCACAGATAGCTTTATTTGGCACAATATGCGCTCTGATATCCAACAATGAGCAAAGCACTGTGTTACGTGCCAGACCAGTGAAGTCCACCACCATACAATCACTGTCCCTGGCACTTTTTCCTAACCGGATACTCGCTTCGAGCATGTCCATTTGGCTATCGTTGGTCCTTTGCCCCCTTACAATGGTTTTCCATACTTGCCGACATGCGTTGATAGATTTTAAAGTTGGCCGCATGCAGTGCCATTACGGGACGTCACCTCTGAAACAGTAGCGCGAACCTTCATCGAAACGTGGATTTCCTTCTTTGGTACACCTGATACTATCACGACAGACAGAAGTCCGCAGTTCACTTCTTCGTTGTTTGGTGACTTGAGTCGCTTGCTCGGTCGTTCTCACATACGCACAACCGCTTACCATCCCGCTGCCAATGCTTTGGTCGAACGCTTCCATCGCCAACTGAAAGCTTCGCTTACCTCTACTCAGTTGAGCAGGCAATGGTCGGAGCGTTTGCCAATGATCCTGTTTGGCATACATTACACTGTCATTGAACACATAGAATGTTGCCCTGTTGAGTTAGTTTTTGGCACGCCAATTAGACTTCCTGGAGAGATGGTGCTGGATCCAAGGATCACTGTAGAAATGGATCCTAGTTGCTATGTCACACGTCAGAGAAGTCACATCAGTTCGGTACTTCCAACACCTGCACGACTCACGCCTTGTAACATACAGGTCCATCTTGATTTTCGAGACTGCCACTACGTTCTTGTGCGCACCCATACTGTTCGTAAACCTCTGACGCCACCAAACCAGGGTCCCTAAAATCTTATCGACCACAAGCACAAGTATTTCGCGTTGAACCGAAATGACTGCAAAGACTCTGTAAGCATCGATCGTTTGAAATCTGCTAACAGTGAACTTTCATCACACCAATCTACAGACGCATCTGTTCCCGATGATGATCCATCGCCGAGCACTCCTGCTACACAGCCTATGTGTGATCCCATTGTATTTGCTTCGCAACCCCTGCCACACCAATAACAACCACTCACACAAAAAATGCACATGTTTTCGTCGTACAGTGGTTCTCCCTTCTAAACTAGAGTTTTACAATCAGTGAGACGTACATTTCGAGCATTCGCTCGTCCAATCATGCTCTAGGGAGGAGTCCTGTAGGGTGTATAGCATATTCATCTTTTACGCTTTACCTCTTTTCGTTTTTCCATGCGTATTTTACAATTGTTTTAATTGACCGTTTTTCCATATACACAATGCGCGACCTCGAACGGCGCGTTCTGCTTTCCTGCGGCGGCGTGTTAAGATTGTTTCTTTTGTATGTCTGTGAAGTCTGAGCTACGCGAAACCAACACTGGAATATCATATTTCGCCTATTCTGTCAGGAAGTGTGAAATATCAGTGGAGTCAGTCCAGCCGTCACAACTGAAGGTCAACGCATTGATACTTCTATCTGACACTAATCCTTTCCTTCCGGTGGGGTAGTTTAAGGCTAGTTTTCACTCCAGTACACTGTTTATGCGGGTCATAGGGTCTTTCCTTTGGGTGTGAGGTAGAGCGCAAGAACTTGCCAACTGTCCAATAGTAGATGTTGTTCTATCTCTAAATCTCTCACTAGATCACATGGGTGTAGAATGACCGGTATTCATGCATGTGGGTACATGTGTACTTGTCAGCCTCGTCCATCGTGAAAACGCTGGACCATCCGCCGATGGTTGAGTTGGAGTCACCCTACGGCACACCACCAGGCAAGTTCACCGATTGATACATACTGTGTGTCGGGCTGGTTGGAACGGGGACAAGTGCGCAAAAGCGAAACAGCGGTGTCTCCTTACGAGGCTACTGCGGTAACATTGTAATCGCGTTTGCGCATGCGTAACTGGCCTGAGCAAGGAGTGTGAAGTAGATGCTTAGTGTTATCCTAGCTAATAACAAGGGGGAGAAAATTTAAGTTTTTATCGTTTCGTTCCTCGTGGTGTCGAAACGCTGTACTGCGTTTTCTACCACACTTACTAATTGACACAACAGGATCAGAACTCCACTTTTGCGACGGCGAGCTCGAATGAAAATATCAATTTTCTATTACCGCTTATAATTATTATGTCTCAGTGATGCTTTATTGTCTACTAATCTGCAGTGTTTGTGTAAAATGCCGAAAATGCACTTGAGTTGATAATGCTGAAATGCTTTCTTCCTCCGTAGTACATTAGCGTGGGAAATGACAGATACTGTGTAGGAAGTAGGGTCACAGCTCAGGGCAGGGCGTTTCAATGAAATATTATGATACTGTTGGACACTTCTGTCCAGACAAGAATAGGATTTCAATGCTGAAAATACCTTCTGGATTATCTCCACTGCTGGCACAAGTGAATGCCATCTGGTTTTTTCGTGTCCTAGAATGCGTTGATATTCCACTATTGTAAAGTCACAGAATTCCTTTAGTTCTTCAAGAACTGTGTATATGTACAAGTAGGAATATATTTTCGCTACATCTGTTTTAACATCAATAGGATGAAAGTCAGCTACTGTTTACAATGTGTTGTGGGCAATGTTAGCCAGGAAACTAGTTCCCACACGTGTTTCTCTAATCGAAGATTTCAATTTCGCAAATACATTGTTTGGTCCTCTTCTCTGAACGCCACCGAAATGTGTTTTGATGTTGTCGGCACAAAATCCCACAATTTGCTGATCATATTATTTTGTTCAAACACATTATTTTTAAATTTCTAAATGGCACCGGATGTGGCATCAGTAAGTGACTGCAGATCTAATAAGGACCATACCCAATAACGGCACAAAGTATCTTACAGGAAGTGGGAACACCTTTACTTCCTTGTGACTTGAGGCGTCCATGAATATTGACACGAATTTTACTTTCGCCAACGTAGAACTTTTTCTCTGGTCAATAGGAACAGGATGTTAGTTATTATTCTTATTATTTTTATTATTATTATTGCCACACATTTTGTGCGGACACAACCAAACTTCGGCGCAAACAATTTCTCTACCAACTTTCTGGTGCAATTCATGAAGTGGAAAGCGGCTTATGAAACACAGCGTGATAAGAGAAGTAACTACTGCAGCTGCTAACTTGGCTTCAGTGTTCTGTGTTCCTTCACTCTGGAATTCAAAACACCCATTCTTGCCTATATACCTGCCGCAGATATAATCAAATTGGTAAGCGCAGAGTGCTTTGGCGCTGATGGATTCCACTTCCTTTACTGGAAGTAGCGACAATTTCTGGGTGCTGTTGATCACCACAGCATCTGCAGAGCGGTAGGTTCTACGAGTGGCGGAGATTAAGTGCTTATTTGCCCTCCGAGAAGCGATGTTACCTTTAAATGGAAGCTCGTGGTATACATTTTCCTTAGGTGCTACCAACACCGTTCCTTTCGGAAGTCTGACTACGCTATGCTTCGTAACGAGGCGCTTGTGGAGAGCAATTTTCCATTAATTAAAAAGGCAACACGTGACAACGATTTGCATTTTCTGTGTGACCAGTGCAAAGCCGAATTCTCTATGGCTCGCAGAGGCACATCAGATATCTTAAAGCACTTTAAATCGGATCGTTATAAGGTCACAATATTTGCGGAAGTAGCTTCTACCCCTGAAATAATTATTTCCGGTCAGCAACGTGTGGAAACCAGAAGCCAAGTTAGCAGCCGCATAAGGTACCTTCTCTTATCACGCGGTATTTCATAAGCACGTTTCCACTCCCACGATTTGTCATTCAATGTTTCGAACCAATAAGCTTTGATCTTTATACAATACGTGATTCGCAATATCGGCGAGGATTAGGTATTGCTTAGAAATGCAACTTCTCAGTTCCGTGCCAATGGAATATTGCCTCGTCAGTGAATACGTTGAAATGAACTCTCCTGGTCCTGCCTGAAACAAATTGGCCAGGGTAGTCACAATTGTTCTATGCAGCGGCGATCAAAACTGTGACAGAAAATCGGCAATGCAGCAGCGAATAGTCTTTAGGCGGCATAACTTTTCAACTTTTTTCCCAAAATATTACATTTCATACTTACAAGACCAAATTGTAAGGAATGCCTAGTTTGCTTATATGGGTTGTTGAAGCTAACTTTCAGACTACAACAGCGTTGTCAATACCACTTTTGTCATTAGCTGGGATAACACATTCCCTGCTCAGTACAGTTACGCATGCGCAAATGCGACTACAATGCTACCGCAGTAGCCTCGTAAGGAGACACCGCTGTTTCGCTTTTGCGCACTTGTCCCCGTTCCAACCAGCCCGACACACAGTATGTATCAATCGGTGAACTTGCCTGGTGGTGTGCCGTAGGGTGACTCCAACTCAACCATCGGCGGATGGTCCAGCGTTTTCACGATGGACGAGGCTGACAAGTACACATGTACCCGCATGCATGAATACCGGTCGTTCTACACCCATGTGGTCTGGTGAGAGATTTAGAGATAGAACAACATCTACTATTGGACAGTTGGCAAGTTCGTGCGTTCTACCTCACAGCCGAAGGATGGGCCAGTTGTTCCGCATTAACAGAGCAGAGGGACCAGACTTTCGGGACTTACCAAACCTACAAGCAGGCTAGGGGCTTTTTTTAGCGACTTAGGTGCTCATTGCACAATTCGTCAACAACAACTGATCACATTTTCGTGAGGACCATAGCCACTCTAGCCCATAGAAAACATGAACGTTAAACTGTCTTGATATTATGTTACGAAAAAGCATGCACTTGTGTTTCTGGACCAATCGCCCAGAACGTATCGTTTCACTAGTGCTAAAAGTGGAGCTTTATGAGTGTAGCGGGGTTTTGCAGTGGTTAAAAATTTCCTCCAAAACATGAGCTTATCGTCATTTGTGCTGCACTTTTGATCCCTGCATGTGACCTTTCATCTTTCTTAACATGGCTACGTGTACACTCTGGTCGATACCCACACATAACCCGGATCTTTGTTCATTGGATGTCACCCTCCGCCTGCCGGTTTGCTCCATACACCATCACCTTCGTGCAGTGGTCCACCACTTATCCCACTACCACGTGCTTGCCTTGTCAGCCGTTCAGATCCCCATGAGTTCTAACCCTTGTCCGATTGTTTACACTTTCAACCCGTCATTTGTTTGTCTCCACCGTAATCCTTGTTCCACTCATTAAATCTGATATTGCCATGTCCATGGCATTGTACTAATGTGGCCGCATGCTAAGCCATTATCAGGCCAACCGTTGACCATGGACCAGAGTCTTGTATGTGTGCCTGACTTTCACCGATATAGTTTGCTCGCTTCGTGATCGGGCCAGTGACTTTGCATAAAGTTCCACTCCTATACGGTCACTTTATTTGTCATCTGGCGATCTGCTTTGAGCTGTGAAATTGACAGCGCGCTTTCTTTGCGCTCGTTTACGTGCATTGTTGTTGACGGTGATACACCGGGACCCTGAACAATTGACGTTTGCTCCACTTTAATTAACTATATGTATTTTATTAGTACTGCATATATTGTGATCCGAACTTGCTTTAGTTTCGGGATCATTTGGCTTCTCCTCATTCAGCGTTCGACCGAAGAACGTTACAGTACTCTATTTGGGAAGTACTCCATCACCATTTAAACTCAACTTTGCTGGATTTGATAAATGCTTTGCAATGACTATTACCCGATCGATGAATTCTGCCGACGGGGCGGAACAACCGATGTAAGTCATCTTTGATGCTGTTTCCCACTCTGGCTCGTATGCTAGCACTAGGATCGCTAAAGTAAGGCGGGCTCATAGCTTTTCTTAGCGGAGCTAAAACAGAAGCAGATGTAAGGGAGTTATAATTAGATGTTAAAAAACTCAAGCTTAGGTAACGCCGCGAGTTGCTCAAGGCAAGCCAGGCAGCAGTGATGGCCCGGCTTGAGGTCGTTTTAAAGACAAGGTCGACGATAGTGTTAAGAAAATGGCTATTTGACATCCATTTTATGTATACGAGCTTAATAGTTATTCTTCATTTTTCACATTTTCCACTTCTTGACTGTTGTTTAAACGCTCCACTATGTTAGTCCGATTGGCACACACAGGTCATTTTTAATGGACGCTGATCTCTGTGTCACCTTCAGCAGTACCATTTGCTAAAACACATTCTATTGGTTTTTCTCCTCACCACTTTTTACTTGGTTACGTTAAAGGAATATTTAGTTGTCACACAATTATTTTATTGGTTTTTTAATTTTTGCGCTTGCACTTCCTATTCTCCTTTGTTTCTTGACATTTGTTTAAACGCTAAGTTTCCTTGTTCTGATCGGCCAGTGCATGTCACTGTCAATGGATGTTTGCTTTACGCGTGGGGTCCCATGATGCTATTTTATGGACATATGCGATTCTCGCTTGAGTACACAGTTGCTTAGTTGCCCGTTACATTCAATCTTTACCTTCTGTTGGTTGGCTCAAGTGTAATTTAGTAGCTTCCCTTCATTTTGCCTTCAAAACTAAATACGTGAATGTGATTTCATGTATACAACTCTCTTTCCGGCTCGTCTTTGGACTTCTTCTTGCGGTCGTGGGGTGAAGGCGTCAGGGGCAACCCAACGGATAGGTTACCGATGCATGAACTATCGACAGAGAATTGATACTTACCTTAACGACGGCGTAACTGCTGCCAAAACAAATCCATTGGAGTAGTCCACTGTAGAGTCGGGCTACCAGGTAGCTGCCATGACTGCTGCATTGACATCAGCCATAAGACCACCCTTTATATACTGAGAACTCCCTAGTGTCGAGCTGACACAATTTGACGTTCGTTCGGCAGATTAAGGTAACTTTGAAGCATTTCCTTTCAACAATTTTAACAGAAAAAGAACAACGAACATTTCTGCGGAATAATCTGCATTCAGTAGATTTCGTGTATTGAGGGTATGCAGGCGTTCTCCGAGCTGGCTGATTTGGCTGCAAACGTTTCATCGTCAGGCTAGACGACATCATCAGTGCGATTTATGTGGGCCACTTACAGATCCAAGTGATTATTGACCACTTGATTCGAACGTCAGGAGTCTAGTGGTCCACGTGAGCTGACCGTGTAGTCAGCTCTTGCGTACTGTTGGCTAGAGTCCGCCTCAATGATGTTCCTTTGCCCAGTTGATCTGGGAAGGAGTATGGTTTTGACCCTCATTACTTCATAAGCAGAATCAAGACATAAGTGTCGGTTGATTGAGTTCCTCTCCGAGTACCAAGCGTCGATGAACTCACGTGCTTTTCGACTTTTTTCCCTACCTATGATCCTGACATTCTCCAAATCAAACTGATGATTCTCGGCGTCCAAATGTACCGAGATCATGGAGTTCTGGTTATGTC
This sequence comes from Dicrocoelium dendriticum, assembly GCA_944474145.2. NCBI lineage: Eukaryota > Metazoa > Platyhelminthes > Trematoda > Plagiorchiida > Dicrocoeliidae > Dicrocoelium > Dicrocoelium dendriticum. The sequence goes on from OX104067.1 coordinate 53,768,320, forward strand.
GGCGGATGGCTAGGCTATGCTCATGTAGCCTAGTGCCGAGATTTCTTTCTGTCCAGCCCGCATGGTATTTGTTACAATTGTTGCAGTGGATTTTGTAAATCACACCACTTGTTTCTTCTTTACCAAGCCAGTCCGTACCATTGAAGAGCTAGTATCGGATGGTTTCTGTCGGCTTGTGAGCAAATCTGATTCCGAAAGGTAGTGGCAGTCTCGCCGCCATCTCAGAGACGCCGTTTATGTGTGGCAGAATGATTTCCCTTTTATCCCTTTCTGACGTTTGTTCATGCGTCGGTTGTTTTATTGGTTAAACAACGTAGAATGGAACTCCTGGGATACCCATTCCGTGTAAACATTTCGAATAGATGATCTTCCTCCGCTTTCCTCAGCTGCGGGGTGCTGAAATGTGTCTTCGCTCTTTTAAATAGTTATTACGCAGCTGCGCTTGTAGACTGTTGGATGATTGCAGCGATAAATCAGGTTTTGGTCCGTATGCGTTGCTTTCCGATAAAGTGTTGTCTCCAGTTGTCCAACAGCATGTCTTTTACTAACACATCTAAGAATGGTAGCTGATAATTGCTCTCCCCTTCTTTAGTGAAACGAGCAATGGAGCTGGCAGGTAATATTGCGCCACGGAGAGCAAGATTCCGCGGGACGTGTTCTGAAATCCAAGTGGAGAATCTCCTCTCTGTCCGGCCAGTATACATGCTACCGCAAGTACGATTAAACCGGTAAATGCATGAGGCAGTGACAATTGCGCGAGACTTGTTCCCATTGGATTTATGTAGTAGCTTTTTGGCTTCGTGTACAACACAAGCTCAGTGGTATAGTAACATTTCTTTATGGCATGACAAGCGATAGCAGAGAGGTCTGTCATTTTCTTCTCCTTTGTAAGGCAGGTACTAAAATCAGATTATTCCGCAGAAATCTTCGTTGTTCTTACTCTGTTAAAATTTGTGAAGCAGTTTGAGTTTTATGACGAACATAAAATAGAAGCTCCATGGAGGCGTCTTCTATATCTCATACATTATTGCCGCGGACGCGCGAAACAAGTCATCAATGAATGCGCAATGATGCCCCCCGGGGAAGGTTACACAAGGTCCCGAAAATTTTGGACGATTTCTTTGGTCAGCCTCACTCTATCGCGCTCTCATCGTTACAGAGCATACTGAACGGAGCAAAGACAGTTCCGATTAACCTAGAAGCGCTATCCGAGTTGGCAAGCAAAATGGAAAACTGTCACATCGCAGTAGTAGAAATAAAGTACGAAGCCAACATGAATTTCTTGAGTACACTGGAGGAAATTGTGCTGACACTGCCGAGACCTATTCAGTCTAAGTGGGCGGAATTTGTCGATCGGCTGATGCATTACGGATAAGAGCTCAAATTCTCGGATCTGACTGAGTACGTAGCATCCGGTGCCCGTATAGCTCGCAGCCGTTTCAGACAGTTAGCAGATGGAGGGGAAAGGCAACCCTATGCTCACGAACGCCAGGCTTGTGCGAAAATCCCCAACTCGAAGGACTGCCCCAAGGGTGGCTCCATTTTTGCCGCACAGGGGATTCGTAACTCTACTCATACAACTAACGATTGTTGTATTTGCAAGCAGAACCACAAACTAACAAATTGCCCCGAATTTGTAGCCAATACTATGTCCCGTAGGTTGGAGGTGGTGAAATCAGAGAGGCTGTTCTTTAAATGTCTCAATTCTGGACGTCATACAATTTCATGCCGCGTTCGTGAGAGGTGTTCCGTTGATGACTGTATGGAACACCATAACACTCTTCTTCACAGCACTGTTTTGTCGCTTGTTTCCCCCAATAACCATGAGAATGCTCGTTGTGGAGCTACTCACACGGCGTCTAGTGTCTCCCTTGGAGTAGTCTCAGTTAAACTAGTCGGGCTTGCTGGCGTTATTAGTGCTAGCACCTTTCTTGAAAATGGGTCCGACACCACCCGAATTTCTGAGGATCGCCTTGGCTTGTTGTCCAAACCGTCCTCCTTGGCAAGTACGACAATTAACGGGGTAAAATTATCACGGGGTATATAGTTCGGTTCCAAGTGCTATCCATGGACGGATCGGAAAGTATCGACTTGGACCGAGCTTTCTTTGTCTCTCGTTTGCCTATACAGCCGTCTGCGAAAACAGTACGGCAAGAAGCGAGTAATTAGCTCCATCTAACAGACGTGGGTTTCGAGATAATTGCTCTTCGGGAGTGATGTATCCGAGGCCCACTGGGTGCTGAAACAGGCTAGCAGGTCGGAAACAACCTACGCCATTAAGATCCTACTCTGTTGGGTTTTATATGGTCCTCTCGGACCATACAAGCGAACGCTGACTACTGTCAATTGCATGGAGACAGGTGAGGCCGACTTGTCCGAGAAAATACAGATCTACAATACAGAGTTCTCAGACAATCCCAGAAGCAGTCACCGTCCGTAGAGGACGCCGTGGTTCTGGATATGGTTGAAAGGGAAACGCTTTTGAGCGCCGGTCCTTACGTCATCCCGCTACCTTGGCACAACCGCAGCGCTTTTGTGCTTAATAACCGGCCACTTGCAGAGAAAAGACTCTTGCTTCTAAAGTGACGGTTTGCTTGTGATGTAGGCTTCTGTTTACAATACGCTAAAGCCATGGAGGCGACAAGTTTCAAAAGATACAATGTAATGGTTCCTCCTGAACAGCAAGCAGCAACATTTTCACCTCGGTGGTACCTACCCTAGCAAACCCGATAACCTACGGGTCGTCCTGGCTTGTGCAGCCAAATTGCATGTATCGTTGAACGGTCAGTTGTATCAAGGACCCGACCTCACTGTCGAACTCCCAGGGTCCTCCTACCATTTCCTAAATACCCAGTAGCCATGGCAGCCGACGTAGAAGAAATGTTTATGCAAGTTTTGATACCAGAAAAGACCGAGGTTTGTTGTGCATCTTGTGGTGGCCCGTCCAGGATATTTCTAAAGAACCCGTTGAATACCAAATCATTGCCTACCCATGCGGAGGTACCCTTTAGCGCCATTTACGCTATTCGTAAGACAGCGATGGATTTCGGTCATTTGTACGATAGTACAGTAATAGGAGCAGTCCTGAAAAACTTCTACGTGGATGACTGTCTGATGCGAGCAGGCAGCGTAGACGAGTCAAGGCAATTCGAGGACGGACCCGCCACCTACTCGCCAAGGGTGTTTTCAGGCTGCGAAGGTGGGTGTTTAACAAACCGTTTGCGCTGGAATCAATTCCATCATCTTAAGTTTCCAGGACTTCTAAAGAGATCGATAACGGAGCGGTATTGAACAAGCGCATGCTGGCCATTGAATGGAATGCTGAATCTGACAGGCTTTTGTTTCGACTTACGTTCCGGAGTGGAGCGCTAACTCGATGTGGCCTTTTGTCTTCTGTATCCTCCTTGTTTGACCCATTCGGGATAGTGTCACTTTTGTTTCTACCAGCCAAGGCGATGTTGAAGAGGTTGTGTAAAACACAGATACTTCCATTGGACTGGAACAATCCTTCAATGACTGAATGGTCCATAATTAGCAACTGGGATAATTACCCTCACAAAGAATACATCGCTTGTGTGACCAGGACTGAAATCGAAAGCGACCACAGAACGCACCATACACTTCAGGATAGAAGACGGATAACAGCTAACTGCGAGTAACAGCACGGGAGGTCTGCATCAAGCCATAACACTCGCTTGAACCAATTCCAGTATCACATAACATGCTTAATAACCTTTTTTACATTTGCATTAACAATCTGCTTTAACTGTGAAGTCGTATAGTTATCACAACCTTATATCACTTTTTACACCTTCCCATGGCAAGACCAAAGTTGATTACATTTGATCGTTACCGATTTGTTTGTACCTATTTGATCATGCCTTGTTGGCGTGTTCGTTCAACACCGAGAATATAAAATGTATTTATTTATTTAATTGGGCTAAGATGACCGTATAGGCACAGCAGAAGCAAAAGTATGGCAGCAATGGGTCGACGGAATGAGAGCTCTAGGTCAACTTTCTATTCCACGATGCATAACGAGAGGCCCCCATGATGATGTGAAGGACGCCGAAGTGCATGTGTTTTGTGACGCCTCGGAAACTGGATGCGGCGCGGTGGCCTACGTAAGGCAGCCTTTTAAAAATGCTTTCTAATTTCTCATTAACCATTGTTCCACTGCACCAGCTTAAATGCAACCTCTGTAGAGACAATACAAGTTCAACTATCATCAAATCCAGCAAGCGCTATGTTCAATCACGTCTAGTCTTAAGCGTTCTCAAATAGAGCCCCTGTTTGGAGGTATATACGGCAATGAACAATGAACAATGATTTATAACGGGCAAAAAGCAAGTGATTGACATGTCCCGTAGGGTGATTAGAGTGAGAAAGATAGATCAAGGGATAATGAACCTCAGTTCGTGCGATTACAGATTTAGCTGCGCTGCCGTATAAAGGGTTTGAAATTATGATGTACGCACACAAAGCAATAAGAGGAGTGGTTATTGATCACGTAATAGGCAAAAGAAAAAAATAAAAAGGACAAGGACAACGCTTACACGTGTGCAACTATCTTGGGTCGACGGGATACAGAAATCCAGTTTCTATAATAGTAGCGTTTATCAAATTTTGTGCAACGGGTTTGGTGTTACTCATTATGGAGTAGCGTTAAGGCACTGTCCACTGTCTGTTGTGCATTAGTGCCAGCATCAAGTGGCTATAGAACGTGGTGTAGATGTGACAGTATCGTCAAGGCGTTTTTGAAGAGGGATAGGGTGGGTGCATTAATTACATGTTCCGGGAGGGCGTTCCAAGACTGTGACACTCGAAGGGAGAAAAAGTTTAGCCGACATTCCGGGCGGCTGTACTGCGTGACCAGCTTAAATCGATGACCACTTAGCGGGGTGTTTTGACTGGGTTTCAGAAAGGAATGGCACGGGTGGTTTGGGTTTCTCAGGGTCAGGTACACCATTATGAGATCGCCCCCTAGATGTCGACAACTTCCACTGTATATTTTGAGGGTCTTCAGCCTGAGTGGGTAGGGGAGGCTGGTCAAACCTCTGACGCTCTTCGTTGCCCTACGTTGTGCAGTGTCGCGCGCGGTGAGAAGGCGCTTGACCCAGGGTTACCACGTTTGAATTGCGTATTCCGCGTGCGGCATTACGTACGCACTAAGTATTTTTGGAAAGACTGAAGGGTAAAGCTTTCCGAAAGCTCTGTGAAGAAGGCCGCGGTACTGGTTTGCTTTCTTAGGTACGTTTTCAGTCTGCCTCAAACAACCGAGATAATCTTGAACTATCACGCCGAGATCGCACTCACGAGAAGCCCGCTGTAGAATTTGTGGTCTTAGGCTGTACTTGTGCATACTCTTGTGCCGTATGCTGAGAACTTCGCACTTGGTGACGTTGAAATGCAGCATGTCCTCGATGGACCATGTATACGCGTTGTCCAGGTCCTCCTGTAACACTGTGTGATCCTCCACTGCAGCTATAGTACGCCATACCTTTAGATCACCAGCAAATAGCAAACAGTTAGAAGATAGCACACTCGCGAGATCATTTATGAAAACCAGGAACAGGCGGGGTTCAAGTACCGAGCCTTGAGGTACGCCCTACTGAACTTCGATAGATTCCGACAGGTTGCTTCTAACCCTCCCATTCAGGTGACGTTGAACGAGAAAGTCTCCTATCCATCCCAGAACTGGATCGCCATTCCATATTTCTGGCGTTTGTGGAGGTGAATGCGATGGTCTAGACGGTCGAAAGCCTTTGAGAAATCCAAGTGGGCGCATCGACTTCTACACCAGCGTCCATAGATTCCGTCCAGCTTGCACGAGCAATCAACAGATTAGTGGTACAGGAGCTATTTTGGCGAAATCCGTGTTGCTCCGGAACGAAAATTTTGTTGTTCTACAGGTACCCCATCAAAGCCTCAGCTACAATGGACTCCATAACCTTGGGGATCACAGGAAGTAGTGTTATCGGGCGATAATGTGCTGCTTCAGCACGACTGCCACTTTTGTAGATTGGCATGATAATTCCGTGTTTCCACATCGTGCGGACGTGCATCTCGTTCAGACATCGTTGAAAGAAAATTGCTAGTGGTCCTGCCAAACTCATGGCAGCAACTTTCAACGCCTTCGGACGAATGCCGTCCGCACCCGGGGAGCTGAATTCGCGCAGTGACATCAGCCACTTCAGTACAGTTGCGGAGATAAACGATATGTGATCAAGCCCTGACGGCGGGGTTATCTGCTTAGGCAGGATGTGTGATGATTGCACGCTTTGGAAGGTACGGCCAACTTGTTGTCCAAGGACGTTGGCCGCCTCTTGTGTGGTTTGGGCTAAGCCGCATCCTGTGTGCAGAGCAGGAATACCGCGCTTAACACGGCGCAAATTGTTTACGTGTCTGTATAGCAGTTTGGGATTGGAGCAAAACTTTTCCACTAGACCTTGTTGGTTCTTCAGTTTATCCTCCGGGACGAGTTTGACAGTGGTTCCTTTGTATTGTGTAGACATCCTAGGTATGGTCGTTCGGGAAGGCTATGTAGGTGTGCTTTGCCAAATGCCTTAATCCCAAGCACTTACGTGTCCTGCTCCTTACGAAAGACTTCACGCTTTTAGGCCGGTGGAGTTTGGTTTCAGATGTGCTTTCCACGAGCTTGGTAAATATGTTGACGAATTCTCCACAGGCCACGTCAGGGGTCATTTCGGCTCAGAACGACCAGCTTGTTGCATCTATGAGGTCGGACAGGCCGTCATGGTTGGTCACGACATGATATTCCTCGGCTTGTTCTTTAGGATAATCAGCGTAACACATGTAATGAAACACTAGCGTGGCATGACCGGTGCGGCATAAAGAAGTATCGGTTATCACTCTCTCGACCAGCAGTACTTCATTAGTGAAAATTCGGTCCGATATGGATGGCCTGTTAGTTACCCTGAATCTGGTGGGCTTAGTGACGTGGCCATAAAGCGAGAAGTCTGAAATCAGATCTTGCAGCTCTGCTTTGAATTGCTCTCCTAGGGTGGCCTGGGATCCTAGAGCATGTAAGTTGAAGTCGCCGGTGACTAGAATGTGACTGTACTTCCTGTTTATCGCTTGCCTCAACGCAGCCATCAAGTTGCAGTCCATCTCAGGAGCAGACGATGGTGGGCGGTAAACAACAACCAATAGGCCAAAATCGTTCAATCTCAGCCGGAAATTACACCAAATGGAGTCAGATATGTCGGTTTCCGAATCGTTTATGGGTTCACATTGCATATTGTTACGAAAGTAGAGGGCTACCCCACCACCTTTGCTGGCTCAATCCTTCCGGACAACGGACGTGTCTGTTAGCGCGATTTCAGCATCCGTTATCTCACAGCGCAACCACGGTTCGGTGGCAGCGATGAGGTCCTAAGCTGCAGACGCATATCGAAGTCTTAATTCAGCTAATTTGCTAAGTAGACCTTAGGCATTTGCGTACATGCATGATAGCTTCTCGGAGACCAAAAGTATGTTAGCTTGGATGGATAAAGCAAGTGAGTTTACGCCGACCAATAAAGGGTCGGCGACTAATCTTTTTTTGGATGGGTTGCAGACTCTCGAGATGAATTTGGTATATTGTCAAGTATCAGATGCCCGGATCCCGGTGTTTGCTCGTTCGCTGCTGTGTCCATCCGGATATTATGGCTACTGTTGAAACCGTCCCCGAGTCGGGTCCTGCAGTTGGCATTTTCATTAAGTGTTGTGCCTCCACTGAATGGTCATTAGAAGGTGCTGGTGTTCCCGCTGCTTTCAGACGAATTTCTGTTGGCAATCTGCAACGGAATTTAGTCCAGTTCTTTAGTAGGGTTTATGCCGTTAGTTCTGATTGTATCACAAGTTTTAACAGCCCGGGACCGCACCCCTTATAGATTGGTGATATGGGGATCCTTGTCAACGAGGTGGCCAAGACATATTCGAGAGAAAGAGCCTCCAGGATGTAGAGCCATTGCTCGCGGTCGTGCATCTAAGCATCGTCGGAAGAGGAATCAGTAAGCTCAGGAACACCATGAGCAATCACTGTTTTCTTATCTTGACATTTTCCGTACTTCTCTTTGTTAGCGGGATCCCCTGAACTTTCTTTCCACGGGATTTCGGGTAGTATGCGCACTTCACTTGAGTCGTTGCGCAGACGATTCTCAGACAGCAGAACAGCCTCAGTCTCGTACGCCAAGTTTAGTGTTACCCGAAGTAACCGGGGTTTGCCGTAGTGCAACACGTTTGGGTGGCGCGACATCCTTTGTAACGTCGTGGGATTAGCATGGACTCCGATCGACGTACAGATGGAACCCCATTGCTTTCGATCGTCCGTCAACCTACCCTTAATTGTGTTGGATTTGGATTCGGGGACATTTGTGCACACAAGGTTTAGGGCACCATGATTGCGCCTGGTGGCTACTGGTTTTGGATTTGGAGGCTTAGTATCCGGTGTTTTTGGTGAATTTGTGCACGACACTGATGGGTGCCATCCGTGCTGCGACACTTTTGTTTTCTCTAATCCAGACACAAAGGTTACCGGTGCTCTTTCCGGTGTTTGCTTGGCGGCAACCGATGGGTACGTTTCCGGGTTGTTCACTATTGCTGTTTGACCGTAGCTGACGGTCTCCTGTGTAGCGAACAGACACTAGGTGCAGCACACAGTACAGAAGTTGAGGCAGGCGCGTTGCAGGCAATGTTTTACTTATAGGAGGGAGAGAGAATGGAGTTGATACTGCTGGAGGTTAAGTCGTTGGGGTTCGGTTGGGACGCCTGGCTAACTACTTCGGCCTGACTAGGGAATTCGGGGTGTTATTTTCACTTACAAGTGCAGATCCGTTTCCTCCCATGGATGTAACTCGGGCGTCCACCAGTTGCTCGACCGCTTCTGTTAGTCTTTCACACCTCTTCAGTAGCACAACTAGACAGCTAACAAATGAGATAGAATTACCTGCTTGGCAGAACCAAAATGTCTCTGCGTGTTCGTGTACCCTTGTGTTGGCCCCTTCCCAAGGCAGGTAGTGTGACAGGATTTCAAACATATGGTATACGCCGACCATATTTTACCACTAGCACATGATTCGCATTTGCTCTTCATACGAGACGTGTTCACAGTAGGCGTGCTGTTTTAAGGGGTAGCAAGAGGACAGAGATACTGACGCACCGTGTTTGACTTCGCTTCACTTTTCGTTGCGTGCCTATTGACGCTGGTTTGAGCTCAGGGGGTCAGGCGCGTCGCATCCAGATGAGTCACACGTTTCTTAGGGTAGATGGGCGACGTGCGTACTATCGACCCACCCGGTAAACGGACAGGCAGCGATGCAGCATAGGATTGAGGCAAAGCAGGATGACTTGGAAAATACTGTCTAATAACGACAGTGGCTGTTCCAAGGGCGGACCAAATTGAGGACTATCGCTTTGTACAGCGACTAGAAGAAATGGTAGCAAGATGTTCGGGTGACGCTCAAAAAGAGCTTTAAAATAAGACCACAAGAGTTCTTGCGCGACAAAAGAAAAATAAGTCCTCCGATAAGGTTCAATCTAGGTTGACTTCGAAATTGCAAAAGTACAGTTTGCTGGTGATCAGCGAATGACAGATCCAGTAGATGAACAATGGTAGGTGAAGGTCGCGGAGCCAAATCGAATGATAGCAGGTATTTCTGTGAGAATAAATCCGAAGCTTTAAAGGCGACTAACGCAGGAGGGCACCTTTTGGCGACCGCTCGGGTGCGAGAATTGTATCTGGGCATGCTATGCTGCAACGCGTAACACGTCACCCGACCTCAGTGCCCTCTGATGAACCTCGGATTCTTCGAGTAACACTGGACTCAGCAGATGAGACAGAGGCTGTGCTGCTCTCAGCAGTTCATCTTCGCTACTCACCGAGCAGGGTGGGCATATTACCCGCTTAACCTTGTAAAGATCGCCCAAAAGAAGCACGTGACCAACGCGGCGTTCCTAATAGTGATAGCAAGAAAACAACATTTGTTCATCGTGTTCCCGAGCTTCTGCATTCTTCTGACCACGATGCACAAACACGTGAACGAGAGCAGTGGTGCTACATCCGCGAAACGCTCTGTTGACAATGTTATTGCTACATCCTGTACAGGGGTTCCGTCATCACCTAACTACGAGGGCTGCGGTCCAAGACTAATGAAAGTAATATTACACTCCGAGGGAATGACGCACGTTCTGTTGGATAACTGGTTAAAGTTTCGAGCCAGGTTGTCAACTGAGATCCGGCTAAAGGCAGCAGACGAACGGCCAACAGTCGTACGCAATTAGATGGAACTTGCAAACGCTGCAACTTGTTTATCTGTACAGTCCTGCGGAGAGACGGACACTACAGCATCCACGGCACACAACAGGACAGAACACAGCACGAGTGAAACGCCTGTTCAGGAACGCTCGATAATGTCATGCAACTTGACTGAACTTCGTAAACCAAAAAACAACTAATGGCCCGCCACGTAACGACCGGCTTAAAAACTAATGCGAAGTTGACATCCATCAACGCACTCTTAACAACAAAAAGCCTTTCCTGAATGTACAAAAACGTCCAACGCCGTCTAAGTAAGTTGGCCGAACTTAGAGGACTACATGCCCCACAACTGCGGAACCCCGTCATGATTACAGAGACCTGGTTAAACCTTGAAATAACCGATTCTGAGATCAATTTACCTGGTATGTCGTTGCTTCGGAATGATAGAACCGGAAGGGGTGATGGTGTGATTTCTTATTATAATACAAACCTCTGATGTGAAGTTATCGGCCACCCGGATATCCGCGCTCCTGTTTCGCTTTGATGCCGCCTATGGTTGCGAAATAAGGACACCTGTCTACTAGCCGTGATTTACCGCCCACCAAACTAAACGTCGGAAACGGACTCCAAACTGAATCATGTCTTCCAGTTTGCATTTAACAACTCCTACACCCACATTCTTATCGCTGGAGACTTTAACGTGCACGACATAGAAACGCCGGCAACCGACGGTACGCAGTTTAAGGGGAGGGTCTAAGCTGAAAAAGTCAAAAATGGTGTGTTTTTCAAAGCTCGATAGTCAGATCTTCATGAAATTTTGCAGCGAATATCATTATTATCATGCAAATAATATATGATAGATAAATAGAGATAAGTGTGTTTATTATTTTTTATTCACATTTCAGTAAGATACCTAAATTAGTGATGCCGAATTGGTTGTTGTGGCGTTTATGGTCCCAACAAAAAAGTATTCTATGTATCCAGCCAAAAGTTTGTGCAGTTATTTAGATATAGTTCAGCTTAAGAATAAACTATACTCAACTCTGTATCTGAGTTAGGTCTTCCAATACTGATGTTCAGATTTGCATAAAAATCTGAACTGACGTTAAAAGTTGACCACAAGTGTAGGACACTTGAAAGTAGTTTATTCCATGCAGAAAATAAAGAAGAGTTTCTCCTCTAAATTTTATTGACTTTGGAGCATTAATTTTGAAATTATCCTCAGAACGATGACGTAAGAGTGAAAAAACGCAGTTTTGAGAAAAATGGCTTTAAAGTTGAAGTACATGAAAAAATGAGTCATTTACACTTTTCTGGCATATCGGTAATTTATACAAATTTTGGTAATGTCCCATGATATGATTCACGTAGAAAAACTAACCTGGACTACTCATGGGCACCCGCAAGATAGAAATCGTCGATGTCTTCACACTCCCTTGAAGCTGCTACTTTCCGTGCTCGTCGTTCAGCTGGTAGAAGTCCGGCAGCTGCTGCATGAGTTCTTGTGCTGTGTAGTTCTTTACAACACAGTCTGGTATACAATCCAGTAGACATCCCCAACTTCTCAAATATAGGCAGCCAACCCCTCTCTCCATCATTGAAAACCACTGCAGCATCAGCAACTGCCTTCCAACAAAACCAGCCTTTGGACTCCTTTGCCAAATTAAATTATGAAAACTTTCATTTGCATTTTGTGTTCCTCCATGGGCACAGTTTGACAGTAATGTCTCACTGGCAAGAGTTTTAAAAACAGGCCTGATAGCCTTGCACACATAAGGAGGGAGAGCATTCCCATCAGAGTCTCCAGCTGGTTGCTTCTTGGAAGGACACCAGTCTCCACGGTTAGTGTGATAACTGTTGCGGTGCTCCCATATAACTCATATATCTTTTGGCATCTGAGGCACATTATTAGTATTTCTTCTTATTGCAGCCCCAAAATGTCCTTGAATGTTTGACATTGCCTTCTTTGTCAGGCAACCTCGCCCACCGATTCCTTACACACTCTTGCTATTGTGCATAAATGTCTCTTTTTTCAGCTCAGTTACCTTATTGGTCAGGTGTCGCCCCATTCCCTTCTGCACGTGCCCACAACACTGAAGTTTGGAAATCTTCACATCATTATACACAGGTGGTTCTGCATTTGCTACTGATGCATAAGATTTACTGTCACTATCCTCAAGAAAAGAAACATAGTGCAGTTCATGTAATTGCTCACTTCGGCGGAATATTTCTAGCGCTCCAGCTGGCTCCATGCTGCCTGCCGACCCACTGTGATTCTTGTCGTAGTCTTGTCCATGTGAACACTTCCATGCTTGAAACTCGGTCTCAGTTTTATTCCTCCGGGTTTTTGCACAAGCGTTGCAATATTTTGACAAAACTGAGGTGTCGAGAACCTTCGAGTTATGGCCATCCACAGTGAGAACTGTGACCACGCGATTTTCGCTCTGGAACCCCCTTCTCTGCGGAATTACCAGATAGGCCTTGCAAAGCCGAATCGAATGCAACTTGAATGAAGTTTCTAGGACATCTACAAGCCGAGATGCAACCTTTTAAAATTTACGCATATATAATGAGCTTGAATAAATAGAAAAACAAGTCACACATGCTTCACAAAATGCTGAAATACTGCATTACAAAAGATGCTAACAGAAAAATGGTTCGCATATTATATTCTAGGATGATTGCAGTTTCCGAAATGGTCAAAATTACGATTTTTCAGATATTTCCGCTTAGGCCCTCCCCTTAAAGCCTGCTTGCAAGAGCTAATTGCTGGCCACCCTCTGTACAATCACGCAACCTATCCCACCAGATTTCGAACTGCAAAAAAACCGTCGATACTGCATCTTGTGCTCACTAACGAAGAACTCATGGTTGGCGGAATAGTTGCAAGCACACCACTGGGTCGTAGTGTCCATGTTGCTCTACTATTTGACTAAATATGTTATGCGGAGAATTCTGAAAAGGAGGATGATAAAGTGCATACGGTCACGCACTATAATGTGTTATCTACGCTTATCAAGGAGACACTTCGGACTTCCTTAACCGAATGTATCCCAGATGTTGCCTAGGAAACCTGTACAAGGACGTTTAGCACATTGGTAGCGCACGCATCGAAACAGAAGTCCTTCCCACCCAAAAATAAGCATAAGTCATTTCTGAGGAGCAGAACATGTAAATATATGTCTCGGGGGATTTGCCATGGCGAGCCTACAGGGACTGCTCGAATGCCGAAACCTGGACTGCATACGTGACACATCATAACTTCCGTGTGAAACTGATTCGCAAAGACAAGATAATGCATCAACAGGAGTTGATGAAGCGATTCTGCACGAACCACAAACTTCTGTACAGGCACGTTAACGGCTTTCAAAAGGTGAAGCGGGTGATTCCAGCACTAGTCACGGCCGATGGGTGCACCGCCATCAGCAATGGAAGCAGCTGCTCTCCTACGGCTTAATTACTTCCAAACTTTCCAGCAGGTAACGAGCCCAAATATTCGCCTCGTTTCTATTGATCCACCGTCGGGTTTGGACGTTATCAACTTCACTGCGGAAGCTGTGTTGAAGAAGTTGTTATCCTTGCGTATCCACAGTTCTCCTGGAGTCGACAACATTCGCCCAAAGGCTGCAGGCGGTAGCTAGTGATCTAACGGAACCACTGGCTGTTTTATATCAGCGACGTCTGGAACAGAACCATATTCCACCAGTATGGAAGCGAGAGGGTATCACTACTATCCATAAAAGAGGTAGCCGCACTGACCCTACCAACTATCGTCCAATAACACTATTTCCTTTACTATTCAAAGTGATGGAATCAATAATCGCAGATGCGCTGATGCAGTATCTGGAAAGCCACAACTTAATAGCCCCAGAGCAACATGGTTTCTACAATGAAATGAGAAGACGAATATTGGCAGATGCCAGCATTTCGTATTATCTCACTGATGAGATAATACGAAATGCTAGCATCTGCCAATATTCGTCTTCTCATCTCATTGTTCAACATGGTTTCGTCAAAAGCGTTCATGTAATACTAACCTATTAATTGCACGTAATCGCTGGCCTGAGGCTGTTGATGATGGAGCAGGAGTCGATGTCATCTACCTGGACTTCTCAAATGCGTTTGATCGCTTAGACCATCAAATGCTTCTTCAGAAGCTTAGGAATTACAGCATTGGCGACCCAATCCTGAGTTGGGTTAGCAATTTTCCACACGAACGACGGTTAGAGGTGAGAGTCCGAGAATCATTGTCCTATGCAATGGATGTGGTGTGTGGTGTACCACGAGGCTCGGTACTTGAACCTTGTCTATTCTTGATGTTCATTAACCATTTGGCGCGATCAATTGCTTCCGATTTCCTATTTTTAGCTGATGATATCAAGATGTGGGGAAGGATCAGAGGGCCGGACGACCACGAACGTCTCCAGTGCGATCTTAACGCGGTGTCGAACTGGTCAGTTCAAAATGTCCTATCATTCAACGTAGACAAATGTCGCGTTGTACAATTACGTCATAGACATAAGTACACATATTTGCATGGGACAAACAGATTGCAGACCAGCTCGCGGGAATGTGACCTTGGTGTGCTCGTACAGAGCGACCTCAACTGTTCAAAACAGGCTGAGGTAGCTGCGAAAAGAGGCAACCAGCACGTCTGCATGCTGCGAAGGGCATTCGGGAGATTCGACCCATCCATCTTCCCAATGATGCACAAATCCTACGTGTGACCGCATGTTGTATACGTTATCCAAGCTTGGCAACCTTGGTTGAAGCGCGACCTAGAGGCGTTAGACGCAGCACAACGAAGAGCAACAAAGAATTTAAAGGGCCTGCGCTATCACTTTTACCACCGAAGGCTGAAGTTGTTAAGAATTTTCAGCGGACGCTGTCGAAGGCTGCGCGGCGATCTCATATTACCGTATCAGATATTGAGTGACCCCGAACACGTATGCCGCCATTTGCTGAAACTTAGCTACAACACGCAGCTCAGGGGTTACAGCTTAAATTGAAGGAACAATATAGCCGTATAGAGTGTCGACGGAATTACTTTTCCCTTCGGGTTTGCCAACTTTGGAAAGCACTCCCAGACTCAGTTGTATCCTCTCCTACATTGGATGTTTTCAAAAAGGAATTAGATATTGCTCTTAGCTCCTAACATGGTGTTACCGAAACTCCTCTATTGTGGATTAAGCCAAGCATGCTTTTCTACAGGATTTATGTACCAAATGGACCCAAGTGAGCGACCATATTTTACTTTTCTCACGCCTTATATAAATAAATAAATAAATGTTATATTCCTCGGTGTTTCGAGGTGCAGTCCAACTATGTGGTCTGATCAATGTGTACAACAGGATCGCAAAAAAGTAATCAATTTGTTCACGCTTTTTACAATGGATCCAAAACAGGTACTAAACTAATTGGCAGGATTAAGGCATTAAAGAAATTAAAAAGCAGGAACAATAACGTAAGCAGATTTAAACAGATGTCCAGTTAAAGTAATACGGCCACTCGTGGAACCATCCCCAGGGGACCTGCTTCCATGCAAGGTATTCCCTCGAAAGGTTTCGCTCGCACTTCCATGCAATAACTGGCCGTGTGCCGGTGTGGCATAGTAGCATATGAGCCATCACCTGTATATCATATGTTTTGTTCATTTTAGAGCTGCTTTTGAACATGTATTATGGGCCATGAAGGCTCAGCCCAGTCCGTCATGCGGATCATTCTATT
This sequence comes from Dicrocoelium dendriticum, assembly GCA_944474145.2. Taxonomy (NCBI): domain Eukaryota; kingdom Metazoa; phylum Platyhelminthes; class Trematoda; order Plagiorchiida; family Dicrocoeliidae; genus Dicrocoelium; species Dicrocoelium dendriticum. The sequence goes on from OX104067.1 coordinate 53,784,308, forward strand.
ATGGCACTTTTTTATACGCCAGACAGTTGGTGGCAATTTGCCTTGCATAGGTAACGTCTTTTATAATCTGGAAGCTGTAATCCGTCACCACAGGAGATCAGCCCATTCGTGGCCAACTATGAAATAAGGAAGAATATAGAAAAGAAGAATTATATGAAAGGGGTACTATATCGTTAATGTAAAAAATAGGCAGGTATGTTTTGTACATCGGCGTAGAAATCGATCGAGCCGATCATACGATAAATTGTGTAATGTGACAGCCGGAGACAGATGACTGTACGAGTTGTCCATAGGCAAAAGTCGCATAGGGAATCAGTTATTGCCATCACTGAATTCAAGTATATGTTTCTGGACTGTTAACTTCAGAAAAGAGGGGGAAATGATTAGCACTGGAGAACAAATGTAGCGAAAGGGATCGCAGAACAATATTACGAATTAATCAATTTGTGGTGGAAAATTACGAAAATAGTTCCTGACGTCACACCAGTAAATAATTTTGCTCTCGGTTTTAAGCAGAAGACAGTTGATATGAATTAAGTTTAAAGGGAGTAAAACCGCATGGAAGGTAGCGTTAAGGAATAGCATAAGAAGCGGTTTGTAGCAGCTCATCCTAGCTGATCAAGTTTTTTCTGGTGCAGTAGAGTTGATGTTCTCCGGTATCATACATGATCCGGCCCTTCTTCATACAGCTTTTCATCATCAAGTTGAATGTTTAAGATCCATTTCGCTCTGTCCGTTGACAGATAAGCCTTTATCATTTTCTTGAACATGCAGAAATGTTCAATACATCTAATCTCTTTTGGCAGCTTATTCCAAATGGAGCCATACCTAAGAAGATAGAAATTTCTCCTTAGACTGCTCTTGAATTTAGGTAAATAGAATATGCATTCGTTATCTCGCAGTTCATAAGTGGTGTTTTCCCGAAAGTGCAATTGATAGGTTCCAATATATGCTTTCCGCCACGCGAGTTTGTGGAGGAAGCACAGATTTAGTTGCATTCTTCGTAACCACAGAGGTTCAAGATTCAATTGCTTGCACCTATCTCGGTATGAAAGAGCGGTTGAACAGCCAAATATGCGCTTCGTAAAGGCGCGTTGGACGTTTTCAATGGCTCGCAAGTCAGCCTTTCGCAAGTTACTGAACACAGCACAACAATATTCAAGCAAAGGCCAGATACTGATTTTGAAAGCAGTTAGTCTGGTTTCTTTCAAGGTTAGCAGGTGGCATATGAGCCCGACCGACTGCTTAGCCTTTTTCACTATATGATTTGTATGTTCGCTAAAGTTTAACGAACTGGAATATCTTAAACCTAAGTCACGAACAGACTGGCTGATGGGGATGACTACATCATGAAGCCTGAACTCTTCTGCTGCTATCTGACATCCATACGATAGAATACTACACTTCGATGTTGCAAATGTCATCTGCCACATATCAGCCCATCTCTCAATGGCTTCCAAGTCACTTTGGATATTGTTAACTTCAGCGGTACGCTGAGAACCTGGGAATGTGTAGACCACCTTTAAATCATCAGCAAACAAATAAGGCTTCCCAAATTGTATAACAGAAACCAGGTCATTTATATACAGTAGGAAGAGTAACGGGCCTAAGACACTGCCTTGTACCACTCCACTGGTAACCGGACGAGGTGAAGAGATATAACCATTGATATCCACAACTTGCGACCGTCCTACTAGGTAAGATTGGATCCAAGAGTAAAGCGGATTTGTAACACCGTACTTACTTAATTTACATAACAGCTTTTTGTGTGGGACTCTGTCAAAAGCCTTTTGCATGTCGAGGAAGATAACAATGCACTGAAGACCTGAGTCAATTGCTTCAGTTAGATGGTTAAGGAAGTCAACTTGACAGGTAACACACGAGCGAGACTTCAGAAAGCCATGCTGTGAAGGTGAGAGAAGTTTGTGCGATATTAGGAAGGAAACCAAATGTTCCTTAACAATTCTCTCTAGCATGCGTGAGAGAATGGCTGTGTGACTAATGGGGCGGTAGTTCCGGATGTCAGTTTTCGACCCGGACTTATGTCTCGGTATGACCGTAGCCGTTTTCCAACGTTCGGGGTATTGACCAGACTGGAGAGACAAAGAGAAGATATTTAATACAATAAGAGGGATATCATCTCCACCGTGTTTGATTAAAGCAGAAGAGATCCCATCGGGGCCAGGTCTGTAGGATGGTCGTAGACAAGTAATCATACGTTTTATCGTAGCAACACTAAGCTCGATCGCTGGGACTTGTTCAGAGAAGTGAAACGAGGTTGACAAATCTAGGGTTTCTTTTTCAACATTAAAGGATCTAGCAAAGTATGAGTTAAAGGCTTCCGCCATGGCGATTGGGGAATCAATGCAATCACCTTCAGGCATGACGATGTGGGAGGGTAGGTCAGTTTTGCCACCTCTCCTTTTCCTTAGTAATGCAGTCACCAGTTGACTTGTATTACTACTATTTACAGCCCGTCGTTCTTCCTGCATGAGACGAGTTCGATGTTTCATGTCCATCTCAATTATAAGGCGTTGGAGTCTCAATAATACACTAAAGTCATGAGTACGTTCAAATGTTCGAGTTAGCACTCGAATTTTCCGCTTGTCCTTTGCATTGTTAGCGTATTTAGAAGAGACTCTCGTATTATCACAGGAGGCAAGTATGCTTAAGCACATAGCCACATTGTCATAGAAGATATCGGAGGCTCCCTTAATATCAGACGAAAGAAAGAAATGGTCCCAATTTTGGACCCTAAGCAAAGCTGAGAAATCTACCCAATTAATATTTCGCAGGAAGTGTGGAACCATCGCAAACCTCACATGCGACGACTCAGCTATAAGTTTACATCTGACTATTTTGTGATCACATCCAGGGAGACCGTCAATTACATCAGTAGCTATCTGGGAGGTGCCTGAGGTAAAAAGTAGGTCTAATATATTTTTTCCCCTGGTAGCCACGAGAACATGTTGCTCCCAACCACCAGTGATGACGGAGGTTATGAACTCTGCATGTTTCGCGTTTGTTACTAAGTTTGACCAACAGATATCTGGTAGGTTGAAATCTCCACCTACAACTTTATCGAAGGAACCAAGGTCCGATATGTAATTGAAGATGTCAACCAACTGGTTCTCATCACTGAGGCTGGTCCCGGGTGAGCGGTATATACAGCCTACAAGAATTCGCTTAGTACCAAAGGAAAAGAGTAACCAAGCGGAATCAATAGTGGGGCATATAAGTGGAAGTGTGAATTCAGACACAGTGAGGTACTGTGAGTAGTAAATTATGCAACCACCTCCTCTGCCTTGTTTTCGATCACTTCTAATAAGCTTATAACCTTCGATAGAAAGCAGCTGGCTGGGCATAGAATCATGACACCAGGTTTCAGTGAGTAAAATCATATCAGGTTTATTCAGACTTATGAAGGTGCGGAGTAAATGAAGTTTATTCAACAGAGAACGGATATTAATTATCACCAGTTTTAAAAACTCCTGGCGTTGTTTATCACTCCGTCCAGTATTTATTCTTGCAATCACATTAGTTCTAAAGCCTTCCGCAGCAAATCCCTTACCGTGAGATTCGCCAGTCCTATCGGGATTAGGGGGGGTGGGGGAATGGGTGGGGGAATGCAAAAAGAATGCTGTGGTAAGTTGGGGCGATTGAGCTTAATTGGATAGGGTGTCATTGCCGAAGGGCTCACAGAAGGCATTGTGAGAGGAGGAGGCGGAATAGAGTATGGATAGGGGCATAAATAAGTGGTCTGTGATTCTGCAAAGCCATGTACAGGCCTGCCAGGAGAACAGCCTTGGCTCATCGCCGGAACAATGTGGAATTGTGGCTTGCCACTCTGTGCAGCTGCATTATTATTCACGACTGTCATTGGGACACGGGGAGTCACCTCTCCAGCACGAAGGCCCCTGTTTGATCTAAGACGCTTAGGACGCGAACCATGACCACTGCTGCTATGTGTAGTCATAATGTCAATGGGCCGTAACGTACCTTCACTGGAGTTATCGACAGTCCCATTTGATGTTTTTGGACTTGTATCTGTTTCAATAGTGGTGTGGGGATTGATCCCAATCCCTACTGGTTTGTCAGAACATGGTGCATCGAGTGAAGCTACACTATTTCCTATGTCCACAAGACTAATGTGGTGTGGAGGCGTGAGCATCTCAATTTCCGCTACGTTGTCGCCAGTCTTAGCATCGTTCGTGTGGAGAGTGGCCTTGTTAACATTATCTGCCTTTTTAGAAGGGGAGAACCAAACACTGTTGAATGATCTCCTTCTTTGCAATCCAGGAAGCGCGCAGGGAGGATGACTCTGCTTCGGCTCAGGCGAGACATTAGTTGCACTCATGCGTTGAAGCTCACGTTGCAAAGGTGACCTGTCTACGAATAGAATAACTTTGCAAAATTTCGGGACAGATCTTAAAGTATTTTGACTTTTGATAAACGAATTTGCGAGACTTTCGCTACGGAAGCTGAACAGAGTCGGACAAGGAAAACGCAAAGATTTTTTCCTCAGTCTTCTACAACTAATATCGGTTTCAGCGATGTTGCACGCTCTCGAAACAGAGCGCCTAATGTTGTCAATTGCTATATTGTCAGCTATGTTGAGGGCGATGACGTTTTTTCCCCTTCTGCATCTTTGATTAACCTCAGAGGCGATTGCATTTAGGAAGTTTAAGGCTCCAATTTTGTGCTTTTGCTCTGGATTAGCCGGAGACTGAATTATGTATGAAACTGACATTAGGAGATCTCCGAATGAGTCAAACAACTTTAGTTTCTCATTTTGTTCCTCTAACTGTTTTTCCAACGTCTTTATTTTGGCTGACAGTGAAGATATAAGGTCGACAACACTAACTGAACTTTCTGTGATTTGTTCTTTGGACTTATTTACCTGCTCTTGTATCCCAGCCTCGGAATGTGTGCAACAGGGCACAGGTTCCTCGACACTCGTGACGGCAACATTATTTACCGTGATTATTCGGTTTTCCACACGCTTTTTCCTCATTGCACGAGTGTTAATGGCAGTCATCAATCTTGTAAATGAGAAGATCAAAGCTATCTATAGTATATGCTATAGCCAAGCGTGAATTCTGGAGTAACAAAGGTCGCTAAGGTCCAGTGATTTACCTATTCAAGTCAACAGACAGGCCACTGTTTCAGATGCAACCAATGATACAAACCAACCGGATGTAAGAGTGCTCAGTTGTCCAAATTCCGCCAAGGGTAGACTGTCCTGCAGTGATCGACCGCTCCGTGCACAGGTATCCCTGAGGTCAACTCCGTGTGTCACGTTATGCCGCAAGTTCCAACAGGCGCACACGCACAAATCCGGCCAAACAAAGAGATTTGTGTGCGTTCGATAGAACGCGATTCACAATGCAGCGTGAGAGCTCTTGGTCAACCAAGGCAGTGTACGAAGATGGAATTGCTTCTAGTCGCCTTATTCAGCTACCGACAGGGTTGGTTTAGGTCTCCTGAAGTAGAGCTAGCAATAAGCTTTCCGTTAATTCCAAAAACCTTGATGAAGGTAGAAAAGTGGTGCACTCGTAGGCGAACGACAAGGCTGAAACACAGCCAGGATTGAAAACCGGCGTTAGACGTTGATCCGTTAATAGTAGCCTCGAGAGAGTTCGCGAAATGGGTAGACCTGATCGAGCCCGATTGAATGAGTGTACCCAGGCCAATGTGCGAAAAGATTTGAATCCGAAACTTGAAAAGTCAGGAGCAACGAAAATTTCCCGACCAGCACGTGCACACGTGCACCCCAGTGTATTTCTAAACGTTTACGCTCGTCTTTTTCCAATTTTACACTGATGTTATTTCTCAAATTATTCATCTCGGCAGACGTTTGGTAGGTGACTCATACATATTTTGATTTCATCGTATTCACGCCAACCATCCTACGGGACGTGTCAAACACTTGCTTTTATCCAGTGATAAATCATTGTTCATTGTTTATTGATGCTCCTTCACCGCGATTGGACTAAACCAACAAACAACGCGCAAGCGTTCTGGGGCTGACCACAGTGACAGACAAATCCGAAACCGGATGCCGCTTACCATATATGTTGATCCAAACTTGTTTGGCTTTCCGGATCATTTGGCTGCGAGTCATTCAAGTTTCTACCGTTGAACGTTGCAATGAGTTTCTGGACTTATATCCGTTGAGGTGAATAGAGGGACAATGGTTAACGTACGCTATGGCTCCTGTGAAGTAAGTACTCTCGAAGGCACATTCTGAGCATGAAGTTGACTGATGTCATCAGTAGTCGTATTGTGCTACCCAGGATCGTATTGAATTTGTACGTATTTGAACACAGAATCAATGACTAACGGATCATTATGGATTAGTCTTTTTCTCATAGGCGTTGAAAGAGAACAGAGATTTATGATTCGTGTAGATCACTAATGGTGAATCAAGTAAGTGATCGTGAAATCGAATAGTACCGTAAGAACACCGGCTGAATCTCAGTCCAGCTGAGAGCAATTTCGCTCGTCCAACACCACCCATTGTCATAGTGCACAACAGCTTGTGGATGCTAAGAGTATGTTGATAAGGTTAAAAGTATTTTCGTCAACGTTATTCCCATTTCGCGTTTCTTTGCATACTGGTTACTGAGTCGGATATAGATGGATTGCTGAACTGATGGCGTGAACTGGGAGAATTGAATGGACATGAGGAATGTTCGCAATTCCTACACACTTTTGGGACGCAGGAGCTTTGCGTTGTGCTGAGGTCTTTTATTGCAGAGGACGCAACCTTCCTCTTCGCGACCGAGAATTCACAGGATTCCGCTTTTGAAACATGCTCAGAAGCTGACAATTTTTTTCAGAATAAGGTCCAAGATGTCCGAGTGCTTGTCACTATTGCGGCCCGTAATCAAGGTATCATACAAGAATATGCATTCGTTTGGTGTGATTTCAACCGACGGGACAATAATAGGTTAGAATATAACTGTTACAAGGCCTAATCTAAACTATCCCAGAACTCAAAGTAAAAGCGGCAAATCAGAAGCGAACAATTGTTTTCCATTACCAGTTCATCACGCATATACGGTGATAAATATGGGGACGACGTTGGCTTGAATGAGTTAGCTAAAAAGGGAAACAGCTGAGCCGATCATTTACAGGGTGATCACAATGTCAGGCAGCTGAGTATGTGGTCGAAGTCATGCATATTTGCTGATTATGTTTGCACCCACCGCATCAGTTGACTGGTCATATCACTTGCAACGACCGCAACATTTTCTCTTGCACGCACAGGTCGAGTCTCGCAAACTAAATACATACTGTCTCCACAGTAGCAAGCAACCTCCATTTTGGTCCATAACTGAGTGTTTGACATTTTATAGAAATCGTAACAGTTTGTTACTTCGCTGACTGGTGTTAAGAAGGTGGTTAGTCTTGTGCTGCAATGGTTGTGTGTCCTAATTATCCCAGACGCATTTTACTGGTGGTTTAGAAACCTGATTCCTCGTCGAGTTCCATGTGCCGGTAGGCGCAACTTAGTTTGGTAACTAAAATCATCATCGCAGAGAGATGCGTCAAACTCTTTGAAATTTCGTACTGGTATTGATCTGGCTGTAGTGTGGATGACTATAACTGTGTAGTCCCAACAGGTTCTAATGGTATGACCATACTTCAAGTGGTACTTTAGGGGATAGCCAGTCCATTGTGCCCTCCTGTTGAAGTCAGTGGATCGCATTCTCCACCTTGCCTCGAAGAGCATAAGGTGCAGTACACATTTTCCAGGTTGGTTTCTCCGCATTAATACTGCGATTCAAAATTGTTTTGCAGTTTATCCAAGTCTGGTGTGATGTTCTTTCCCGAGATACTTTGTGCATTAGTCTACTTTTATCACAAACTCTGTATACTGAATAAAGATACTGATTATCAGCTGGCGTCAAATGCCGCTCAACGCATTGATAACATCGGAATTCCGCATTATACGGACTGTGACTATGTGTGGTCATATTTAGTCTGAAAGACTTGGTTTACCTCATTCGCAATTGTCTGCTTTGGACGTGAGAATACCCTCAGTTGCTGACCGGGAGTGGTATGTTGTCGAACTGTTTTGCAAAATGATGGATATATGTGTGTTGCGCGCCCAAAAACGCGGCACTTCCCAATAGGTTTGGAACTTATTTGAACGCATCGGTTATAACTAGTAGTCACTTGAAGCCGGGGTCTTTGAGATGTCGGCCGCAACTTTCGCCTCTTTAGCCACCGAGGCACGATGGCCAACGCTTGTCACAACAGTTACTGACTGATTGGACGGGGAGTTTTGTATCATTCGTTTTGTGAGTGGATTGCGGCGCGCAATCCCAATATGGGCCACGATTAGCATAGAAGTGAACGTTGGTCCACTTGATCACTGGGGTCGTAACTCAGGCTGCTGGATATATTGGGTGCTGCCCACCAGTAAACTCTCCTTCCCTAGTTAAGATATACTCGTCGCCCGATCATAAGCACTCTCGTGCTCTTACGTCAAGGACACATGGGACGATTGCTTGTAAAAGCCTTGCTTCTTCGCAGCGAGTTGGAGTGATCTGGTGATGGGCGAAGTCCGGGGGGAAGCGAGAGATAAACTCATTTACATTTTGATTCGACGGGCATCACATGGCGCCAAACTTAACCCTTCTAATTTACGGAGGAAAGCTTGGCCCTTTCGACCTAAGGCACTGAGGCGCCTTTATGTAATTGCTCATCGTTGCCTGCGGAACATTACTGATGTTGGGTGACGCTAGAGATACTGCATATGGACAACAGATAAGATTGATTACCGTGTTTTTCGAACTATTAGGCGCACATAAAAGCATTATATTTGCTAAAATATCGGCAGCGCGCCTTATATTCCGGTGCGCCTTATGTATGAATGGTTGCGCTGAGGCTTAGTGACCTCGAATCAATTTCTATGTTCATACTGCACTGAAAAATCTGTCAAAATGTTTTCTCACCACTGATTGTCGAAGCATAATCGCTGGTCAGGAATCTCGTGGAGTCCGCTTTCTATGTTGTCTAGACAGATTTGTTTTGGGGATGGCGAACTCTGTGCAGGAGCCAACTGATTCGAGCTTTTCTGGCGACGATAAACCAACCAACTATTCAACCATCCACGCTGATATCCCATACTGTGATATATGTGATGGTTACTCCACCCGGCAAACTCACTTAGTCCAATAACGCACCTCGCAAACACTGTCCAAAACACGTACCTGTATCTCGCTAGTTGCAGGTGCGTGTTTTGAGCACACGATCTGCGCTCAGACCAGTGTTCCAAAGATGTGCAGTCATCCAGACAGTCGGCGACACCCGTGTGAGTTTCACTCACATCATTGTCCAAACTAAGATAGACAACTGGAACATACGTCTTCGTGCGTGTACTACGGAGGCAGTAACAATGCACCTAAGAAGAAATGCGTGATAACATATGATATACCTGGTTAACATATGAGGTCTAGCATGATAACATTTTTCAGCGCGTCGCATGCTGGCGATCAAGACTAAGCTTGTTCGCTTACCCCTACCACTTTTCTTGATACGTACTGTGATTCAACATATGGGTAATTAAGGACCCCAAACTGGCACCTGTTACGAGGAATGCTTACGAAGCGGATTTCAAACTCAAGGTCATCAGCCACGCAGTACAACTTGCGAATAGTGCAGCTGGGAAACAATTCAACCTTAAAGAATCAATGATACGGAAGTGGAAAAAACAAGAAAATTACCCTCGCCAATTATAGAGGACAAAGAAGAGTGTCCGAAAAACAAAGTAGGATGGCCACAGTTAGAGGACAAAATTGTACGCTAGGTTACTGAACAACGAACAGCAGATAGAAGTGTCTCTACAGTCTACATTCAGTTCAAGGCGATAGTGATGACGCGTGATATGAGGATGAACGACCTTCAAGAAGGTCCTTCTTGGTGCTTCCTTTTTGTGAACAGGCGTCATCTCTCCATCCGCACAAGAACTACCACCTCCCAACAACTGCCAAACGATTACGAAGAAAAGTTGGCTATGTTCCGCACGTACTGCAAGAAAAAGATCACGGAAAAGAAGATCCAGCCAGACCACATCACAAGTATGGACAAAATTCCCCTCAGCTTTGACATCCCGGCGAACCGTACTGTAAAAAAGGGACGTCTAGTGTATCTATACGCACCACATGGAACTAGCAATCATCCTACACTTTAGTTCTCGGTTGTCAGGCTAATGAAAAGAAGGTATCACCCATGGTCAAATTTAAGAGGAAGACTTTGTCAAAAGAAAGGTTTCCTGTTGGGGTCATCGTCAAGGTCAACCCAAAATGTTGGATGGACAAGGAGAAAATGAGCGAGTGGCTGAACAAAGTTTACGTCAGGAAACCGGATGACTTTTTCCACACATCTGCGTCCTTATTGGTCTTCGACTTCATGTGCACTCATCTCACCGAAACTGTCAAACGCCAAGTGAAGAAAACTAATGCGGAGCTTGCCATCATTCCGGGACAAGTAAGCAAAGAACTCCAACCGCTAGATATTGGTGTCAACAGGGCATCCAAAGTCAAATTGCGAGCCGCGTGGGAGCATTGGATGACAGGTGAGCACACATTTACCAAGAGAGGGAGGCAACGCCGGGCTAGTTCCGCCACTATCTGCCAATGGATCGTCGATGCCTGGGCCAAGGTATGGGTCTCAACTGTCGTCCGAGCTTTCATGAAAGCCGGAATCGTCAGGGAACAGCCAAGCAACAGCAAACAGACTGACTCAAATGATGACGAGAGGAATCCGGACTTGCTTGATGCCACTATCGCCCAACTGTTAAACGCCAACATTGAAGATGAAGAATTTGATGGATTTGTAGAAGAGCAATGGTTGAAAAAGGGAGTGAATTTTTCTGTGTTTTATGTGTGTCACAAGTGAACAATATGGGCAGTTATTGTTAATGAGCTGAATTAAGTCTGAGCTATCCTACTATTTTGTTTCGCTTTACGCGCCTTATAATCCGGTGCGCCTTATATATGCAATTAGATTCGTTCACTGATACTGCACCTTATCATCCGAAAAATACGGTAAGTTGTGTTAGTGCTGACACGTGCTGTGCGTTTCCATGTTCACCTTTTAAGAGAGACGAGAATGTTCTGTTTATATAAGTCTGGATGATGTAGTGTTTGAGTGGAACGACCGCTGATTAGTGTGAGCTCCTGTTTTACAGGATAGTGTCTAGTAAAACAAACATCGTAAATATGAGTTACTGATAAAGACGTTAGTATTATGTTTTTGGGGAAATTTATGAGCAACATTTAAGCATTTAACCAACATTTCGACCTTTATATTTATTATCTGTGTTAAAGCCAGTGCGTCGGAATGTTTGAAAAAAGGGGTCACACACCGTTGCGATTAGTAGAGAGAAGTCGGGTATGGTTGATCCATGTCGACTTCCAAGACAGGGTTCAAGTGACCCATCCTGTTTTACGCGGTTATCTGTGGGTTAAGCTGCTTAGGTCAAAGTACACAGAAGGCCGCAGAGGAGCTATCACACTTACGTTATTTTTACACAGTCGTCAGTTTACTTTAATAGTGTGTGCACTGATAGAGCTTAGGCGGCTTGACTCTGACTGGCTGTGGCATTTGCGTTTGCCGTCAGGTCGCTGCTTCTCGCCACGTTACATTGGTTAGTTGTCGTTTATTTATGGCTGTGGTTCCATGTACGCGTGCACTTCCAGCGGACGGTGCCAGTTTGGGGGCGTTGTTATGAGGAATTCATATTCCCCTGCTAAATCCTTTGTAATGCGCTTACTGAGCAGTGTACATTCTTGCTGTGCTACAGGTCACTTGGCCACACACAGTTACTTCTGACTCTGTGTTCACAGTTGCTAATGTTCAAGCCATATGCTCAATTTGCCTTTGCGCAGACTCCGTATGCCATGTGATAACACACATGTTTGCTCTGTTGATCACATTCCTTTGTAGTTCTCTCATAACGTTCCCAAGTGAACTGTGCTATACATTCGAACTCACCGAACCTATGTTCGCCCATGACTGAACCAGTAGAAGCATCGCCGCGGTAGTTTGGTCGTCCCCCTCCTTCTGGTTTGTGATTCACATGTGGGGTTTCGAGCTTCGTATCCCGCGTCAGGTTACTTCAGTGGATGACAATCTACACCGCCGATCCGAATTTCGACCACCTTGTCTGAGCGCGTAGCCTTCACTTAGCCGGCTTGAAAAGCATCGGCGGTGAAAACAACCATTTTTTGCCCTTATGAAATATAAACCTTAAGCAAAAAAGATATCTATCATCCAGGGAGTTATTTCCAGCACCGTTTACCGTGAATTTTGCTGGTCCCTTGATGCTATGGAATGCGCGACGTGATGGGGAGGCACGCACCGATTTGACTGTATGCTGCTGTCGCATACGGTAGGTGGATTTGCGGTATCTGCTAAGAGGTTGCCCACAAAACGCTTTTTACACGCAGTTAGGAGCGGGAAAAGGGTTGCGTACGAAAAGAAGCTGTTAAAACGGAGGGTGATAACGATGCCTATTTGGACAAAAGTTTGACTGCAAGAGCTGGCTCTAGGCAGTCGGATATGCAGTGCCCACTGCATAATACAGTGTGTGCGAAAATGAATTTACGAATCAATAAAGAGAAGACCTGGCGTGCAGTTTGCATCCACAAACGGAAGCCATATCACCACTCTCATTCACGAAAGGCTGTAGTGAACGTCTCATTGTGCATCTGAACACAACATGATTCGGTGATTCATATGTTGACTAATGATGAACAATGATATATTACAGGAAAATAGCGATTGCTTTACAAGTCCCGTAGGATGGTTGAAGTGAAAGTAAACATAAGTGTAAATCGTCAATTTAAGCGTCTAGTGAATTCAAGTGCCCCTTATTCATAGAAACGTTGTAGAATGTGTACTGAATTGTTACTGTAGAGTAATATGGGAAGTAATATGGGGAAGGCATGTCTTAAGAACAAGAGAAACGACAACGCTTACTCGTGCGCCGTTTTCTTGGACTGAGGTAAATTGATGAATGCAGTTGTAATATATCCGAATCTATATTCCACAACAGCAGTGTGTAAATAGTGAAGCACAAAAGCTGAGAATGAGCACCGTTTCTTCGCGTTTGTTTGACGTGGACATCTCTGATTATATAGCGTAATGTAGGTGGATAAGCGAATCATCGACACGTCTTTTGAATACCGTTAGTGTGGGGGAAGAAACAACGTATGTGAGAAGAGCGTTCCAGTCTTCGCACACACGAAGAGAAAAGAAATTCCGGCAGCATCCCAACCGGCTGTATTGCGTGGCCAGCTTTAACTGGTGTCCTCTGAATGTTGTATTGCTATTCAGCTTTAGTAGGTGACAACAAGAATGGTTTGGATTCCTCAAGATCATATAAGTCATTATCAAGTCGCCACGCAGGCGTCGATATTGTCCACTGTAGACCCCGAGGGTTTTCAGCCTCAATCGGTAAGGGGGATGAAACAGGCCCTTTACGTTCTTGGTCGCCCTTCGTTATGGCAGTTCAAGAGCTGTAAGGTCTTGCTTTTGCCATGGCTGCCAGGTGTGGATGGCGTACTCAGAATGAGGCCGAATGTAGGCGTTGATTAGGAATAAGCCGTGCAGAAAATAGATCGGTAGAGTTAACTGAGTCGGTGGTAGCCCAGCCGAACAATACTTGTTTCTGCGTCATTCACCTAACTGCGCGGATACTGCGGTTGGTGTGACGCGTGGCGCGTGGTCACTGGGTTTGGAATGCATAAATACCAGCTTGACCGTACTCCAATGTGAAGTTTCAGCCCTGGCTGCTCTCCGTTCAAATAAGGTATATACCCAAACTTATTTGACGTGCCGTCATAGCTGGGCTTACTGCTCCATTTGATCGAGCAGGCCAACTTCGCCTAACTTTCGACTTTAATTGCATTACGGTAAACCAACTTTGGAACTGATAGCAGTGAGTGGTCCCGTCCGACAATCATCATCATCAGCATCATTACTCAATTCACTCAGTATTCAATTCAGTTAAGTTACAACAAAAGGAAATAGGCGAAGGGAATGCAGAACGCAAATGCATGGTGTTACACTAAACATTGACGACGAAACGCTGGTTGAAGAGGAGGATTATCCGGAGGGGGCGGGATACACAAACGCACAACACAAGCGGTACAGAAGTCGGCTTCTCGCCAAGTCAAAATTTTATCCGATCAACCGTGTTCATCGTCATTCGGACCCCAACCATTGCCTCGAGCGGGTTCAACCGAGACCAAGTTCGAATTCAGGATCTTCATGCCCCTTGATCAATTAATCCTTTGGCCAGCCACTTCATCTTCCATCCATATCCTGGTTACGTAACCAACGGAAATTGCAGGGGGTCGTTGTGCGGACGCAAACGCAACCAAGCCATCGAAGCCTGATGGAGGAAATAACGGTACTGAGCGGTTCACTCGCTATTTCCTCACAAAATACAGAGAACCGAACACGCTCATTGCTTACACGGTGTTCCCACTGATCATTATCATAATTATTATGACAGATCCTCGGAATGTGCGAAACAATTTAATTATTACATAAATAAATAAACCGAAAACGATATATTCCACGACAGTGTGAGGTATAGTCCAACTGAGTGGTCTGGTCACTTTGTACAACGAGATCGCATAAAATAGGTAACTGCTCACGTTTATGCAACGGATCCCAAACGGATTTTTGGTCTGATTGACAGTTTGAAGAAAGAAATTGCGAACCATAACAAGCGCAGGTTTGGCCAAAGGTTCAATCAAAGTAAGGACGTCATTCACGAAACCGTCCACAGAGACCTGCTTCCATACAGGGTATTCCATCTATAGGGTTCATCTGCGCTTCCATGCTAAAACTGGCAATGTGCCGGTGTGGCAAGGTGCCACTTAGGCTACCACATGTTGTACCTTTCTATGGCCTTCAGGTCACATGTACGCAAATTGCTGAATCTAACGTAACAGTATCCTAACAAAGGTCTTACATTGATTTTATGTGTCATGAGCCTTGTCTATTTTAGCCTTACGGATTGACTAAGTTGTCCCGTTACTGGCATTGCTTTAGTCACAATATAGTTCGCATGTTCGCTGCAATTTAAGTAGCTGGGATACCTCAGCCCTAAATTTCTAACAGAAGAGCAAACTACAAGTGTATCACTATGTACTAGAAATAATCCTGCCTCAGTATGGTAACAATGAGTCATTATATTGCACTTTGACGTGGAGAATTGTATATGCTACTTCGCAGCCCAGCTTGCTTTGGCTCGCATCTCACATTTATTATTTGTTACCTCAGTTTGGTATTGAGATGAGTGGAACGAATACACTATTTCCAACTCATCTGCAAATAAATAAGAGTCTCCGAAACGTATGACAGGTGTAAGGTTGTTTATGCACAATAGGAAAAGAAGCGGACCTAAAACGATGCCTTGAACGACCCCACCAGTAACTTTTTGGGGAGTGGACATTAACCCACTTATGTCCTCTGTCTGGGATCGTCCTATCAAATCGGATTCAAACCAGGAAAAAAACGGATTTTATATACCAAAGCCACACGGTTTTGCTAATAGTCTTTTGTGTGGTACTTGATCGAACGCTTTTTGCATGTCAACATAGAAGGCAATGCATTGTAGCCCAGAATGGACCGCTCCGGCGAGATCACCTAAGAAAGTAATGTTACCAGTTATGCACGAACGCGGTTATAAAAAGTCATGCTACGAAGGTGAAAGAAGACGGTGTGATAAGAGGAAGTTAGTTTTTCCTTCACAATTATCTCTAACATTTGCGTTAGAATGAATGTGTGACTAATATGTAACACTTACGTGACTTCGGATCATGCGCTCGTGCATGTTAAATTCGTTCTGCTCGTTGGAGACACCCAACACCCTTGCCGGAAACGGTTTGACACAGACAAGCTCGCCGTTCCAAATGTTCTCTGCGCATTTCAAAACATATAATCCTCCAATCTACGTTCTCTATCCTCCGATGTTGAGACACATTGGGTACAGATCCAGAGTGACTTACGAAACTCTGCTACCCTGGTCGGTGGCTTCACTAGACGAACTGTTAGTCATTGGATCTCCGCACAGTCTGTCCAATTAATGGAAAGTCGTCGAAGAATTCCCACCGGAATTGAGTACAACGCACTACGCAGTACCACAGGTGCTGAGCTCAGACAGATCCTCAGGAAGGATCGCGAGGCTTGGTGGACACAGCTCGTCGTCGAGATGGAGCGGACAGCCTCATCAGGAAACTCCCGCAAACTCTTCCAACTTATTCGTGACACGGGAGGCAGAACACCAACAGTGAGTGTGGTTTTGCGTCAATATGACGGTGAACTAATTCAAACTCATCACCGTCGTCTGCTAGGATGGGCAGAGCATTTTGAAGATCGATTCAACTGGCCAGCAGCGCAACCGAGTCTATCTTCCGGGGTTCACAGTGCTCCCAGGTGCGTGATGTTCCTCCACCGACAGAGGCCGAAGTTTCCAATGAGCATCGCCTACTAAAGTGCCACAAGTCACATGGCCCAGATGAACGTCCTTCTGCTCTGTTCAAATATGGAGGTCCAGCTTTCACTCGCGAACTGACATCTCTGTTCTAACAGATTTGGACTACTGAAACCATTCCATCCGAATGGAATTTACTGGATGTTGTACCTGTTTGCAAACATGGAGACCAGACCATGTGCTCCAACCATCGTGACATCAGTCTCATTTGTGTTGCATCCAAACTGCTCGCTGTCCTACTCTTACAGAGACTCAGTTGCGTACGGGAACAGCACCTGCGTGAACAACAAGCTGGATTTCGCCTAGGTCGCGGTTGCGTTGATCACATCTTTACAATCCGCCAGATACTGGAACATCGCCATATGTTCAGTCGACCAACCATAGTCATATTCTTGGACATTCGAGCCGCTTTTGACTTAGTTGACAGAGTGGCTCATTGGGACTGCTCACTGAAAAGGAGAGTGCCTGAGATGTACATCAGCATTCTCCGTGCTATTTACCATCAAACTTCGGAACGCGTGCGAGTATACGGAGACATTTCGCCCCCTTTCAGTATCACCACCGGTCTCAGACAGGGTTGCTGAGCCGCTCCATTCTTGTTCAACTTCGCCATGGACGAGATCCTGCATACTGCCCTGGATAACTCTGAGTCCTGCGGTGTTGAACTGCTCCCTGGTGACCGCCTTCGGGACTTGGGGTACGCAAATGACATCGTTGTGATTTGTGAGTTCTCTCAGGCTGTCCAGCATGTGCTGCTGAGAGTGGAGAGGTCCGCCGCCGAATTTGAGTTTAGCTTTGCCGCTTCGAAATGTAAGGTCCTATTGTAGGACTGGCCAAGCACATGTCTTTCTCTTACCCTGTCGGGGCATGCGCTGGAACTGGTCGACAAATTCATTTATCTTGGGAGTTGTCCCAGTATTGGCTGTTCGACAGATGAGATCTCTATGCGTGTCTCCAAGACTATAGTCGCTTTCGCTAACCTTCGTCACCTGTGGCTTCGTCGTGATCTCAGCCTTGCTCTCAAGGGACGAGTCAACGATGTTACGGTACCAGCGATTCTGCTGTACGGCTGTGAGACTTGGCCCGTTCGCGAAAGCGATGTTCAGCGGCTATCAGTCTTCGAGCACCGCCGCCTGCGAAGCATTGCTGGTGTTCGATGGCAGCACCACATCAGTAAAGAGGAAATCCGTCAGCAAGTCTTCAGATCTAACGAACTCCGCCGATCGACTGATAGTACCATCTCACTGCGGAGGCCTCGCTGGCTTGGCCATGTGTTTCGTATGCCTACCCAGTGGCTGCCATGACGATCCCTATTCCCGAGCACAGGTGTGGCTTGCAAGCAACTAAAAAGAGGGCAAAGTAAAACTTGGATACAATGTTTTAAGGCGCAAACGATGAAGTTGGCTGTTGTCGGGCTTTCCCGACTCCCGGTTGGGGACCAAATGACCCCAAGCACACCTGGTTGCAAACGCTGGAGGATATGGCCAAGGACCGTACGCAACGTTGGGCCACCAACGTTGAGCAACCAAATTCGTCAAGGGATTGCGCAACCTTCCGCACCAGCAACGCGTGGAGACATTCGGAGTGTTCAGTGGACGCTACAGGCGGTTACGTGGAAATCTTGTATTTGTTTACCAGATACTGAGCGACCCTAGTCACGTATGCCGCCACCTACTGAAACTCAGTCTGAACACCAACCTCAGAGGCAATAAGCTGAAACTGAATCAACAACACAGTAGCCGCGACTGTTGACGAAAGTATTTCTCCCTCCGGGTTTGCCAACCCTGCATCTCCCTTCCATCTCAGTTGTCAGTGCCCCACATTAGCTGTTTTCCAAAGACGGTTGGGTATGAGAAGGAACGCTGCACTTTGTTACTTGTATGGATATTCTGAATTTCTTCTGGCTAACTAGCCACTTTGGAATTACGACCCACCGTGACGCACTTAGATTTGTGCAGAGGGATGAGCAACCTACTTTTACTTGCTATGAGTATTAACTAGCACAACTTTAATTTGGTTTCACCTGTACTGTGTCACTGTTATAACCATCCCTCTTAACACGATTACTCTATCGCTTTGCTCAATAAGTGTTTTATTTGGTCCACTTTTACATGTATAAATCACAATTTCATCCATTACCAACCTACGGGACATGTTAAGTCTATGCTTTTTCCCGTTGTAAACCATTGTTCCATTGTTCGTAGACTTGCGTTGTTGTCGTAAGGCGTCACTCCGCCTGTTCCGACCGCGTCCCACCCTCCCCGAGTTTTGCATTCCAGAACTCAAGTCCCTCGAGAAACCACAGAACCTCCTGGTCCACCTGCCTAAAAGCATAGGCCACATCATCCAGGTTCCAAACAACCACCACTCTGCACTACCAGTGTCATAACGGCTAGTCTGGTCCGTGACCAATGAGAACAGTTCTCCAAAGACAACATTCAGGATTCATCATGGGACGAAGATCTTCATCGCCGTGGACTGGGGTGCGGTGGGGGAATGACAACTCCCTACCGTACCGTCTGGTCTACAGCGGAGGAAATGTCTTGTAGGCCTTTTCCTGGACTAGCAAGTATTTTTGCAGTCCGGCGAGCCCGTACCAACGATGCACCCCAGCTTACACCCAAATAATAAATAACAAAGTAGCCTGGAGCTAACGAACTCCACCCGCCCCTTTCAGTCGACCTGCGCTCACTAAAATTGCTACCCTACTATCTCGCTCTTATTTGGTCCTCCACCTTACGTCTATCGAAGGTTTCCCTCAATCACTCTTCTAGGGAAGACCCCGTTTAGTGGACAAGAATCATTCACGCTTTAAATATTTTGAGACATTGGAATTTATTCTTGTTTCTATCTTCCGATAGTTCATTTGTTTAACTGATAGTACATACCGATCACTCGCTCCCCTCGTGAGTCACACTGCATACGACTGTCTGCCTCTTCTTACCTGCCCTCCATTCTTTGTGGGTTTTGTCAATGCACGGCGGGTCCAAACGATCGAACTGTTCGCCCTACTTCCGTATTTGGCACATCTTGTACGCTCCAACTAGCGACTAGCATCTGAGTAGCAGATTCTTGTGTGCAGTTTAATCGTGACTTCTACTTTCTACGAACATTACATTACTCACAAAAATCGGCCTTTGGACATCAGAAGGACAGATACTTCGGTCCATTGGGAAGTGACGAGTGAGTGAGCCAATCTGCAACACCAGGACAGATACTGTGAGCTCATTGGCAATACATCGCGCACCAAGCAGAAGTCATGTATTAAATTGCGCACCTGATCGTCAGCCCTCGGTAGCTCAGTGGTAGAGCAGCGGACCGGTAATTCCTTGGACCGTGGTTCGATTCTCCGTCGAGGCAGATAATTGTGTGCAGTTTAATCGTGACTTATACTTTCTACGAACATTACTTTACTCACAAAAATCCACAAGTAACCCATCAAGTCCGTTTCTTAACTTACGTCCAGTGGATGCACGGTTCGGGTCCGTTCAGCGTTAGCTGCGACATGCGACTTCAGTGTTCTGTGCCCATCTTAGGCAGATACCTCATAGTTGCTTCGGTGCACGATAGGACACAATGGTTACTAGGGGAATCATAAACGCACTTGGTTGGTCTGTCCAACAGACGGAACCTTTACAAACGGGGATTAAATTATCCAGTGTAAACACAGCTGACACTCTAATACAAAGTTATCTTATCTATCGGCCCCAATGAATTGACGCGAAATCCCCTAAGTCTGGAGTCATTACTTATTGTTCATCATCGTAAGTTGGCAATTAATCCAAACTATAAGTGTGTGCGCCAGCAGTGCACAACAACCTTCCCGTCCACCGCTGACCAGGCCACATCAAGGGTACAACCACGTACACATCTCTTGCGCAACCACCATCGACTAGGCTCTTAGTAGGCCGGCAGTGCGACCCAAGCTTTCCGTTAGGAGACAGGGGTATCCATTCCTAAAAGCTGGCTTGGTTCACTTAACCATGCACATCTGGTGGATTGTGCTGTTGTCAATGTACACAGTCACATTCCCATTTATTGGGTGCTTGCGTCCGCTAGTTGCACTACTGGTCTACCAATCGGAATGCATGGAGTATCGATCGGGGTTGATGGTTCATCGTTTTGCTGACTGAGGACAAATGTACCTGGCCCTCTTTCGTACGTGGCGTGGCGAAACCGGTTGATTAGCGCTAGTCTAAAGTCAGATATCTATGACTGATCTATACGATTACTCATCGGATGAAGAAGTCACTGAGTTTCGACGTCGAAACGAAGCAGCTCGGAGGATGAGGGAAAGAGCGCGAAAACAGCTGTTCGATGAAAGTAAGTCTTCATTCATGATGGACGATGGCATGCATTTGCGATTTTCCACCAGTGTGTCTAAGCAGCGAGAAGTCAACTACTTTGCAGACTGACTGTATACTGAGTAAACGTTATCTCATCAAAGAGGAAAGTGCTGTTGCTCAGTGAAGTTTTACATAGACCATCTTTTGCACAGAGCATTTGTTGTCTAACTTTGTGCTTTAAATGGCGAAAATTCTCTGGTATCTCATCATGCTACCTGTACCCGTGTCTATATGCAAAGCATTATTGGAAAGTGTCGGTATGAGAAATTCCGAGCTCACTCTTGCCAGTGTTCTGAACAATTCGGGAATCTCCAAGTACACTAAATTTAAGCAGATTTGCGTACCAAGTCATGAAGCTCTGTCTTCCCAAAAAGTAGTAGGGTCGTCCAAGTTTTCTAAGGTCAGATAATTAACTCACACCAGCAAGCAACATCTTGAAATATGCTTTGAACCGATCGAGACTTCACGGTTTCAGGTTTGAAAACAAGTGCTAAGTGTAGTAGGAGGGCGGCGTGTCGTTTTTGGCACAGAACCTTCGTCAGGCCAAGAGAATCAACAGGTGATTGTTGGGACATTTATGATACTGGCACAATAATAGCGGACATCGAGGTGCAAGTGGGATGGTAATCCCGATACAGCACAAAGTGTCATCTCATTTAGCACATTAGGATGCTAAACTCGCAGATTCCTTACTGTACGATCTCATCACACGTAACTCCCTGCCAGTGATGGCAATAGGAGTGGTTTTAGGTTCGCCCTTTGCACCAGATCCGTCCGTCGACGCCCCTCATACTGGCTTAAAACTGCCCGACACACATTCCATAACTCTACCCCGTCTCTTCTGTTTAGGCAGCTGTTAGTTTTGGAAATTTCCAACACCACAATAGTCAGCCTTGGTATGTGAATCGTAAACCTGTCCTAATGATTTCGACATTGCCTTAGTCGATTTCATGACCTGTGTCTAGCATGCGTCTCGCCACTGCTGAATCTCTCAGTACAGCCCTGTATTCATGCTCGTTCCTCGGTGGACGTGACATGCGCCTCTTGTGTTCTGCATAGTACTTCAGCGGTTTGACTAATGTACACGTGCGCAGTCCTCGCAGCTAATTTGTAGACGCAATTGGTCCTCTCCTATGGGCGGGAAGTGAGTTCTCTAAATTCACCATTGTCGAACGGAGCGTTTGGCACTTCCGGAAAAGCACCCGTATTATTCTGTGTGTAATACGATCAGGATGGCCTATGAAGTTCCCTCTTTATAAGGAATCCCTACTGTTCCCAATCTACTCGGTGGTATGCTTTGTATGTGGCTTTAGAACCCTCTGCAACAGGCGTTTCACCAGTCGTCTCGGGTATCCATTAACCAGCAGTTGGTCCAATGCTTACTTCCGAGTGCTCTTAATTCCTCTTCCTCTGCACACAATGTGTGAGCTCTGTGAAACAGGGATTAAGCGATTCCAGCTTACATATGCTCCGGATGGTGTGAATTGTTGTTGAGTACCCTATCTGTGTCCGTCGGTTTAGTGAATATAGCTTTTTTGGATTTCCCCTGATTCCTCTGAACCGAACAGCCAAGGAATGGCAATGTACCATCGCACGCTTCCGCTTATATTGTGACGTTTATAGCCTCATTATTTCATTTTCTGCTGAGGTGTTAAATTTGATTCAGTTTCACATATGTTATGGAAAATGATGCAAAAACGCTCGTGAAGTTTGAATTTTACAAATTTAGATTAGTTTGGGAAATTTGATGATTATTCTAACTGTCCTTCTTAAAAGACGCCACCAAGAAATGACATCGGAATGTAGGTGAAGACCCAAAACAATGTTTTTCGAGAAATAAACGATTGTTTGTAGATTTGATGTGACTGTGTTTACTCCTTTTCAAAGGAAAGCTAATAGGCAGTTTGAATAAAGTCGTAAGAAGAACACTGGCAGATAGGAACAGTTCGTATTGTCTCTTCAGGACAAACATAATAATATGAAAAAATATAAAACGACAAGTAAGGTGAGACCGGAACAAGTTAGAACAGGTTATAGGGCAGACTTGACACCCTCTACGCCCAGGGTAGCCGTAGGCTAACGAACAACTGTTTCTGCACACAGAGTGCGAGTTTGATACGGTTGATCGCGACTGCCTAGACCTATCTTGTCAATGGCAAACTCGACACAACATAAGTTGGCTTGTTGGCTGGTGGAACTACTTGCACCGTTAAAACTGCAGACTATCCCACACCATCTGAAAGACTCTTTCGAGCTTACCGTGGCTTTAGATGAATTTAACCTAGCCGATAAAGTCATGGCCACATTGGATGTACAATCGCTTTTCACCAATGTTCCGCTACATGAAACAGTTGATTACGTGTGTGAAATGGCCGAGTGCTCCGATTTAACTCTTCCAATGCCAGTCGAATTATTAAAGGACAGCTTACTACTATGCACTGAGAACATCGGTTTCCAATTCCAAAGCCTTCCTTATGGCCAGATAGATGGGGTGGCAATGGGTAGTGCGTTGGGCCCAGTGTTAGCACATTTTTTTTCTTGTCGATGGTTGAAACGAAGTTGCGTGTAGAAATATCGCTTCTTTCCTACTGTAAGCGGTATGTGGATGATATTTTAGTGTTTAGCTCATCAGAGGAGCACATTGCGCGTCTGGCCGATCGTCTGAATAACGTGCATACGAATCTAAAAGTAACCAGCGAAACAGAGAAAAGCAACTGCCTCCCATATCTGGACGTGTTGATTTGCCGAAGAGCAGATGGGTCCATCAGAAGAGAGGTTTACCGAAAGCCGACTTGGTCAGGGCAGTACTTGCACTTTACCAGCTTCTCCCCAATGCGGTACAAGCGGACCTTAGTCAAGACGCTATTCAACCGTGCAAGAAAAATATGCACTACCGACAGTTTAGATGATGAGATAACCTCGCTCAAGGATACGCTGTTGTAAAATGACAGTCCAAGAACATTCATCGACGAACATAGTCAGGTGAGGGTGCCGGGACAGAAGACTTCGACAGTGTCTAAAAAAGGTCTACATCGAGCTACCATTTAAGGGAGATTTTGCCAATATGAGACCAATGAAGCGCATAATATCCGCAGTCCAGAGGATTCAGTATGCTGCTGAAACTGTTCTTATCAACCGGACTAATCGAATACCTGTTACCCCAACGACGGAAAAACAACCTATTGGCGCCAACTCACATTGTATTTACCAATTTACTTGTAGTTGTGGTATACACTACATCGGCCGTACCAATAGATCATTGAACTCCAGAATAAGGGAACATGTAACTAAATGGTTGCAGCATCAAATCACCCAGTCCTCGGTTGCTCATACCACCTGTTCACGTAAGCCACCTGCTTTTTGCCATTTGCATTTGCTGGCCACCTGTCAACAGTTTGATCCGGCCAAAATGTTTACAATCGTGTTAAGACATGTTAACGCCCGTTTCCTACGTTTCGCAGACGCAGTCGCGATCAGCCATATCAAACCCGTACTCTGTGTGCAGAAACAGTTTTCGTAAGTCCACGGCTGCCCTGGGGGGTACGGGTGTCACGCCAGCACCCGACTCTGTTCTAACTTGTTCCGGTCTCACCTTACCTGTCGTCGTATATGTTTTCATATTATTGTGTTGGCACTGAAGAGACAATACGAAATGTTGGTATCTCTCAGTGTTCGTGTTCTTACGGCTTTAGTCACATTACTAATAGGCAGTTGTTCTTTATAGGAGAATATGAAGCCTACATTTACGCAAAACTTGTCGTATCATTCATGCGTAGTATGTTGCAGAGCAGGTCAGGTGTATTGGAATCACACTGGGAAGAGTAAATTAGTCTTGTTCCCACAGTGGCAGCACTTTCTTTGTTTCAGCATAGATTTCGAGTGGTATCCAGTGCATGATTTTCTGTTGCTGTCTTCAGCCTTTGGCTGTTTTCTGTTGGGTGTAAGAAGATTTCAGAGGACATTATTCTCTGCTAGATGCACCTGCAAGTAGAGTTTCACCACAGTGCGTTTGAACGAAAGCATATCATCTTGCTCTTGTTTTTTAGTGCAGGTGATTTTCTGTACAAAATCCAAGCGTTATTCATTGAAGCATGCGGTAGAAAGGCGCATGCGGCCAGCACCAATTTTTGCCTCGAATTTGATCGTGTACTGACCGATATTTTGGTTTCATCGATCTACTCCTTCCATCGAGGTGTTATTCTTTGTAAAAATGCCAGATTGTTCAATAAGTATGTGCTTCTTGTCCTTCGCCGACCACCTCTTCCCTTTTGTCCGAGGATATACACCAACAAAGTTTCCGACAAGAGTCACAACGGAAATATCATTCCAAGACAAAACGAACACGTCACCTCATTTATTAAAACTGTAGGCAGAAGTACCCCTGTTTAGTTCCCTTGAGGCCTTCATGTCGATGAGGCACTTTTCTGGCCTATTGGCTCAAACTGTCCTCGTTGCTCTTTTGATTTTGTCGAGTAAAGGTTTCTTGAGCGGCACGCCTGTGAAAAGATGCCAAAATAGATGTGGTAGGTTCGCTTATTCGGGAGGTTGTCCACTAGGTCCATAACAACGCCATATCCCAAATCTAATGGCTTGTCATATTTGGCCTGCGCTTCTTGGTAGAGATCCATTCAAACGGCATAGCCTAGAGATGTTGCCATGACCCATTGTTTATACCCGAACCTAGTAGGCTTTCCTCTGATGCATTGCTTCGGTCAATGACGGTCGTAATATGGTATCATGCTTCCAGTTACGCACAGATTTTCTTCCATGGGGAAGCATTGCATAAATCTATTACCGTGTAGGTCATAACGTTGCCGAACTTTTTCAAGTTTGTCAGCTGCCTTCAGATTTTCATTGTTTGCTAGATGAAAATATTTCATGATTGTGTCAAATCGGTTTCGATGCATTGTTTCACTGATGGCTGCATTGTGGACATCTTGTTCAGGATCCCAATATATATGTCTTCGTGGTAATGGATTCCAGCCAGAGACAAACAGAATAGCAAGAAAAGCACGCATCTCAGCTGTGGTAAAACTGAATGAGTGGTGATGTTTTGAACGGGCGTACTCCATTGTCTGCCTTACCACGTGCTCAACAACAGGGTTATCAAAGAAGTGTTCAAATGAGTTATCGGTGTAAGCACCTTCTTTAAAAAGTAGGTTCACATTCAGACCGTTGTCTCTGAGTCTGTGTTCTCAGATATAAGTTCACTTTCTTCCATAGTCCAGATCCGGTATCTCTTTGGGTTTTTCTTGAAGAAGTAAGCATGGAAGCAGCAAGTTCCTCTGGTAAACTTATATTGCAACTTTCTGGTTCCTCTGCGAATGGTTCGCCATCCAGAGTGACTGCAATTACGGATGCTACACTGAATAACTGCCTCGCTGACAAATCATCAAGAGATCCAGCATCCAGAATCACTTCATTGATATCATTGTCAAAATTTGGTCTATCACGCGAAGGCGTAATGTAAACATTGGTTTCCAGGACACCGTCAGCTTGTTCTATCATGGTGGTGAAATCTTGTGCGGAATAAATTTCCTGATTACCGTTGAATAAAATATGATGTCATTAGGTAAACTATAGTCTACATACAGTTTAATAAAGAAGAAAAAATTAAAACGGAGAAAGTATGTTACCATAATTCAGTGTTTCACGCTGTAATAGTATTATCCTAATATATCGGAACATTTAGAAAAAATGCCCAAGGTTTTCAATCCTGTTACCAACAATGTAGTCATTTCCAAGGTACACGTCACGATGTCGTTCCTCCGCCGCCGTCGCGGCCTCTGCTGTTGTAAACACCGTTAACGTGAATAGAGGGACAAACAGTAAACAATCAACATTTGTCAGCACGTCAGGACAAACGAATACCCTACCTTGTAGATCAACAAAAAAGGATCACAGAAGAGTAGTAGGGGGAGTTGTATGGTATAGGTAGAATTTCGTCACATCTAGGCTCACTCAGACAGCCGCCACACGCCCGGAAAAGCACTGGACGCGCGTTTCATCCTTTAGGGAATCGTCAGCAGTGCGCGTTCCATCGGACCCTTGGTAGGGCTCGAAGCCGCAACTCGACTGTTGCCAGTCCGTGGTTGAGACCACTGAGCTACGGAGGACGGCAACGACCATCGTGAATAAGTTACTAGGTGTGATATAGCGCCGCTCACTATCCACTGACTTACACGTTACTGCCGTGCAGAGGACAGGGTAGCCCCCTCACCAAGCGACGAGCTTAACAAACTTAAGCCGCCAATTATCTTATGGCATTATAAGCAGTTTGTTCTGTGTACTGATTACAGAAGAGTAGTAGGGAAGTTGAATGGTATAGGTAGAATTTCGTCACATCTAGGCTCACTCAGACAGCCGCCACAAGTCCGGAAAAGCACTGTACGCGCGTTTCATCCTTTCGGGAATCATCAGCAGTGTGCACTCCATCGTACCTTTGGTAGGGCTCGAAAAATGGGATCCAACAATAGTGTCCGGACTGTTGTATGCTCAAATGTCCTTGAATTTACCGTCGTCAGGTTGCGGGGTAAGTTATCGGACGACCAAGACCAATGGAACTCGTGCGTGCTGATGAAAGTCAAAACCAAGCCCATACACCTTTTACGAATTACTCGTCATCCGAACTCGCCACACTATGGAGAACCTAGACTTATTCGAGTAACACTAGAATCCTCCACCGAGTAGAAAATGTTCTGCTCTCCGCAAGCGGGTTAAACACTGATCCTGTGGGCTATGCATCTATCCTGAGGTCCTTTAGAGCGCGCGACAATCAAAAAGAAACACCGAAGAGGGGCACAGCAAGCAACACCGCCTAAACACAACCTTCATACATGGCGTGCCAGAACACCCTTCTAACGATGTTCAAGAGACCAGAAAGCATGATTTAGCACAGTGGCGGTTCATTCGTGCAACACTTTCTTTGGATAATATTGTGGCGTTATCGCTCACCAGGATACCACTCTCACCAAATTATAGAGGATGCGGTCCTAGAATTCTAGAACTTGTGGTTCAGTCAGAACAAAAAGCAACGGATGTTTAGGATCGACGGCTGAGAAATCGGAAAATGCTTCCTTCTGAATTTCGGTTAAAGGTCACAGCAAGTTTACACAGTTCAAGTATTAGAGCACTTGAAGCAGCAGGCGTACGGAGAAATGTACAGAAGCTTAAGTTGTCGACTGCTTTAATTGACTCTGACGTAGGTCTAAATGAAGATTGGGACGCACCTTGGCTGAATCCAGTTGAAAACGAGGTAGTATTATCCCATCAAAAAACGAGCAGCTGATGACCTCCCATCGGTCGGCATTCTCGCACACTTGACCCGTTCACCCCTCTGTGGACTCCTATAGACCGAGAAACTGGCCTGCTTGTATACGAATGTTCAGGGTCATTTTAATAAGCTAGCCGAACTGAAAGATAATCAAGCTTCCGGGTCCTGTGATGTCATAGGTATCACCGAGACGTGGTTATACACAGGAATAATGGACACTGAAGTGTCGCTACCCGGCATGTCATTGATCCGGAACGACAGGCTCACAAAACGAGGAGGGGTAATCCTGCATTACCCAAGCGAATTACAGTGCGAAGTTGTGGAGGATTCAGACTCGCAGTTCCCCGACTCTCTTTGGTATCGTTTGAAATTAAAAGGCAGGGATGCTTGCTTTATTGTCTTGGTGTACCGCGCCCCTAACTCAACACTCGAAACCGACTACCACCTAGCGGCTGCTTTAAGATGCAGATTACAGCGAAAATACACTCACATACCTATCATGGGTGATTTCAACATACATTGTGCAGAAACTCCTGCCACTATCAGAGAACAATTCCAAGTCGATCTACAAGCTCTCGTGACCAGTGTTCCTCTTTACAATCACATCCCTTTGCCCAGTCGGTTCAGAATAGGTAACAGGCCATCTGTGCTGGATCTTGTGCTTACCAACGAGGTGCATATGATTGATGTGTTGGTTTTAGACTGCCCGTTGGGTCACAGTGATCACGCCGTGATCAGTTTCAATTTCGTCTGCTATGCAGAATATCTGAATGAGAACGATGAGACTGTGCAAACCATTACAAACTACCATCGATTAGCCCAGCTCGTCAGCGCCACAACTTGGTTGTTCCTTGCCAAAGAAGCCCCGGAAGTTGCGTGGCTTGCGTTCGTCAAGAAATTCAGTCAGCTGATTGCAGTGGCTACAGAAATAAGAGTTTGCAATAAGTGTACGTAAGTTTCGTTTGCTAGGAGTCAAACTCGAAAATGGATTACAGTACGCAACGCACCATGGGGAGTGTACAGAGAAGCTCCAGTACCAGAAACATGGGACAACTACGTAGCCCAACGTAACCACTTGACTCAAATGCCAAGAAAAGTCAAAGCCGCATGTCAGTAGAGCATCGCAAAAATCTTCAGTGCTAACCACAAACGGCTGTACAAGCACATCAATAACCTACGAAAGTTGAGGCATGGATTTCCTCCACTCAAGACGGCTGATGGCCCAACAAGAACGGCTGTGGAAGCAGCAAATGCGCTGCGGATGCAATATCCCACACATTTCAGAGGATCTTGCAACCAAACAATCTTCCAACCTTTGTGGTCTCCTCGCCAGGACTAACCCACATCACTTTTACCGCGGAGGCTTATTGTAAAAGCTAACGTTTCTACGCAAACACAGCTCGCCGGGTGTCGACACCATTCGTCCAGAGGCACTGGAAGCAGCGGAAAGCCAACTGGCAGGGCCTTTAGCCCAGTTTTTCCAGCGCTGCTTAGACCAGAATCAAGTTCCCGCCATGTAGTAGCTTGGAATAATAACCCCGAATCACAATGGTGGAAGCAGAACTGACCCCTCCAAATACCGCCCTGTATCACTTCTTCCTATACTCCCTAAGGTCATGGAATCCATAGTTGCAGATGCACTGGTGTGTTATCTGGAAGTCTGTAATAACATCACCCGTGAGCAGCATGCTTTCCGTCGACAGCGGACATGTACAACGAGTTTACTAATCATACGCAGTAGTTGGACCGAGTCAGCTGACGCTGGAGAAGGCGTTGTGATCTACCTGGATTTTTCGAAGGCTTTCGATCGTCTAGACCACCGGATACTACTCTCCAAGCTCCAGCAGTGTGGAATCGGCAACCCTCTTTTAAGCTGGATAGCCAACTTTCTATTTCAAAGGCAATTAGTGGTCAGAGTTCGGAGCTCTTTATCGGACGCCATACAAGTGTAGTGAGGTGTGCCGCAAGGCTAAGTCCTACGTCCACGTTTGTCCTTGGTGTTTATTAATGACCTTGCACAGGGAATCCATCCAAACTTCCTAATGTTTGCCGACGAAATCAGGAGTTGACGCAGGAGTACGGCGGAGCAAATGATAATGCCTTATTTTCATATTTGAAGTACTAATTGTTTTACCATCATTATTATCATTATTGTTATATTTATATCCTCACCATCTATTTAATGGGACTTATAAAGCAACGCTTGTTAACCCGTAAAATTCATTGTTCATTGATCACTCAGACGCCATGTTGTCCAATAAAGCGGCTGTTTCAAGAAAACTTAATAACGCTGTAGGCTATTCTGGCAATAGTGTCAGAGTTGTCCTGGAGCGTAGTCAAAAGCTTCTGAGGAATAATGTCGTTCCTTGGGTACCTCAAGTGGAAAGCATGACGATTATCCCAATTAGCTTCAGGACCAGTCAATCGAATGAATTCATCCACCAGTTTCCGAACACGAGTTTCTTATAGGCATCCGACATCCTTGCAATAAGGTTGCAGGCACTAAAGTGTGATGATGCCGTACAATGAACCACCTGGGGTCTTAGCATCACTGATGTATTCCATTAAATGACACTCTGATCTGTAACGGGATTAACACCCTGCTTGCATCTCGATCACCGCGATGATTGTCCCCGTTTATCATAAATACCAAACCAAACACCTGCTGCTTCATTTGGCTTGACGAAACTATTGTGTCAAAAGCGAAATGTTGTCCTCCATATTAGCGTTCTTCGGGAAGATAACAAATTCCCAGATTCCTAGTTTACCTGAGGCCGAAGCACTCACTTCAGACAAGACCCCTTGTTTGATTAACGACTAAGATGCATAAGCGAGAACTAGCCTAATAGAAGCATCCAGATGAGTAAAGAAATCACCCGGATGTGCCAAGAAAGGGGCAATATGACGGACTGTCACAATAGTGATTTGATCATTCATCAGTAATCCTGTAAACTAAACTGAAAAGGTAAGGGCGCTCCGTTCAACGTTGTCGCTGGAATTAGCCACACATAGGTGCATTGCGTGAACAAGGAGGAGGATTAGTGTATTATCGACGTTATTGGGGGATATACGGAATACGGCTGCCAAACGAAGCGACTTCTACTATGTATCAGTATCATTGTGTCCGCTTTCGATGAGGCAATGATTTCGACCGCAGAGTCGCACACGTTTACATTGCTGTGTGAAGTAAATGGTTGCCATACATAGTGAAAACGCTCAGTTTTGATGTACAACAAAACAACTTTTCAGGAGGCTCCCGACTGGCATATCATGTACTAATGGGATGCATCTCGTGTGTATTACATTGTGTTCTGGTTTCTACTTTCTTGAACTATGTTACAGCACTAGTTCTGACGAGGCACATTATATAGTATTTCAGCAAACGAGTAGGACTTGGTAACCAGTCTACTTAGATAACATCATGCATAGATTAGCTTTTCGCTCCATCTAATCTGGTGAAATATCCAACTGTCCAAAGGCGAAGTCAGGAGATCACGTAACGCCTCCCGGATCCGTTGGCACAGTGGACCGAATAAAACTGGCGTAGTTACATGTGTGGTGCACCTATTGGGTTTCATCATCTATATATGGGATTAAATCATAAATATTCTCCATCGATAGCTTCTTCATAACTGCTCACTCTGTTATAGTCATTCGTTGATTGACATATCGCAGTGACCACCAGCTAACCTTCGTTGTCATTCATAAAGGACTGCATTGTTCTCGCAATGACCCACAGCGCTTGGCAAACAGTAAGCGAGGCGTGATTATGTTTTCCATAAGAGAATATACTAGAAAGTCACCGAGCCATAACGTACATCCACTGCAGCGTGTGACTGATTAACCATGATACATGCTGTATACTAAGACGTGTACTTAGAGTATAGAGATACTTTTCCATCATCGGTGTTCCATGAGTTCGGTTTGCTAGACGCACTACATTTAAATTGCAGTGATCGGAAAGTCGTGCCATAATCGAGATGTTTTCTTTCGTTAGAGAGGGATCAGCAATACGGATAATGTTCCCTGTCGTGACCAGCAATAACCTCTGTTCGCGTGAACGGAAACGTGCAATGGAGATTTAGTTCAACCTTAACCCTAATCGTTGATGAAGTCACCATCCATCAATCCTTATTCTCTTGGTTCGAGCCCCAACCCTTACTAGCTTTGCCTGGAGAGTTAGAAAAAGGCTAAACCATCTGTGTTAAGAATCAGCAGCACCAAATATCTAGCTGCTTCATATACGGTCTTAATGGTTTGCATGGCTGCTGTTCATTTCGAATGAATCCTGCTCCACATTCAGATTGAGTACTAACATCCAAATACTCAACAGATATTATGCAAAGTTACAGGCGTGGCTTATAGGGCTCAGTGATACAGGGACGAACGAGCGAACAGTGGTATGTAACGGGTAAAAACCCAATGCTTAACAAATGCCGTGGGATAGAAATTAAGGAGGAAATAAAAATTCATCATAAAGTGAAAATCGTTTTGGTGGACTCAATATAGACATATTTGGAACAACTGTGATGTTCACGTGATAAAAAACAAATTTATAAGCTCACTGATTGAAATGTTGGAAACACATCGTTTAGTTGCGTTATGTAACCCATTGGCTAACATAAGTTATAAAAGGAAATGCCAATGGGTCAACACTTCCTCAAGTCGTTTTTTAACTTTCGTTATACTGGGGGCTGAGACGACATAATTTGTGAGTGCCTTCCACGGCTGACACATCAGGAGGGAAAAGATATTTTAATGGCATTTCAGCCGGCTACACTGTATTGTGAGTTTCGCAGGATGACCTCTTAGTTTAGTGTTGTGGTTCAGTACCAGCAGCTGGCGACAAATGGGGTTTGTCTTCTACAGGATCTGGTAAACTAGCATGAAATCCTCACGCAAACGCCGATATCGACTACTGTACATTACTGTGGACTTGTCTGTGCTGCTGAGGCAGCTGGAAGAGAGTCCTGACGTTTTCGGTTGCATTTCGTTGAGCAGTCTCGAGAGCAACAAGCTCCTGCTTCTACCATGGCTGCAATACGTTTCAGCGACTAGAACGTTCGGATTGCTTTATTGTCCAGAGACGCGCTGCATCTCGGTGCCGAGTACCCCATCGTCGGATATAGCTGGCACGCAGACTGAGAGGTACGAACACATGATGCTTCCCATTTTGCGCTTAATGCAGTAAAGCTGATCTACGGGCCTGGTTGTACTTTGCAGCCAGACTGTAAGGGAGATGGAACTGACTGTTTCCGTTCTTGGTCACCCTCGGTTGCGGAATTTCAAGCGAGGCGAGGGCGTGCTTTTGCCAGGGCTTCTAGGCTAAACGACGTATTCTGATTAAGACCAAGTAAAGGTTTACAGCATCTGAGGTATAATGGAAGAGGCGAACCACCCCAATGCCAAGATATTGGTTGCGATTATTGCACTTTCTCGTCCTGAGATGTACGGCCAAGGTAGCCTTGTATCAACACTTTCAGATAATCTTCAATAGAAACGAGCTGAAGATTTTATCACCTCAGATTGTACTCGCGATTGCATTGACGGCACATATTCAGTGCCGTACATTTGGGGACGTCGAAATTGAACAGAATGATAAACGTAGAAATTCGTCACATGTAGACTCACTCAGACAGCTGTCACACCCGGAAAAGCACTGTATGCGCGTTTCATCCTTTCGGGAATCGTCAGCAGTGTGCATTCCATCGGACCGTGGTAGGGCTCGAACCCGCAACGCGACTGTTGCCAGTCCGTGGTTAAAACCACTGAGCTACGAGGGACCGCAACATTCAAGTTGCGGATTCGAGCCCTATCAGGGTCCGATGGAATGCGCACTGCTGACGATTCGCGAAAGGATGAAACGCGTAGAGTGCTTTTCTGGGCGTGTGATGTCTGTCAGAGTGAGTCTAGATGTGACGAACTTCTACCTATACCATTCAACTCCTCCTACTACTCCTCCGGAACAGACCGAGTTGTACAATCATATACCCTATCGAGACCATCCTGCAGTTCTACGTAACCATGTGTTGTTTTGATAGCACATCATGTCTTAAACATTCAGGGAATAATACGACATTTGAAGTGATTAGTCTCGTTAGATCGTCTACGTAACTTAGGAACAGACCTGGACCCAATACTTGGCCATGTGACACACCTCACTGAGTTACAGTTAAGTGTGGCACGGCGTTACGAACGCTCAAATTCAGATAATGTTGAAGGGAAAATTTTTCAGTCTAACCTTAGGCCAACTTACTGATCCAATAGCCCTGAAGCATGTGATGGAGAATGCCGTGGTTCTGGCGGTTAAACGCTTTGAGATTTCCAGACGAGCCGCGTTGACTCCCGTAGCGGCATTAATACTTTCAGTCCAACTTGAGCGAGCAGGCAGTGGATTTTTGGTACAAGACCGGTTCTGGTTAAATACAAGCTGTACTGATACAGGGGTGTTATATTTCTCCAAATAAGCCCTGGGCTCCTGGGTAATGTCCTCGATGACTTTAGAAAACACAGAGAGTAGGGTTATCGGGCGGTAATACGCAAGCTCTACACGATTTCCCACTTGTGAAAGAAGTACCGGCGCCGTACTTCCACATCGTTGTGATCCTCTTTTCGACTAGGTATCGTTGGAACAAAAGAGAGAGCGGGTGAGTTAAATTTATCGCAGTCACCTTCAGTTCATTCGGGCTGATATTGTCAACACCCGGTGAGTTGTGCTTGCATAGAAACATTAGGCAAATCAGAGATCTTTCGGTCGTAAACAAGATATGACTGAATCCTGGTATTGGTACATCCTGCGCGAACAGTATAAGAGGAATTGGGCTTTGCGATTTGAGACTGGATTGCTGATATCATAGTTGTTGACGCAAAATCTTGGTCGTTTCGCTTGTAGTTTCTGCTTGTCCATATTACATGTGTAGGGTAGGAATCCCTAGCTGTGCTTCACGCAATCTGCCTACGTGTCTGTAAGGAAAGTTCACAGACAGAACCTGTTGCCGTTTCCATTTCTATTCACGTAACAGGTAGACGCAGTGGTCCCGTTTGATGGTGTAGACCACCCAGATTTCGGTGCATGTCGAGCACTCATGTGTTCTACAGAGTGGACCATTTATTATCATACATTTCCGCACCCAGACCAGCGACTCCAGTGCTTTCATGCAGCATGCTTTTTATACTGGCAACTTTTCGGTCTACGTAAAGTTCAATGGAGTAGTTAAAATACAGGTACCCAAAATAAATTCGTGACCACCATAACAAGCGTTCTGCACAGAGGATAGTGCTCTAGTGGTAAATGCGACTGTCGAAAATCCAAGAGGTCACATATTCAATTTGCAACTTCACTAATCTCAAGTTCCAATTTTCACACAGTGAAAAAACATGTCACAGGCTTTGGTGTTGGGGACAAACAACAACGGGGATTCCACGTCTGTTCTGGTGATTGGTCCATAGTGAGAGTGCGGGAGGCAATTCACATACACAACGGATGTTGCGAAACACAGGAATGTCATCGGTGACCAACTCACTCCTCTACACTGAATTCGGAGTTGATTTCTATTCTGAGATCTGATGACACCCCCTGTCAGACAGATTGTTTTTAGACTCACCCAAGTGCATCCAAGCCGAGCTTCATATAAGTTCGGTTTTGATGTATGTGCACATGCAGCCGACGATTAAAGTAGCCTATGGTAAAGAAACGACGCCACGCTGTATACATACATTAGCAAAAACGAGTCAGCAGGGACGCACGGTCTTTATTATCAACGAACAACGAATTACCCGGCTAGCCAACGCGCGCACTTGTATAGGTCATTTCTATCCCGCAGCGCGTCACACATTGCCCTCTCGCTAGTCGTCCCATCCATGCCCTTATCGCACCCAGTCTGCGAGGTATCTTTCACATAGTTGTTGTCGTATTTTCGGCTCCGCGGGTCGTATGCTGACCGTATTGGATTCGTTGTCATACTCTTGATTTTCTCAGTCGGGGTTGTGTCTTTCTCCTTTGGCTTACTGCTGAATGCGTGGACAAAGTCGTATCTCTCCGCAAAATTGAGCTCTCCCTTACTATGTTTGCCACTAATCTAGGCGTGAGCCCGATGTCGTTTATCGCTCTTGAGCCATTCCCGGTTTGGTCAGTAGACCTCGAGCTGCTTTGGCGACTTTTTCCCCGGTGCATACGTTGGTCTCCCTCATACTTCGTTTCCATGACTTTTCTGTTGCGGTTGTGGTTCTGGTCTTACGTGCCACTACCATAGCACGGATACAAGCTAGGTACACAATCACAGTGAATAACCCTGATTGACAAACATTATCGGAAGTAAAAGCCTTGAATGTCGATCAAGTTCGGCGTGCTATCCAACGTTGGCGAAGTTTTGTGTAATTTTGTTTGGTACATAAACCTCAGAGAGATCCCTCATGGGTAAAATGAAGATGTAACTAAGTGTTAGGTAATAAACGAAAGAACAGAAGTTAAAGGCTTCGATATAGATATTCGCTTTGTGACACCAGCGTGGTTGCTTAGTTCATTACATGGTTTATCTGGTTGAGATAATGTAGTGAAAAGCAACACAGTTTTGAGTTAACACCTTTGCCTGTGGTTGGCACTGATGAGCCCATACAGATTCAAGTGTCCACTCACGGGCTTCCCAGTCAATGTTGTGGATGCTGTGCCGTTCGACAACTACCA
Organism: Dicrocoelium dendriticum; assembly: GCA_944474145.2. NCBI lineage: Eukaryota > Metazoa > Platyhelminthes > Trematoda > Plagiorchiida > Dicrocoeliidae > Dicrocoelium > Dicrocoelium dendriticum. Next base: position 53,821,135 of record OX104067.1, read on the forward strand.
AAGAAGAGTTAGTCCGTTGATCACCCGTTGTCACGGTTAGCCAGGCAGTGGAATAGCGAAGAATCCATTTGTACTTTTTACTCCCGGATTCTTATTGGGAGAAGTTGTGACAAAAAGAAACAAAAATAGAAAGTGACCATTTCATGTAGAAATGATGGGTGGTTTTACTGAAATTGGAGTTATCGGCTTTCAATGAAGTGGGGTCAGTATTATCCTCTTGAAAGCTGACAAGCATCGGTGGGATATGGTTCATTGTTGAATAATCTGCACTCAGTGCGCACCCACAGTTCCCCCGGAATCGATGGCATTCACCCGAGAGCGCTGAGCGTGGTAGCAACAACGCTGGCCAAGCCATCATCGCATCACTTCCAAACGTGCTTGGATAAATAAATTGTGCATACAATGTAGAGACATGGTCTAATCACGTCAATTTTCAAGTGGATGTCGCCGGAACCCGCAAACCGGCGCCCAGTGGTCTTTCTCCCTCTACTCTCAAACGTGATAGAAGCCATCATCGATGAGTAGTCGGCCATCAAATAAGCTACGACATAATAGCAGAGCAGCACGGTTTCTGTCAACATTGTTCATGCACAACCAACCTACTGAAGGCACGGATTAGTTGAACGGAAGTGGCCAACAATGGTAGATGGACCGACGTCATTTACCTGGACTTCACCAAAATCTTCGACCGAGTGAGCCGCCACATACTGCTTCACAAGCTGGAAAGTAATGGAGTTGGGGATCCTGTCTTTAGGTGGATCAGGAATTTCCTGTAGAATCGTTAACTGCAAGTTACGGTTTGGAGTCCGCTGTCCGGTCCAATTTATATCGAATGTGCAGTTCCGCAAAATCATTTCTGGGGCCACGTCTGTTTCTCGTGTTCACTAACGAGCTTATGCGTATGAGCACCTCCGATTTCTTGCTTTTCACTGATGATGTTAAGATGTGGCGGGGAATCGCCAACCAAGGAGATCATAATGCGCTTCAGTGGGAGGTGGATAGGGCGTACGAATGAAAGTTGCGCAATTTACTCCATTTTAATTCGTCTAGATGTAAGGTGGTTCATATTTGTCATCTGTTGAATATCGTATGCAAACGCGGAGACTGTGACCTGAAGTCACTCACCAGGAACGCGATCTCGAGATATTAATTCAGACCGACCAGGAGTGTTCAGAAGAATTCGAGGAGTCAAGGACTGGGATTCAACACGTCGCATGCTGCAGAGTGCATTCGGACGATTTGATCAATTTGTCTGTCTGCAGTTGCTTATCCCATACATGCGGCCTTACGCAATCCAGGCCTGGCATCTGGCAAAAGCAAAATCCCGCAGAGCTCGAGACTCCACAGCGAACAGCCACCAAACGTAGATTGTGTACAGAGCAAACCCTAACCCTGACAACAAGCAACTATGTAGTGCTGTGTACTAACTACCACACTTATCCGTGAGGACAAATAGTACACCAGTAGTGCCTAGCGGTAAGGTTTTATATTAAGAACAAGCTCCCTTGAAGTGCGGTATATGAGCCACCATCTCCAATCCGTGTCACACCATCATGGACCGTGTACATCAGTCTGTCCATCGCTTACTCACACAAGTGGTTCGGCTTCAGTTACTTGATCGATGTTCTGTACCCATGCTGGCCAGAATACACGTTTGGGTACCGCCAGCTAGTCGTGTTCTGTTGTCTTTACGCTGTTCGGCTACGAGCCATTATTGTGTTCCCAGGCTAGCGTTACTTCCGCACGTGAAGACTTGAACATTGATGACGAATTCTACATCGGGAAGTATTCGTTATGAAGCAATTTACCCCATTGGATGCGTTTTGGAAAGAAGCGGTTTCCAAGCCCTCGCTTGCTGTTCGGACTCTGTGGAAGTGAACCTTCTGGGACTATCTTGAACTCTTCAGTTACAAATCCCCACATCACTATTACCGAGCTACAATCTGTTCATCTACGGACTCAACACTTGGGGGCGGAGGATCAGATATATTTCCATGCGTTATGGTTGTATTGAAGCATTTTTGTCACATTGTCTGAAATCTCTGGATGGTCTTTGGGACTTACAACAAAATGCGTTTACGACAATACTAATTTTTTCCAACTACTGCAGGGAGACGAAGAAGATGTCAACAAATTTATTACCTGCACACAACAGTCCCTGCCTGCTTGTCGTTATAATGAGATTCAGTCTACGAAATGTCAAGAGCTCGTGATTAACCGATGTCTTCTAGTTGGCATTCCCGATAAAAATGCTCGAAAAGTCTGCTGTGAGAAGACGAGGGCAAACTTAGTTGGGAAGTCGCACGCACATTAGTGAGGCTGAGAAAATATAATTCAACAATTAATTCGCTACCAATACCATCATCCTACAGATGTAATCCACGTGGTCAACCCTCGATTGTCACCGAACAACAAACGCTGCTATAGGTGCTACAGTGACTGATTGTAGTAACAAACTATCCACTTGCCACCAGTACGGCATCTTGTCCGTGTTTGCCGCTCTATAATGCTTCCATGTCATGTATCTTGCCCTCTATCAAGTACAGTACGGACAGTAAAGAATTCCGACAAGTCCATATCTTACTTGATTTCACATACTGCCACCTCACATGTGCGCAGCATACCACCATACACTGTGGAACTGGAGACTGAAGGTCAACATGTGCGCCTAGAAATCATTACGGGGGCCTCGGTTACGTTAGTCAACAATCATACACCGCCCGACTAGCTGCTTGTTCCGACACAGTTAATTTTACGCTCTTATACTGATGAACCGCTCGATGTACTGGGGATGTGTGAAGTATAGGTTACTCGTGACGCAGACACCCTTACCATTCATTTGATTGTTGTTAACACAGATGGCTCGAAATTACTTGGTTGAAACTGACTCAAGCATCTTCAGGAACTACTTGAAACCGTCAAAAGAGCGGATAATATTCCAAACATTCCTTCTTTGTTGAAAATATACGCTTGCTTGTGTGATGAAACATCACCCGGTCAACTATGTGATTGTAAAGTCAATTTCAATATCAGACTGAACGAGCAGCCGAAATTATTCACAGCAAGGAGCTTAGCTTTTGCTATCCATCCGAAAGTTGAGTCGAAGCTGGAGTGTCTCCAAAAAGATGAAATATTATCGCCAGTACATCACTCATCTTGGGACACACCAATTGTTCCAGTACAAAAACCCGATAGCACAGTGCGTATCTGTGTTGACGACAAATTGACTGAACCAAGCGGCGACGTCAGAACACAACCCGAAGGAATAAGATTGGGAGGCATGTAGATGGGAGCCACGTTTCACCAAAGGAGTCGGCCCACACTCCTTCACAGGCATACACAAGCACGCTGTATTTGAGGAATCAAGCACACACAAGGCGGTGGTTGGACCGTAGTCCGCTACACACTGGATGGAACCACTCTTTGAGGCTAGCACGGCCAAAGGGACCGTGTGCCCCGACCCTCCAAGCAACGATGCACAGTATCCTAGAGTCAGTAATCGAGGTGGAGGGTGCTAAACAGATACGCAACTTGTCCACATGCACATCAAGCGCAGCCGCACTGGGGATGTCAAACAACAGCCAATCACTTGAAACGACAATATCAAATAATTGTTATCGAATAAAGTATACGGTTAAACCGACTTAACTACTCTCTAAATGAGCAGATGAAATAAATTGATTATCAACAAATCCGCGATAAGTTCAAGATATCAGAAAAAGAAATTTTAATATTCTACAAACGCGAAAAACGTGGCGAATTTAAAAACACTGCTTAAGCGACGTATGTAAGCAAAAAGAAGCTTATTCAGAAAGATATTTAAATAACTTAACAAAGTAAGCATTTACAAAATATTGCAAACCAATCACCTGAACTTAAGAACCTCAGTTCGCAACCAAGCCGTTAGTAAATCGAACGCAGCGTACCTACAAAAGCTGTGCCGGTGCTGATTACGTTCTCTGCAGGACGCGACTTCGCTTCGGTGTAGGGACCGAGTGGCCTCGTTCATGGCTTACTAGGTCTGCCTGACTCAGGTATTCTCGACCTCATGTGCTACAGCACCATGCACTCGATGTCGATGGAGTACATCCCATCGGCGCTTGTCGCTTCCGCAATTGCCGCTTCTTTTCTGCATGCACGAGGAATTTCTCTTGAACCACGGCAACCGCCTTCGTGATCAGATGGTGCTATGCACGCCGATCAACCGCCTTCGATTCCCAGCACCTGAAATCAACATTAGAACATTATATGCTCACTTTAATCATGTCCTGCTAACGAAGATTCGCTTTCTCCGCGTGCCGCTTCCCAATACTCAGCTGACCGTATAAAAGTTGTTTCGGTATCCGCGCCGAATCCATACGACTCACATGACCGAGCCACCTCAGGTGTTACAGCAAGAGTATGCGCTCCACTGCATACATCCCACTTTGACGAAACACTTTCGTGTCCAAACACTGTCGCACCATCGGATGCGCAGAATCCGCCACAAACACTGCTGATGGAACCGCTCGAGATATCGCACATCCCGCCAGTACCTCGTCCACGTTTCACTGCCGTATAGAAGAACGGACAGCACCATGGATTTGTACATTATCAGCTTCGTGCCAATGGTAAGCTGATGGCTGTTCCACGCTCGGTACTCAAGCCTCCCGAATGCCGCCGCTGCCTTCGATACGCGGATACGCAGCTTACTGTGTATCTGCTGGTCAGTCGACATCACACTCCCAAGGTAGCAAAAGCGGGGGGTGGTTTCCAATACTTCAGCACCAATGCTGATTTGCGGCAATATTGAAGATTGTACCTCCGGTGAAGGCTGAAAGAGACAGACAGTTTTGCTTGTGATAATGGTGAGTCCGAATTTGGCCGCCGTCGAAGCCAGAGCACTAGCCGTGTGCTGCAACTCATCCGCGCTGTGTGAAAACAATGCGCAGTCGTCAGCAAACAGCAACATACGGATAGTTGTCTCACAGACTAGAATTCTCGCATCGAAACGACGGATGTTCAGCAACCCACCATCAATACGGTGCTCCACACGAACAAGGTGAGCACAAGCCGCATCAAAAGCACAAGAGAACATTGCATGAATATATATATTAAACAGGGCAGGAGCTAAGACACAGCCTTGCTTCACACCAGAGACAACTGCAAAGTCATCCGAGGTCTCTCCACTCAGCTGCACCCTCGCTCGCATACCACTGTGCAGACATTCAATTAAACTTACAAACTTACGCGTGTAACCAAACTTACCCAACACCAGCCACAGTGCCTCGCCGTTCACCTTATCAAATGCTTTGGTGAAATCAGCAAAAAGCGAGTACAATGACTGGTGTCGTTCTCTGCACTTCTCTTGCAACTGACGAGCCGCAGATATCATATCTATAGTGCTGCGACCCGAACGGAATCCACACTGCCCTTCCGCCACGTTAGGTTCCACAACGTGACGATAATTCGTGCCACATCGCTTGCACCCATTTTACATGTACTGTGGTAACACAAGCGCATCCTTCACCTCAGGAAGCACCTCATCCTCAATCCACACTCGTTGCAACAAATGGTGCAGCACAGTCCGCCCTGTTTCAATACTTCAGGCGGGAGCCCGTCGGCACCGGCTCACTAGCCGCTCTACAGCGGAGCAAGTGCTCTCTGCGTCTCATCCAGTGCCTGCGTGTCCGCCAGACTCATCTTCATATCGTGCTGCTTCAGGCCGTTCAATGTAGAACAGCGGATCTCAAAACCGTTGTTCTAGAGACAGTCAAAGTGCTTTAGCAGATCTGCAGTATGTCTGCAGTCTGGGTGCAGGTAGCGCCTGAGTTATCATTGATTGGTGGAGTTCAGCGTAAGATTTCATATGCAACGCCTTCTCCGTCCACCATGCATTTTTAATGCGACGGAGCTCGCGAGTCAATCGCCGTCCATTTCTTCGAAACTGACTCCTCTTCCCCAAGTCAATGGGGTCTGCGAGATGTGCAGCAAATGCTGCATTCTTCTCGCACACCAATGCGCCAATCGTCACATTGTTGTCATCAAACCAATCAGGCCGTTTACAGTTTGCGCGCCCGATGGTGTCCTCGGCAGCAGCTGTCACCTGGTCGCGAATGTGGTGCCACAGGTCGCCCACTGTGGCTATGCAGTCCACATTACCACACAGGCGTGCAGTCATCGCCTTCTCCAGCTCAATAGGTTTCGCCACAGTACCGAGGGAGAGAATGTTAAATTTACGCCGATTCACTTCGGGAGTGCAATACATCGATTTACGAAAATATATGTACAGTTTGGTCCGAACCAATTCGTGATCAGTGCCACACTCAGCTCCACGCAGTACACGTTTCATGCGCACTTCACGCATATCAAGCTGACGTACGATGACATAGTCGAGCAGGTGAGCGTGACCACTCTGTGGGTGTGTGCAAGTTGCTATATCACTCGCACTCAGTGCAAACCGAGTGTTCGTGATCGTCAGGCCGTGAGTGGAACACAGTGAGAGCAGCCTGTCACCGTTCGCATTCGCTGAACCAATGCCATGCGCACCGATAACATCTGTCCACGCTGATGCATCCCGCCCAATGCGCGCGTTGAAGTCACCCAGCAGAAATAGTCGGTCGCTCTTCGGCCCAGACCGTATCACGGAGGATAGCTGAGTGTAGAATTGATCACGCGTGTCATCAGGATAACACATGGTCGGACCGTACGTGCTTATAAAGGTAGCAAACACCTCTTCCGAGTCGTAGGCGAACAGTCATCAGTCGCGCGCTGATGCCTGTTGGTTCACCCTCCAGCTGGCCATTTGGCGATCGGATATTGCAAATCCGACCCCATGTTCACGTGGTGCTGAGGCGACGTTCCCCACCCAGTAGAATGTGTACCCAGCACCTGCTTCATGTAACTTACCTTGCTCAGCGAGCCGAGTTTCACTGAGCGCCGCAATATCGATGTGGTAGCGCGCCAGCTCTATTGCGACCAGTGCAGTGCGTCGCTCCGGGCGCTCGCTGGAGTTCCGGTCCAGTAGTGTGCGCAAGTTCCAGCACCCGATGCTGAGTGCTTTGCGCGCAGGCATACGATTGCATTGGTGGGTAATCGCACGCGAGGTGGTCGTTGTGCTTCGGAGGTTTGCTTGAGGGACTCCATGGGGTGCCTTTGGCTCAATAGCCTGACCCACAAGGCAGTGGGTGGTTTAGAGGTTTGCTTGAGGGACTCCGCCCGGAGCCTTTGGCTCAATAGCTTTACCCACAAGGCATTGGGGAGCAGATCCATATCGTGAATGTGATTGCAGAGACAGATTGGGATCTGCTTGACGGCTGTCACACGCAGCCTTTGAGGTTCTGCAACAATTATCATATGTTTTGCGACCGTAATTGGATACGCACCTGCGACCACGGCCAAACGCAGGTGGGATTTTAGCGGGTTTGCACCAATTTGACCAGGGGCTGCCTGGCTTGAGGCGGGCAGTAGCAAACCGTTGAACACCCGGAGGTGTCCTCCCACCGTCAGAGACAATGCGTGGCACTCGTGCTCTACGCCAATCGAGCTGTGAGCTTATAACCCGTAAACTTGTTGTCTCCCATGGCTAGGTTTTACGGGAAGAGGGCCATCGACCACTTCCTAACCTCCGAAGAGGATGGACTAGGATACTGCCAGGGCGGCCACACCTGACAGGAGAACGACTCGGGTCCTCAGCCAAAGCCTTCGATTAAATGACCACCCGAAAGTCAGCGGGTCTAGCACATGGTCAGTTCACTGACTCATGCGGATTGGTGTCCTGGATCTTAGTAGGGAGAAGGGCGAAACCCAACTCCCACCCAGCGGTCGCCGCGTGGAGGTGCCCATGACATGAGACTATGGCGCAGCAGTAGCAGCAGTGGGTAGACCATCTGTCAGGATCTAGCCACCACCAGCCTCAGCGCACCATGGGCTCTCCCGCCATAGATATAACAAGCGTCAATACGTACATGGATTTGTTGCTCTATAACAGACTTCTTTTTGGAATACATTCTGCCCTGGAAGCAGTTCAGAGTATTATTAAAAATTCCGTAGGAGAAATACACTGTGTATGTGCTTATCAAGATGACACATTAATTTCTGGCAGCACTGATCACGAACACATGGTATCGTTTGCGATGGTCTTGAAGCTTCTCTAAGACATTAGCCTCAATCTGAAGGAATCGAAATTTGTATTTTTAGCAGACAGTTTTCAGTATCCTGGAGTTTGTTTGGAAATTCACGGTTTGCACCCGCTGAGGGAAATATCCAACCGACCCTTGACTCTCTGAGACCATGCAACGTCAGTGAGCTGCAATCATTTATTTGTGTGGTAAAATATTATGGTTGCTTGCTACCTAATTTGTTTACTAGCCTCGTACCACTGTACGTTTTACTGCGAGAGGATAACAAGTGGCAGTGATCAGCTAAATAACAAAGTCTTTCGATGCTGTCAAAGCAGCAATGGATAAGGCCAATCTGCTAGTACATTTTGATCCGAGGAGGCCCATCACTTTACAATACCTCAGCATCAAGGGTCGACGCCGTACCGTTCCACAAGATGGATGATCAGACTGAGAGACCCATCGCTTTTATATCTAGAAGCTTAGCACAGGTAGAGAAAATCTACGCTTAACTGAATAAGGAGGAGTTGGCGGTTATATTCGGTGTTAAAATACTTTGCCAGTATTTTTGGGGAAGAAGTTTCGAAATCTTTACTGTTCATGAACACTTATAGGCCCTGATTGGTGAAAGTAAAGGCATCAACCAAATGTCATCTCCCCGCATGCAATGTTGGGTATTATTATTATCGGGTTACAATTACACGATTATGTCCCTGGAAAAGCAAACTGCATTGCGGATGTTTTAAACCGGTTGCCATTGAATCATCTGCCTGATTGTGTATTGGACCCAGCTGAATTAGTCCATTTACTGCATCAGTTGACCAGGAAGCCGGTGTTGGACGCGGATATCTGCCGTGAGACCGAGTGTGATGTACTCCTCAGCAAAGTTAAACGTTTGGTCTTACAAGGATGGCCCGATAAATGTGACGTGGAATTGTTGCTTTACTTCATTCGGCGTACAGAACTAAGTCTCGATGATGACTAGTATGGAAGTCCAGAGCAATTATACCGCCTCGGTTACGACAGTATGTGCTGGAGGAAGTGCGCGAAGCTCACCCAGGTATCACCAGAATGAAAGGGCGCGCGTGGTCTTATCTGTGATGGCCCGGCATTGATAGCGACATGGGAAGATTAATCGGACACTGAGTCATCTCAAAGTACACAAAGAAACGCCGCACCTTTGCCACTGAGTCCATGGAAATGGCCCGATAAGCCGTGGGAGCGCGTACATGCAGACTACTTTGATCCGCTTGATGGAGATGTTTCTTCTTTTTAGTCGATGCCTTTTCCAACTGGGTTAAGGTATTTCCGCTGACATAAGTCACTTCTGAGACAACTGTTTCCTGCGTGCGAATACGTTTTAGCATATTCGGTTTTCCGTAAACATTAGTGACAGACAATGGCTCTGTATTCACTAGCCAGCAGTTTCAAGAGTTCCGTCAAAATAACGGCATCAGACTTATGAATACCACCCCTTACCACCAAACTTCAAATAGACTAGCGGAAAGAGCAGTTCAGACAGTAAAAACGGGTTGCAGAAACAACCATCCGTTCCATTTGAACGAAGTTGGAAAATTTCTATTCACTTACCGCTTCAACCCAAGTGAAACGACAGGCAAGAGGCTAGGGGAACTGATGTTAGGCCGAATGCTTAGGATGCGGCCAGACCTAGTTTTTTCCCACCCGAGACTATACGTCGAGATGTGGCAAGCTCAACCAAAAGAGAGGTACGATCGAAATGCATCAGACCGACAACTCCGTGGGGACGATCCAGTTTACGTCAAACTTCCCCACGAACCGACTTGGCAACCTGCAGAGTAACACGACATTGGAGGCCAGAGAGCGGTTGTACTACCTGACAACAGACTGGTTACTAGTCATATGAATCAGTCTGCCGTCGTTCCGTTTCAACCGGTTCAGACGACATACTGCCAAGCCCGGCAACCGAGCCAGTAGTCGCGGAGGCCATACGAACCACAAGCCAGCCAGAAGATCAACGAATACGCCATCCGACTAGAGCCCGCCGTCCAGTTAATCGTTACCAGGCAGTCTGGGGGAGGGCCGAATAAAGGGAGGAGGAATGTGGCATTTGAGTCACCATCTCCAATCCGTGTTCACACCAGCATCGACCGTGTGTGTCACTCACAAGTGGCTAGGCTTCAGTTACTTGCTCGTCTTCGCAACTCACCGAGCGGAGTACGCATATTGCCTGATCTATCTTGGAAAGATCGCGCAAAAGAAGCAGTGGAGCAACACGGTATTGCTAATAGAGATAGCAAGAGAACCATATTTGTTCATGGAGTTCCCGAGCTTCTACATTCTTCTGATCACGATGCACAAACTCATGACCGAGAGCAGTGGTGCTACATCCGTGAAGCACTCTCTGTGGACAATGTTATTGCCAAATCCCTGACAAGAGTGCCGTCATCACCTAACTACAAGGGCTGCGGTCCAAGGCTAATTAAAGTAACACTACACTCCGAGGGAATGACGCAAGTTCTGTTAGATAGCTGGTTAAAGTTTCGATCTAGGCTGCCAACAGAGATCCGGCTAAAAGCAGCAGGTGTACGATCAAAAGTCGGAAGCAATTCAACGGAACTTGCAAACGCAGCAAATTCCTTATCTGCACAGTCCTGCGGAGAGACCAACACAACTGCGCCCACGGCACACAAGAGGACCGAGCACAGCACCAGTGAAACTTCTGTTCAGGAACGCTTAATAATGCCATACAACACAACTGAAATACATAAACCAAAAAACGATTAATTGCCGGCCACCTAACGGCCGGCTTAAAAGCGAACACAAACTTGACATCTATCAACGAACTCCTAACAACAAAAGCCCTATCTTGCATGTATACAAACGCTCAAGGCCTGCTAAGCAAGCTGGCAGAACTTAGAGAACTCCATGCCTCACAACCGCGGGACCTCGTCATGATTACAGAGACATGGTTAAACCCTGAGATAACCGACTCTGAGATCAATTTACCCGGTATGTCACTGCTTCGGACCGATAGAACCGGAAGGAGAGGAGGTGTGATTCTTTATTACAATACAAACCTCCGATGTGAAGTTATTGACCACCCAGAAATCAGAGCACCCGATTCGCTTTGGTGCCGCCTATGGTTGCGAAACAAGGGCACATGTCTACTAGCCGTGATTTACCGCCCGCCAAACTCAACTTCGGAAATGGACTCCAAACTGAACCACGTTTTCCAGTTTGCTTTGAACAAGTCCTACACCCACATTCTTATCGCTGGAGACTTTAACGTGCATGACATAGAAACGCCGGCAACCGATGGTATGCAGTGTAAAGCCTGCTTGCAAGAGCTTATTGCTAGCCACCCTCTTTACAACCACGTAACCTCTCCCACTAGATTTCGAACTGCTAACAAGCCGTCGATACTGGATCTTGTGCTCACTAACGAAGAACTCATGGTTGACGGGATAGTTACAAGCACACCACTAGGTCGTAGTGATCATGTTACTCTACTCTTTGACTATATTTGCTATGCGGAGTACCCTGAAAAGGAGGAGGATAAAGTGCATACTGTCACACACTACAATGTGTTGTCTAAGCTTGTTAAGGATACATCCTGGACTTTCTTAACCGAATGCCCCCCAGATGTTGCCTGGGAAACATTTACAAGGACGTTTAGTACACTGGTAGCGCACGCATCAGAGGAGAAGTCCTACCAACCTGAAAACAAGCGTAATTCATTTCTGAGGAGCAGGACACGTAAATATATGTCCCGGAGGGATTTGGCATGGCGAGATCACCAGGACTGCCCGAATGCCGAAACGTGGACTGCATACGTGACCCATCGTAACTTCTGTGTGAAACTGATCCGTGAAGACAAGGTCACTCATCAGCAGAAGTTAATGAAGCGCTTCTGTACGAACCGCAAACTCCTGTACAGGCACGTTAACGGCCTTCGAAAGGTAAAGCGGGGGATTCCAGCACTAGTCACGGCTGATGGGTGCACGCGATCAGCAATGGAAGCAGCTGATCTCCTACGGCTTCACTACTCCAAAACTTTCCAGGAGGTAACGAGCACGAACATTCTCCTCATTCCTACTACTCCTTCATCTGGTTTAGAAAACATCACCTTCACTGCGGAAGCTGTGTTGAAAAAGTTGTTATCCTTGCGTATCCACAGTTCTCCCGGAGCTGACAATATCCGACCAAAGGCTCTACAGGCAGTAGCTAGTGATCTAGCAGCACCACTGGCTATTTTCTATCAGCGATGTTTAGAGAAGAACCGTATTCCACCAGTATGGAAGGAAGGGGTCATCACTCCTATTCATAAAGGAGGTAGCCGCACTGATCCTGCAAACTACCGCCCAATAACACTACTTCCAGTACTATCCAAAGTGATGGAATCAATCATCGCAGACGCGCTGATGGAATACATGGAAAGCCACAATTAAATAGCCCCAGAGCAACATGGCTTTCGTCAAAAGCATTCGTGTAATACTAACCTATTAATTGCACGTAATAGCTGGACTGAAGCTGTTGATGATGGAGTAGGGGTCGACGTCATCTACTTGGACTTTTCAAAAGCATTTGATCGCTTAAACTATCGCATTCTCCTTTACAAGCTTCGTAATTACGGCATTGGCGACCCAATCCTGAGTTGGATTGACAATTTTCTACAAGAACGACGGCTAATGGTGAGAGTCCGAGAATCATTGTCTGATGCAATCGATGTGACGTGCGGAGTACCACAAGGCTCGGTTCTTGGACCTCGTCTATTCTTGGTGTTCATTAACGATTTGGCGAGATCAATTACTTCCGATTTCTATTTTTCGCTGACGATATCAAGATATGGCGAAGGATCAGAGGGCCGGAAGACAATGAACGGCTCCAGTGCGATCTTAACACAGTGTCGAACTGGTCACTTCAAAACGCCTACCGTTCAATGTAGACAAATGTCGCGTCGTACAATTACGCCATTGTCATAACTACACCTATTCACTTGGGACCAACGGACTGCAGAATAGCTCCCAGGAACGTGACCTGGGTGTGATCGTACAGAGCGACCTCAACTGTTCAAAACAGGCTGAGGTAGCTGCGAAAAGAGGCAACCAGCATGTCGGCATGCTGCGAAGAGCATTCGGGAGATTTGACCCATCAATCTTCCCAATGATGCACAATTCCTACGTGCGCCCGCATGTTGAATACGCTATCCAAGCTTGGCAACCTTGGTTGAAGCGTGACCTAGAAGCGATAGAGGCACCGCAACGGAGAGCAACAAAGAATGTGCAGGGTCTGCGCTACCACTTTTATCACCGAAGGCTGAAGTTGTTGGGAATTTTCAGCGGGCGCTATCGAAGACTGCGCGGTGATCTCATATTAGCCTATCAAATATTGAGTGACCCCAATCACGTATGCAACCATTTGCTGAAACGTAGCCACAACACGCAGCTCAGGGGTAACTGCCTAAAGTTGAAGGAACAATACAGCCGTCTAGAGTGTCGACGGAATTACTTTTCCCTTCGGGTTTGCAAACCTTGGAACGCACTCCCAGACTCAGTTGTATCCTCTCCTACCTTGGATGTTTTCAAAAAACGATTAGATGTTGCTCTTAGCTCCCAACATTTTGTTACCTAAATTCCCCTACTGTGGATTACGCCAAGGATGCATTTCTACAGGCTTTATGTATCAAATGGATCTAAGTGAGCGACCATATTTTACTTTTCTCACTCTTTACCTCAATGATCACTGCACCCCAGTGTTTTTCTGCATGTTTCCGCCCGATAATTTTTTTAAATTTTACACTGATGTTGCTTATCAAACTATTCATATCGGCAGACGTTCGATAGATGACCCAGACATATTTTGATTTTATCATATTCACCTCAACCATCCTACGGGACGTGTCAAGCACTTGCTTTTATCCCGTGATAAAGTATTGTTCATTGTTCATTGATGCTCCGTACCCATTCTGGCCTGAATACACATTTGTGTGCTGCCACCTAGTCGTGTTCTGTTGTCCTTACGCTGTTCGGCTACGAGCCATTAATGCGTTCGCAGGCTAACGTTACTTCCGCACGTGTAGACTTTAACAAATAGTCTGAGGAAAGTGAAGCATTGTGTTCCCCCACTCGTATCAGCAAATATATGTGCTCAAACCGCTGAGGATGCAGTCAATGTTTTACGGCTGCGATATGCTCCAATATTCCGAGGTGCTACCAGCTTATACCACACCTGTCGCCATTCCTCCAGACGCCATTATTTACACACGCCACTTTTAGTTCACCAACCGTTTTGAGGAGGTTTTTATCGTTACGCGCGAATACGTCCCTCGGAGTTGACAACATTCCCCGAAACCATTGCAGTTGGCAGCTGTGAGAATGGCTGAGCTATTGACCCAATTTTTTCAGATGTCTAGATGAACAGAAGGATCCTAGCATGTGTAAGCAGGGAATTCTTTATTTGGATGAATCAGAAATTTCTTTTTTTAGCGGCGGCTTAACGTTTGGGGCTCATTTTGTTATCCAATTGAGGTGGAATGCAGTGTTTCATAAGAGTCAGTGTTGGGGCCGAGCTTATTTGTGGTCTTCATCAATGATCATATGCTGGTTATTGTGTAAAAGTTCCTGCTTTTTGCTGATGACTTCACTAAGCTCACGACCTGCTGTAACGAGACTTAGATTGTGTTTTCGAATGGTAATAGACACATCTGCTTCCATTCAACGGAGGCAAGTGCGAAACTGTATATGTGCGCTACGAGCCCATTAACGCAGATAAGCTTGGAGAAACATCTTGAAGACCGCCTCATAGGAGCGGCACCTTGGGGTGTTAATGCAAGACCCCCTCGGCTGTTCGGCGCAATCCTTGAAGGTGTCTAAAACCGTGAACCAACATGTTGGTCTTTTAAGGAGGCGTTCGGACGCTTCGACCCCGCTGCGATTCACATTAGAGTGAAACTTGGTCAATGCGACCACTGGTACCGTAACCGAAGAAGATGGAAATTGGGCGTTGTTCACCCGAAAACACTACACAAAGCGTATTGTTCCACCTGCCATACTACTTGCGACTGAAAGCCCTTTGAGCTTACAATAAATGTCATCACTGTTTACGGGCGACCCCATTTTGGGGTGGTAAATCTTGGAAAACCCGGTTCACGCTTGCCATCCCCTCTTGAAACTTAATCACAAGACAAAGTTGAAGGGCCAACAGCTTAAACTGGCCACCCAACACAGTCGACTGGAATGCCGTCGGGATTGTTTTCCTCTTCAAACTTGTTTGCTTTGGAACGCTTCTTCGACTTTTGTCATTCATGCACTCACGCCATCTATTTTTAAATCGACTCGACCAGGCCTTATACTACCCGCATTACTTGATTCGATTGCTGTCCATCGAGTGACGACAAGACGAAGATAAACAATGTGCTCACCAACCCCCAGGAAATCTGGGTAAACGGGTAAGCATGTACGTTATCGTGGATATTATAGAGTTCACAGATGTGCGTTTCACTTAAGTGTAATTTTTTTTGAACTTACGTAATTCACACAAAACATCCCACGGGACCTGTCAAGCCTTAGATATTTTTCTTTACCATACCACTGTTCCATCGATGAGGCAACATTTCAAGCTAAGCGCGCAATACCGCCGGTTAGAATGTCGACGAAGCTTTTACTCTCCGTATGTGTCAGCTACGGAATGCTCTCCCAAGGTACGTTGATTCTGCCTCTGCATTTTCTGTGTTTAAATAGCGTCTTGATGTTACCCTAACCCAACGATATTATGAAATATAGCCAGTGTACATCAACAGACGACAAAATGTGACGAACCTTGCACAATTTCTTTTCCATTCGTGTCTGTCACCCGTGGAATGCTCTCCCAAAATCGGTCGTCTCTGCACCGACACTAGCAGTATTTAAAAGACGGTTGGACGATGCACTCATCCACTTACACATTGTCACTTAACACTACGTCTCCATGCTACACCTGGAGTTTACCATGGAATTATTTGTTGTTAACTGTGGGTGCTGTGAACCTAAGAAGATCGCAGGACTGCGGCGAAGCAAACGATAAGTCCTTATTTTCATATTCAAAGTATTAACTATTTTACTATCCTTATCATCATTATTGTTATGTTGATATCCCCACCAACTATCCAACGGGACTTGTAAAGCAACGCTTCTTAAAACGTATAAATTCATTGTTCATTGTAACCTACACAAACGAGTTTAGCTCTTTTCCCCATGCCTCTATGTGAAGAGTGTGGTGAGTCCACCATAATACACTTTAGCGCACATTTTAGTGCACTGCATTTCTTTCCACCACCTGGTGGTTCTCATTCTGGCCATCCCAAGAGACTCGTTAAGATGTGCTTTATTCACCCGTGATACATTACTGTTCCATTGTTTGAGTATCCGCATAATGTTGCTTTGCTATTTCGTCGCATGACCCCCGTGGTGTTCCACCACCCGGGCACTGTTTAAACAGATAAGGCGCATCGATATAAATGTCTACCACGTACAATAAGATCGTGGCGTCGATCTCGTAGATGTTACGTCAAAACGTTCGGTGAAGCACTTGACGTTATTAGCTTTTGGGTGTCCTATCAGGAAGTAAGATATATCGTAGGCATCAGTGATTAAAGACTAGTAGACTAGTTATTATCATTACGCAATAAACATGCCTTCGGTAGATACAATATCACTAGGCGAAACATCAAATTTTGCACATGGCTACTGACTCATAAAGCGATATCGTGAGGTCTTCGTTCCAGCACACTCAGTGAGCTCTTCAGTCATATGACTCCCGACGGCGATGAATTTTTGGGTAGGTCAAATAATCCATCACCGTAAGTGCTTACTGAACATGCCCGATAAATGCCGATGAGAGAGCTCAGTCCTGAAACTTTACCTTCATCTTGCAGGTGCCGAACATGCATCAAGGACTGTAACCCCCAATGTCTAGCTATTCGACGCCACCCGCTTAGAGGTTAAGTCTGCCTGTCGGTTAATCGACAGGACATCTATTGACCAGGTAACAATGTGAATCAATTTATTAAGTATCCTTTCGGCTCTAGACCACGGAAACCTGACGGACTAAGAGATACTGCAAAACGTTGACAGAATGGACATAAAGAACAACTTACACAGCAGTCAGGTGCGACCCTATGCGTCAGAGACGGCGGACAACAATTAGTATGGCTCCAGCAGGCAGTGGATCTTCGTTTGGGGAGATGGGGCACACGGTCCTCGTCATCATGCTGGGTTCAAAGAGCAACCAAGGGATAGCTTAGTGCAGTGTTTTCGGTCTCAGTTCACTAGTTGCTTAAGTCTCACCACTAATAACCGTGTACAACAATGCCCACCTCTGAATTGTCAGCCGTCTTGCAAGCGACAGTTCCCTTACCATGTGAGAAGCATGATTGGCAGAGGAATGGCGGTAATCATAATTGAGTTACTTGTCAAACACGAGGTTGGCGTCATATCTGTAACGTAAGTACTTGGCTCTGGCTTGCAAGAAGCGCATAAAGCAGCCTACTGAGCTTCAACAATTTCGTCCACCGCTGTTAACTTTACAGTAAGCATCAACAGCGAGGCATGCACAATGTCGGACAATCGAGCGATCGCGCTTTTCTTACTTACCCGTATTGTTTTATTTTCTCCTAGCGTTCATTCTACACAGACAAAGTATTGGCACCATTACCCATCGCAAAATCTGCTAGTGAAATTATCCCTTATACTTTTTGGATATACGTGTTTCAAAAGCAAACAATTAACGAAGTTGATGCTCAAAATGACCACCGTCGTATCCCTTGCAGAGCAGTATTCGCCCGATGCTATTGGCTGACACAGTGTCCACCGAGTTCCTGCGACATTCGTTGACAATGCACAGTTTCAATTCCTTCGGCCTGCAGCTGTTGAATGACACTGGTCTGCAACATTTCTTTGTAGGAGGATGCTAACAAAAGTAAAGCCTTAGTTCTGACAATAAATCATGTTGCCCAACATTAAACCCAACGAATTGGATGTAGAAAATGACTGCTGTCATTTTACTTGCACAGCTGTAATCGTCGGATGTTATTGGCTAGCACTTTCTGTTAAGTGTCTACCGTGTTCTCTCGACATCCGTTGACGATGCTCAGTTGTAGTTCCTTCGGGCTGCAGCTGCGATATGACACAGGTCTGCAACATTTCCTGTCGCTGGCAAGTAACATAGGAGCTACAAGATGGAGGTGTTTTCATCACGGATTTTCGTTGGCGATCTCGGCACTTCGCCTCAGCCGTTATAGATTCCATATTGTACACTTGCCCATTATGCACAAACGGTGCGGGATTATCTTAACGAGGTGTTCGGTCACCAGTGGATTGGATGCAGAGGTCCGAAGGATTGGACTGTCCGGTCACCAGATTTGAACTCCTTACATTTCTTCCTACGGGGTTATTTGTAAAGAAGAGTTTACAAGGCCTTTCTCACTGGAACATCTGAAAGGCAGTATCGTAAACGAATGTCGCGTCATCAACACGGAAAGTTTGCAAAATGTTATAGTCGATTACCGGCGATTTACGCACTGCAAGCAGAACGCCGGTGGGAACGTTGGGAATCCTCTTCGTTGACGGAAATATCACCGTTTTATGCTTTTATGTTAATGTACGTATTCACCATTAGTACTGATTTCGAGACTGCATTGGTGCACGGGAAAATGGTGCCAAAAGTGTCTCGGGTCAAAATATATTCAACGAGCAAACCTGATTACACAGCGCTTAGACTGACCACTTCTATGCAACATGGTTCACAAGGCCAATACTTGTTTTTCATAGTTATGCCTAAGGAATACGGGGAGGATGTGAACGAGGTGGTGATGTAAGGTTAGGCTACGCGGTTTCTTATTATTATCGTGTTCATCGAGGTACAGACACCGACGTGGGATGAGTGCTTCTAAACAATAACATACCCGTCAAATAAAGGGGAAAGAAAGATGGTCCAATGTTTTTTCAGTAAGAATACAGACCGTGAAAGTGAGCAGTATTGATCCTTTTGAATTTCATAAGCGGAGTTTGCAGCAATATGTGTCAGAAAAGTTATCGCAGGGATAACTGGCATGTGGTGGACAGTATGCGTGAGAACACACATGCGCGTGCTGTGGTCCCAAGATTTGTCAATCCGTTTTGAGAGTCATTGAGCTTCGCAATGTGAACTACGCGAATCTCAGTATCCGCGAGGATTAGATATTGGATAGAAATGCAGCTTCTCAGTTTTATGCTAAAGGAACGTTGCCTTGCCAGTGAATATGTTGGAAGGAACGCTCAAGACTGTGACGGCAGAATATGCTATGCGGCAGCGAATAGTCTTTGGGCGGCATGGATTTTCAAGACTCCTTTCGCGAAGCGCTACATTGCAGAGTTGTGTTACAGCACTACCCAGAGCGCCGATGACTTTTGAATCATCGTGTGCAGTATACTGCTTTTGCTCCGGATAACTGCGTTAGAATTGTTCTTTCTGTGTCAACGGTGTACCAATGTGCTTTTGGTGTATTTTCCAACCGACGCAAATTTGGTGGTTGTTCTTTGGCTAATTCCGGAGATACCATTTGTTGATCCAACTGCAACCTGTGTCCGCCAGCTTGGATTTACTCTACTTGTGATGCCGTCTCAAGCTACCTGTGGTTCGTGTTCGAAAGCTGTTGGATATAAGGCTCATGCACTTTGGCTGCGATGTTTTGTTCCCTATTTCGTGTATCGGCTTATCTGTTGACATGTTTCGAAAAGCTCTCGATATCCGTTTTTCCAAGTTATTTGTGATAAATGTCGCGGTGCAAAACATCAGAATACATAGCGACCGCCAACAACTACGGGAATACCTCCCTTCCAGGCAGAAACAAACCGTGCACTACGTGGTGTCAGACGCCCTATTGAAAGTATCTCTGTCACCTCGCCTACCCTTGTCACTCCGCGATCTGCACCATCACCAGCATCTTCGACCTCGGCCGAGCCTCAGGTTCACCACCGATTGAAGAGACTCAGAATTGCAACCTACGAAATGCTGCTTCACTGGTCGGTCCGTGAATTTCACAGAGCCTGTCTGTGAACCTCTGAACATAGAGGATCCATAGACCACCCAAAATCGCAAAGGGCTACGTAATCGAGTTCAGGCGTCCCCTGCTGATAAACAACAACCCAAACAGATAAGCGCCTCCAGTCCTGCTCCCACAGGTTCAGCACCAATTTCGCTGAGGCGTCATAATCTCATAAATGTCCACGTTCCAGAGTCAAAGGATGATAATCCTCAGATACGTTATTATCACAATGTTGAGTTCCTCCATGTTCTTATTGATAGACTCTTGGATGTGGGTGAAGACGGTGTGACGACTAAACAAGTAATCCGACTTGGCCAGGAAACTAACCAGTCATGGCGACCTCTGAGAATTACCTTTGCAAATCGCAACATGCTTCAGTTCATACTGTCTCGTCTGTCAAGGCTGAAAGGCATACAGTTTCACATCCGCCGAGACTTGGAACAAGAAGACAGAGATCGTTTGAAGACTGCGGCCATTGAGCTCAAACGCCGTACTGAAGAAGGTAAAACTGACTTAGAAATCGTAAATTTGCGCGTGATCAAGAAGGGTGTACGAACCCGTGTCAACCGGTTACTCAACCTCCAGGCACGTCCCGCGGTAGCTCACAGAACCCCCGTGTGGCATTCGCCAACTTGTGCAGCCTAAAGAACAAACGTGACGAACTGTGCCGTTTCGCTGTCTCGGAGCGGCCGGACGTTTTAGGACTCGCTGAGGCTTGGCTGAACTCCGACGTCATACCCGAAAAAGTCGCGTAGTCAGGATACTCTTGTTTTCGATGCGACCGAAAATCAAAGGCTCACGGTGGTGTTCTGTCGTACATCAAACCATCACTATCTGGCAAACTTACCAGCACCTATCGGAGCGAGGATAATTTATGCGAGCAATTGCGGTGCACAATCCGCCTCAGACGTGTAGAACTAATAGTGGGTATTATCTGCCGTAACCCATTAAACTGTTGTTGCGATTGGCCACCACATATACAGAAGCACATGAACCACCTTCAGTTCTTACTGATGGGGATCTAAATTTACCTAAGATTTTCTGACTAGACGTTCGGCTTCTTCGCGGTCATGGCGATGTTGAGGCTCAATTCGCTAAAATGACTAGTGAAATCGGGGCAACGTAATATGTCTTCCAACCGACGCGCATAACTCCGCACTCGACATCTTGTCTGGACCTAATGTTGACGAGCCGCGAGCAGAAGCTGAAAGAGATCAGAGTCCTCTAACTTCTGGCGAACAGTGACCACTGCTTCATTGTGGCAAGCATAGAGCTGCCGTCACCATATTACAACCAACGGAAGCCGACATTCAACTATTGGAAGACGGACTTCAACGGGCTCATCCAAGCCACAAGTCAGACTGATTGGACACTACCACAGGATGCGTCGCTTGAGGCTAGTTGGTTATTAATGAAGGGCAAGCCTTACTCGCTGTGTACTAGGTTCGTTCCTGTGAAGTATTCAAAAGTCGGACCTGTCAAACCGCATTGGTTTGATACGGAATATACATAGTTAGCGCGAGGGCGTTGCAAACTTTCGGATAGATACATCATCTCGGGTTGTGTTGAAGATTACATGGTGTCCAAGAAACAGCGCGACTTATGTAACCCCGCAAAGATCAAGAAACGCCGGCAGCTTGAAGAGGAGATAGCATCCTCGGCCACAACCGCCCCCAAGAGAATATGTGCTACTTGAAACGTCAACTGAAACCTGGGGGCAACCTACCGATCTTAGAGAGCTTGAACGGACAGACGCTCATTTCAAGCGCGGAGCAGCTCCAGTCACCATGTGCCCTGTTTGCAGATGATTTGAAAATCTGGATGATCATTGCGAACCAGCACGACTGCGCTCACCTCCAGCATGACTTAGATCGACTGTCTACGTGGTACACTGAAATGCAACTCCCTCTTAACGCAAGCAAGTCGGAGTTAATCAGCATCACCAGACGTCCATCCATTAGATCATACATTTTGGACGGCCAGTTGCTCCACCCTAACACATCTGTCAGTGACTTAGAAGTGCTTTCGCGACATGATGTGAGATCACTAGAAAATATATAGAAATTGCAGCGTGCGTGACTTCGTATGCTCTGGGCATTAAGACGCATTTTCTCCACATGTTCCGAAGAAACCGTCCCTCGCACATTAGACCAGTCCTTGAATACGGCACCCCAGCTTATCATTCGATAACCCAGTAGGAAACGGAAAAGCTGAAGAAAATACAGCACATCGCAACTAGAGTGATATGCAGTCTACGAAACCTCCCGTGTGAAAAACGTTTTAAAGACTCCGACTGTACATACTATTCTACCACAGAGTAAAAATTGACCTTATTATACACAATTGAGTACTACACTTGAATCACTTCCACATACTGCGACCAATATTTCACCTGCGGGAACCCTGTAACACCCGGGGACATCGTTACAAACTCAAGGTCCCCTGCATGAACAAGGTATCATATCAGCTATGTAAAGAACGAAGAATCGTAAACTTACGTAATAGACTACCAGAAGGACTAATGAAGGCCGATTCTGTGAAGTGTTTTAAAACACGTGTCGACGATTATTTCGAAAACATGTGCTTTTGTGAAACGATGTACATACAATGCTAAAAGAAGACATCGTATACCCGGAAATAATGACACCAATACGAATTCCTAACCGAACAAGGATAAAAGATTAACTGACGAAGCACTACTGCTGAGGATTCGCAAAGAACTATTTTTGATTTTTTTATAATTCGATAGAGATGTACAGATATCTTTCTACTTGCTCTTAAATACAGGATGGAATGACTATTTTGCTAAGGTGGGTTATTGATAGGTAACTTGCAGTCTACAACAGCATTGCCAATAATCCTTTTGTCATTAGCTGGGGTAATACTATGCACCTATTTACACTTCTTGCTCCGATCAATTAGATCGATCCAAGCGCCATCACAATTCTACCGCAATAACTCGGTAATGCTGCACTGCTGTCTTGATCTTACACCTCTGTATTCTCTCCAACCAGCCCAAAACACGGTATGTACCGATCGGTGAACTTGCCCCGTGGCGCGCCGTAGTTGACTCCAACTCAACTATCCGCGCCCATCCAGCGTTTTCACGATGGACGAGATTGGCAAGTACACCTGTACCCAGGTGCACTTGCCTACGGCGATCACTCCGGTCGTTCACACCCATGTGATCGGATGAGAGACATTTTGAGATAGACCAACATCTACTATTGGACAGTTGGCAATTTAGTGCGCTTTCCTCTTACCCGAAGGCGTGACCCTTGGCTCCCGATTAACAGAGTAACATGAGACAACACTTCTGGGACTAAGATATATATATATATATATATATATATATATATATATATATATATATATAGTTTGTTCAATATCTCTACTCTGCTGCATTCGCTCTGTCAATTTTGTGTGTTTGTTTTCTTATATATTCTATGTTGGTTTTTTATATCCCCAGTATGGCTGCGCTTGATGTGAATGTTGAAAAAGTGCCTGCCTATCTAACACACTGCATATCAATTACTGGCTCCAGGAGACTGTGAATCGTTGCTACGGGGGACGGAGTGCACGGTCCTCGTGGCCGTGCTATGCTGAAATTGTGGTTCTATCTAGTGTGGAGCGGACTACGGCCCAGCCACTGCCTGTGTACGTCTGGTACGCATGGTTCCCTGCATAGATGGCCAGGAATGCTGTTACAGTGTATGTTGAAGGAGCTTGGGTCGGCTCTCACTTGTATATCTCCCGGTCTTATTCTTGCGGTTACACTCTGCAAATGAGGTGTGTGGATGGAGCTGTGGGTAGTGCAGCGCAAGCCATCCATGGCCCCTCTGTTGGCGTAGGTGCTGTGTCGCTCTGTCCATGGAGGCAGCAGTAACAAACAATCCGGACACGGATGCCGCCAACCATATACATGTAAGAAACATCCCGTAATCGGTTGACGCATTTGCTTGAAAGCTGGCCACAGACACCTATCAACATCACGGAGGCATTGTTGTAAGTCCTTTACGTCGGTGGTTATCATACAGCGTCCGTTGACTCTTCTGAGGAGGGGACCACTTTCGATAATCGATGGTCAGAACGTGAATTTTCTGCGAACCGCATCGTTTTGGTACACAATGGAAAGCTATCGTTCTGAAACATGATGAGGTTACCAATACCAATTGCATGGTTACGCTATAAAAGCGTAAACTCACACCACAGCAAATACGTAACAGAATCTTGCAATCAACTTTGTATGGGGATTCGGTTGGGTTATATCAGGAAGGCATGTTACTTCAAATGATTGAAGAAACGTTATATTTAATGAACGTTGGGGTGAATTGACCTTCAACAACAGCAAATTTTGGTTCATTTAGTTAAGCCGTTTTCAGTATCGTGTCACGGAGATTCCAATTACCGCTAGCCTACTTCAGCACACGGGCTAATGAAAATTGTGCACCCGATATTGATGCGATGATTGACCTTAGACGAGATATGCAACATAGAGAATACTGGTAACGGATAAAAAGATTCCAGGGTTCCACGATGTAGCGCATGTCAACGCACTGTGTCAGCGTCATGCATCGAATATTACCGTAGCAAACGCCATGTGTGAGGGTCAGCTCGCCTTTGCAAAAAGAACATGGAGATATTCTCCTTCAGCGGAAACTTCTGGGCATTGCAGTTCTGGCTGTCAGTCTTGTCAGAAGTGGAATGGGTGACACAATTGAGAAAGCATGAGAGTACGACGGTTGACTAGAGGTCACATGCAGTGTTTTTCAGATTGAGTATGCATCAGGCTCCAGCAAATTGTATGAGCAGGCGTAAAAATAAAAGCAGTCCGTAATTTGAGGGAATCGGTTAGTAAGAGTTATCCTCCATTCGATAACCCACGAATGAGCGATGGTAGCCAGAGTGCATCCAGCGAATATCATGGGCGGGTGGTAAAAGGTCCATGTCCATCAGCTCAGCTCAGCCACGGTGGCTGTTACCCATTGCGACAACAGATAGTAATATCACAATAAAGATGCCACATTATACTGGTCAGATCGACTTACGGAAACATTAGAAGAAAGGGGACCTGAGTCGAAATCGGCATCCATTGTGGCATTATTCGAATCACAGGAATTACCAAAGTACCGTAAGACATCAGTTAGGGTTAAGTAGTAGTACAACGTCCACTCTGTTGATACCAAGAAATTGTATCAGTCTGAGTTGTAAAAGTACCCATATTCCCCTGCAAGTGTTTTTCAAGAGAGGAAGTACGCTGGTTGCGTTTAACTTTTGGTAACCACTGTAGAGGTACGTAATTAACAACTATGTTCTGTTGCACTATGTGGGTAATGAAAAGCCTGACAGTACTGAGGGGGAGCTAAGATTGACATAGCGTTGCTCTTAAGCCAGTCCTAAATAGACAGTGAGCCTTTCTGTCGGGAGACTTCTTGGGGTTAACCGGACAATAAGTCACAATAATAGTCACACCCTTTTCTTGCATAGCACAAACTGGATTGGCAACACAGTAAATTAAGCAATGCATTTTTGTGACCATCACACACACGCGTAGTTCGAGATGAAGAGGCACGACACACTTCGGTTCCGAGAAGAGCACGTAGAAGACACGCTCTCAGGGGTATTCACTTCCAGTAATTAGAATGATCGAGGTGCAATTTTTGTAACCTAACACGCCAAGAGTGCTCTAATGCATCATAATGATAAAGTTTACGTGAATTCTCCTCATATTCAACCACATCGGGGTATTTGCGAATCACAGGGAAGATCGCTTAAGACCGAGGGATGAAACCAGGTTTTAACAAGTTCAATCAGCGCATGCTTACCAAAGGAGTTTCATTACTCTGACGCTTTCACTCATTTGTCGCCTAAAATAAAACGGAAACTGGTTCCGCCCTTACTCATGCAGAGCTTTTACAACCTATAAATCAAGTAGAGAGAGTATGCACATCAGAAAAATTGGTATAACAATGTCCCTTAGTAAAATAAACCACATCTTCGTGTGAGTATTCAGTGAAGTATTGCGACTCACATCGAGATGATGCGTCTCTGGCGAAGCCGCGAATCGTTGACGGGATTTCTTCCTTTGAACAACTGCCGGAGAGGCAAGTTTCGCCACGTGACCAGATTAACCAGACAACGCAGAGGCTTTCGATGCTACATTAGTTTAGAGCGTCGGTGACAACCACATGATTCCGCGATAGTTCATGTGTGAAAATCGTCTACATGCGCACTCCTCTGCCAAAGCCAGTATGACAAACCGGGAACGATTCGTCTCGCTTTCAACCCCGTCCACATCTGGCTAAGGTGAATGTAAATATAGACATGCAGTCTGAAAGCTTGAATGCAATAACCTTCCTAATTGACCCAGTTATATGGCATGAATAGTTAACCAGTGGAATGCTATCAATTCTAGACATGGAAAGTGGTAGTTGACTGTGCGACTTAGAATATATCACTGCGTGTTCAGCCCAATTGCGGAACGCCTCAGGTAGATTTGTGCTATTGCCCAAACATGTAAGTGTACCTGTCAGTTGCTTTAGATGCTGGAGAGCGGAATTACAGTATAGGAGCGAACAAAATGGTACTGTTAGCTTGCGATATCGTAACCAGCTTATCCCCATTTGGACATGGTAACCACTAGAATCATCGTCCGGAAGGTCGTAGGTGTCACCAGGACTGCCGAACCCGATCAGCTTATTGGACAATCCACTGAAACAGATCGGTAGATCATGCGGATGCAGTAGGTGAGAAGGGTCCAGTGAAAATCGTCTTTTTCTGCTAAAGCAACAGAGAAGCATACTTGAACAATATGCCTTTCGCGGAAAGGGAAGATGATGCAGCAATTAACGCGGCACCATAAGCTTACACTGTGTTGTTGATACATACGTGGTCGATAACAAAGCTTCGACTGAATGTCTCTCATTACCGACGTTAATGAATAGTAGTAATGTACTGTGTAAGCGTGAATGAACAACTCACGCATGTGACTACCAATAACTTGTTATACGGAATGTGCCTGCTTGAGGACGATTCAAAAAGTTTTAGGTGGTAAAATTCTTCTCATGAGACAAGTGATGATAAGTCTCAAACACCCTGCATTACTCATGCAACTCATGCTGTTTGACTATGCGCACACAGAAGAATAGATAGACAGAAACAAACGAAGAAGATTGTCTTTCCGGGCGGACAGTTTGGTGCTATAGGCGACACTGTAGCGAGATGAATGGGGCTCGCGTAACGTTAAGTTTAGAAGAATTGATATACAAAAATTGCGGCTGTCACAGTAGATGTGCAAACTTGCTTTCTATAGATCGAAAGGCAGCTTCAGAGTTTCCGTATAGCGAAGGAAAAGATCATACAGGGAGTCTAAAGACCGAAGTGGTCGGCTTTATCTGAATAGGCATATATGCTGTAAAAATACTCGATAGTGAGGACATCATTATGGGCACGGGAATAGCCTGCCCCAGAAAAAAGGAATCACAAAGCTCCCACAGACTGAATAGATAATGCAGACCGGAATTTGTCAATTCGAATCGTACAGTGCATCTATGTCATTTACTTCAGCATCTGGAAATGATGAAACAAACGACCGAGCAGTCAAATTGGTCCAGGAGGCTTCGAGTCGTGTCACAGAAGAGTACAGCAACGCGATGGCAAAATCAAAGGAACAAGACAGGAAGATTATGGATTACATTGACCAACTTTTAGTGAGTCCCAAAAGCCTACTTTCTAAATTTACTACGAACTTGTCACATAAAATAGTACTTTTTTTACCTTCAAGGATGAAATAGGACATCATTGGTGCCTTACTGTGGCGAATAAATACACATAGTGCATTTCGCAGAACGCAGTTGATTTTAGCTTTAACCCAAAGCATCTCTGAAGTAATCCTGTCAAGCCACTGGTTTAATCTTTTACCTTTAAGTTAGGGCTAAAAATTCGGTCACGACCGCATCATTCACTTAACCTAACAGAATACATACAACAGCCATGCACATTAATGGTCATGAGGGTAGTTGATGATTGCGACACATCCGTTGATCCACTTCTCATGATAGCAGCAAATTAGGGTGCGGTATAGATAAACGCTGACGAGAAGAAGAAGAAGAAAGGAATTGGGTGTTGAACGCCCGAAAACACTGCACATCACAAAGCGTTTGGATATTAGTTTATCTCATCAGGTGGAGGTAGCAGATCCCGACCCCGGACAATTGGAATTTTAGCCGAAATTTCTACCCTTCTGGTTACCGGGTGACGGCTGGCAACGCTTGGTACAATAGAAACGCTGAGGAGTTTACCGGTCTGAGTGTCGCCAATAATTTCCTTGACCCGTTTCGGTAGTTCTTGAACATATTTTCCACTGGGCCCGCTGAGAACATCCCACGAATGAATCAGGTATCCACACAACTCGGTGAGCAAGACGCTAAATCCACAGCGTGAGCCTACTACTAAGGTAATGTGGTGTCGATCGGGGATATGCAGAGGCAATCCACGCCAGAGTAAACCAGTGTTCAACACAAGTTGCCAATCCACAGGGAACGGGATTGTGTTGATAGTCACATCTGATTAGTCCTAGTAGTACTGTTTCGCATGTTCAACCAACCAACGACACAATATTTAATAGTCGGGGCGGCACCTTCAAATTGGCTGTTGTTTTAAGACTTCCTTTTTGTACACTAGTTACCGCGGACCTTCAATTTTGTATATATCGTTTTGCAAGTTCGGTTATCTGAATCAATAGTGGTGACCTCAATATCCTATTCTGCCAATATTTTAAAGACATTTCGCGACACCGCTTTTTGCTCGCAATTTGTTGAATATTCCCATAAAGTCAGGAACACCTTTAAAAGAATTATGAAAAAGCAGTCGGGAAGAATGAGAAAGCACCGAGCTGGTTGGCAAGTCAGTCTAAGACGTCGTTCAATAAACCGGACGCAATTAAAAATGACTCTTTCCAGCAATGTTGGATCATTTTTAGGAAAAATCGTGGATCTTTTCACAATCTTGCTTAGAAGTGAATATTCAACGGTTGACGTTTTCATGCTACCGGAAAGTTGGTTGAATTCTGATATAGAAGACGAAATTATTCAACTTACTATCGTTCCAACAGGTCCGATCGACTAGGATTACAGAATCGTGGAGGCGGTGTAATTACTTATATCAACCAACGCTAATGCAATTCGGTAGCCTTACTGTTCACGTACACAACAACCACTGTTAGCTGTCATTTGATTGAATGCAAGTCATGGTTCCTGTGCGGTTTTAGTACTGTTGTCGTCGGAAACGTATACATATCGCCTGACACACCAGCGTCCCAATTGAACAAATTTGCTGATGAGTTATCCACGTGTTACTACCGAAACTCGAAAGCTCAGTTTGTGTGATTGCTGGAGATTTCAATAAATGTGATACTAATTTTATGCAGGTACTTGACCTAACGAACATAGTGACCTTTCCAACTAGATCCTGTCTTCACAAACCAAGCTGGACTGTTTTGCACGCAAAAATGGGCTTCACTCGGCAACTCTGACCATTGCATCATAAAGATATGCCCTATTGGTTACAGTAAGTCAAACTCCGTTTCTTTGGCTCATATACCATTCAAATCTACCGGACGACGAGATTGTTCCATGTCCAACATCTCGAGACTTCAAACGCTGTCCTCCACTGATGTTACTGTTTTTAACTACGGCAATTTGTCCATTCAGTATGCACATCTCAGCGACTATCTCAATTTCTGCTTCGACCTTTGCTGCCCAATTGAGACCATTTATTTATGGGCAGACCGGTTCTCCTCCCCATTACTCAAGCAACTTAAGGGGGGGGGGGGAAGAAAGCACGTGCATCTAAAAGTAAACTGCCAGATCGTGTCAAATTACCTTCTTCAGCCATAAAAGCTGAGAGTATACGACTAAATGGCCTGTACACTGATGCCATTTTATCCAACAACAACTGCCGTGACTTGTGACAGCTTTTGGAATAACTGCGTGCGAAAGGCTCTAGTAAACATCTAGTGGCTGTAGATGTCGATAAACTCAACTCTGGATTCCGATCTGCCCAACAAAATGCCTGTTCTCTGCCTTCATTTCGCCAACTGTCACTCACCGCAACTGGTCCAAGATTTGCATTCCAACACCTTTAAGTCTACCAGGAACTCAAGTGGCTAAATGTGAGGAAGCCCGGAGAACATGATGCTCTATCACCAATTGTTTTAAAGGAGCAGGCCGACTCCCTCACCTTACCTTTAACACATCTGTTTAATTGTTGCTTACACAGTGGCACTATTCTCGACATTTGGAGACCCGTCAGGATAACGCCAGTCCCAAAAAAGAAGCTCAGAAATTCCGTTCCATTGCTTGTACATCTGTCATGCTGAAAGTCTTAGAACGACTGCTTATTCCTTTGATTTCTACAAGCACCCCAGCTAGTGATGCCTCTCAGTTTGCTTATAAACCCAAACGCTCCACTTTGGATGCAGTGGCCTATCTCGTTCACTTAACAGCATCTGCGTTAGATGCTAAATGTAAGGCAGTACGTCTGCTTTTGTTGGATTATGCAAACGTCTTTGACAGTGTCGACAGATTACAGCTTCTTAACATATTATTCACAAACGGCGTCCAACCTGTGGTGTTCAACCTGATTGGAAATTATTTTACGAATCGCTCGCAAATCCCCCAACTGAATGGCAAGAAGTTCTCCACTATTGGTAACGACTGGGGACTTTATGAGGGGAAATCCTCTACCCTTTTGTTTTCTTTGTACATCGAGAGACTTCCTATTCCATCAGGTTTTCATGGATGTACATATGCCGACGACGTTGTTTTAGGCAGGGTCTTTCCTACCAACAAGTCATTCTCGGCGCTTCCAAAAGGATTGAATGAGCTTGAACAGTAGGGTCACCTTCCTATTTCCTTATCCACAACGCTTCAAAGTGCTGAGACTTAATCTGTTTTCTTCTCCAAGCTGACAAGCGTCAAACTTTGCGCAGTGCTTCGAGCCCCATTGTTGTTAACGAATGCATAATACCTAGTTCCCTCACTGCCAGGTATCTTGGTATTTTTACCCAAAAAGTTAATGTGTTCGACACACGTCGACGAAACTTTCGCAAGGTAAGGAGACTGACATTTTATGCCCTGCGGCTCAAGATCCTTTTGGTACCACGCCATTATTCATCAAATTCGTAGTCACCTGTATTCTCCCTCATTGGTTGTACTGCTCGCCTGTTATTTTCCCTGGTCTTTTTCAAAAAGACGTTACAATTATTGTCCGTTCGATTAAGCTCATCTCTAAAGGCAGTGGAATACTCTGAGTGTCTCTTGTAGACTTCACTGTGACCAAGAATTTTGATGCATGTCACAGATTTTCTTAACAGATTTTAAACGATCCGCCTCCTCCACTCCATGATGACTTATCGAAAGGTCCTTCCTTCTCATCTACACACTCAAAATTTAAAGTTCTGTATTCTCGTACCGCTTCTTATCATAACTCTGTTTTGCCTTATTTATCACGTCTTCTAGTGAACTCTACGAAGATCACTGATGACACGCGTGAACGTTTGCCTGAGTAAATGCGTGTATATTTTGTTTTCTCACCATTTGCCTGTTCATTTAAGTAGAGACTTTGTACCCAACTTTTTATTCGCAGTTCTAGTGTAAAATATTACTGCGATGTGCTCAGTCGGGTACATTTAGCTTATTCTGGCTTGACTTGACTTAACTACTCAAATATGACGGTACAATGTCCAGTGACAAAAATGATTTGTCTAAATCGCAGTTCGATTGTTAAAGTGACCGAACTTCAAGCAGTGTGGGCGACAAATGAACGGTGTCAAAACCAAAAAGAGAGCCCACCGTAACCACTCGAAACATGCCCGATACAATGATGGTCACATCGTTTTGAAAACGCGTCCAAACTGTTATCGCTGTCGGTGTGGTTGAATTCAACGAGACGAATTATGCACATATAGATGATCCAACTCAGTCTGCATGTAACGCACGGCATTAGGTATGGGTTTTAGCACCGCCTGATCACCCAGACCCGCACTGCTATTGGTTCCGCGGACGAGATTCACCACCATTCGAGTAAAGGGGCTAACGAATGTAAACACAAACCGGCGTGTGCCATCGTGTGCACTTGGAGTGAACTGTTTACACGATAAAAAGGTGGTTTACATGTCGCCTCTCGGAGTCATCTTAACTAGGCAAAATGTCTATACAGAGAGATGAGAGGCAGCAGCACACGAGAGAGTGCTTCGTAATCGCTTGTATAAAATGGAGGAAGAGAAGAATGTCCAGTTTCTGTGCGATATTGCAATATAACTCTAGGAGGCAGTAGGTTCAGGCGCATTTTCGTTAAAAAATAGTGACCAGAAAACAAATATCACGTTGCTTTGAAGAAACACAGGAAACAGTCAAAATTGATGCCTGTCCAACAATAATACCGTCATTGTTGACGGAAGCGCAGCAGAGCTGATATTGCGGTTTTATGACGACGTTAAACAAGGACAAACTGCCGCTGTTCTCGGGTGTCTACTGCGGATATCCCATTTAGGTTACTCATAAAAAGTTTGCGGTCGGGATGTAACGTAAACTGCTAGAGGGAAGTACAAGGAGCATCAGTAGAGTCGCGTAAATCCATGGGACTAATGGAATCATCTTCATCTACGACATTGCCCTCATCTGTGACAGCTCCCAGACGTGCCAAACCGCGCTGGACAGATTAGCACTGGCTGTCAGCCGCTTCGGGCTTTGCTTTGCACCATCGAAGTGCAAAGCGTTAATCCAAGATTGGCAGGGATCGCCTCCTGCGCTGACCCTTGGTAGGGATCAGCTAGAAGTCGTTCAGAAATTCAATTACCTGGGAAGTTGTATCAGCGCCCTTGGGATCCAAGACGAGATCACGAACCGGATAGCGATAGCTCGAAGTGCTTTTGCTAACCTTCGCCACCTATGGCGGCGGCGCGACATCACTCTCGCCCTGAAGGGTAGAGTGTACAATGCAGCGATACGTTCGACCTTACTGTACGGTTGCGAAACCTGGACCCTAAGGTCGGCGGACATGAAGAGGCTAGTTACGTTCGACCATCGGTGCCTTCGCAGTTTGGCTCACATATGGTGGGAACACCGCGTGAGCAACGAGCGTGTTCGACGCCTTGTTTACGGCCTAGGAAAAGGGAATGAACCGCTCAGCACCGTTATTTCACGCACCAGGCTCAGATGGCTCGGCCACGTTTTACGCATGCCAGCCCACCGACTCCGTCGACGTGCGTTGTTTGCTCATCGGGGATGTGGGTGGAAGAAGAGGAGAGGTGGCCAAGCGAT
This sequence comes from Dicrocoelium dendriticum, assembly GCA_944474145.2. Classification (NCBI taxonomy): domain Eukaryota; kingdom Metazoa; phylum Platyhelminthes; class Trematoda; order Plagiorchiida; family Dicrocoeliidae; genus Dicrocoelium; species Dicrocoelium dendriticum. Next base: position 53,854,599 of record OX104067.1, read on the forward strand.
GACTTGGTCCAAGGGAATGAAGTCCCTCACTTCGGAGCTAGCCTCGGTTGGAGCGTCAGGGCTCCCTGGTTGGGGTCCAAAAGACGATGAACACGTTTGACTGGATACACTTGCTGACATGGCAAGGAGCCGACCTCAGTGGCGTTTGTGCTGTGAGTTTCTTTGTCCCTCCCCATCCCTTTTAGCCTCCCCCTCCATCTACGATCTCATTTCATAGGGTAAAACATAATAATTTTTTCTCCTTTTTGCCTAGTAGCTGGCTGGAATCTTACCGGAACGATGCCTATCCGTTGCTGGTAGCTCAGCTGGCATGCAACTGTTGTATCTATTTTTCATTTGTGTATACTATTATATGTATGTATGTATTTCCTTCATGTATTGCGGCACAATAGCGGAGGTGTTTTCCCACCTCTAGCTGATGTGTATAATGAATGAATGAATGAATGAGAATCAATACATGCGGTTATAGAATAAGCTGGCGTGGGAGAATAGTTGTGGCTACAGCTCGGTGAATGGTAAGATCTTTAATGCTATATTGATGGGTCTAACATGATCGGATGATTCAATTTACAGAGCGAAACGTCTACATAAGCAGTTAGATGATTGCTGGTAGCTGCGCCACGAATTGCGTCTGAAGCTGTTACGATTATTTATGTCAATGTCACATTCGATTCTGATTGTCGGAGTGAACTTATCAGAAGAATATGATACATGAGAATGGGGACGACGCCGAGTGAGGATCCGAAGTGGTTTCCGGGACCCGTAGTGTGCAAGGGGATAGTGAAAAGTATACACTTTATTCCTCACCTCCAAGTGGTGGGCTAAACGGATGCACACCGTGCAACAGTGTACATACATATTATTGGCGACAAGAGGCACTTGACTGAATCGATGAAGGGGCCAGAAGCTAAGGGATACCAGCACCTCAACATTCAAACCGGTAGTGGTGTTGCAGTTGGTCCCATCCACTTCCAAAAGTTCCCTAGAGGACTGCTTCTGTGTGAGGGTGGTCCACGTTGCATCATCCGTGCAAACTATATTCGTTGTAAAACAGACGGTATCAAGTCAAGTGGGAGAGGTGTTGAATGTGGGCATACAAATCACAGCATCCGGAGGAGGAAGAGCACACACCGCACACACTGAGGGCGATGCTTGAGCTGCAGCCTATTTCCTGATGGAAGCATTCGTTGGGCGTGTAACTATCATTAAACACGTGTCGCAGGTTATCTCCAGCATAAATTTGCGGGTTTCCGACACCGATAACGGTGGTTGTTGTAATCAAGTTAGACACAGCAAGCCGTGTACAGACAATACATCGGGGATAGACGCCCAGTGTGCATGCCAGTTATTCGAGTATGGTCTGTCGAGACGACAGGTCTAAACATTTACCTGATTGCCTCCAGCTTGATACCGGCTCAGCGACAGCTGCATAAGCAACCAACGCATATGCTGGAATACACGGTAAATGTATCCATTTTGAATGTGCGATGCAGCACGGCGTGTATTCTGCCGAACTGGAATTATTGCAGGCATGTTGTGTGGGTATTTCAAGCCGATTGACATGTCAAGGAAGGACATCTCTCGCTGCAGCAGCATTTCAAAAAGAACTTTAGCTCAAACAATTGTAACTGTCCATGTTAATTCCTGCACAAAACGCTTCTAAAACACTCACCGATATCAGTCAGCCTCTATCTAATAAACTAACTGTATATCTGCGTCGTTGACCAGACGAAGGCACAAAGCAATATAAGCTTGCAAGCATTCCACGCTTCGTCGGTCATTTCATATCTGGTTCGATTTCTGCTTGGACCCAAGGTTATTAACCAAAAATGAACTAGCCACTTTTACCACTGAGGTTGTGTTTCACAGTAAACTGTGTTCTTGCTGCTGTTTTACTGCTATTAGATGTGCTATATTCCTTTGTTAGCATTTTGATGGCGTGTGATACAACCGAAGATTCACCTTTTCTAAGCGCATAACGCTCATTCTTGACTTCACCAGAGTGCAGATAAGCTGGGAAAGGGAGTCTGTCGAACAGAGGGAATTGATCCGCTTCGTTGTGCACTCCAAAAGGCCTGTGAACACTTGTCACGTCAGACTAGTATGCGGCCAGAATATTTCTGCCACTGGAGGTAAAGTGAGGCAATACCGCTCCGGAGGTCAATGCAGTTAAATCAACCGTATGTTCCCCTTCCATCCACATAATGTAAGAAAACCCAAGTAAGCTGATGCACACACCAATGGTGTGCCAAAATATCAAGTAATGGCATCGCTGCAGAAGACGCACAAGTGCTTATGGTGCTCACATGGAGGCGGCGTCCAGATAGGGAGGACAAACAAACTGGTGCACAACCAATCCGTCATCGGACAGCTCTCAAAAATGCAGCACTGTTGGTTTTACGAGTCTTATCCTGTCAACCGTGTTCCATCCGTAACTCAGTATACAATCATACCTTACAATTGGCACACCAGGAACTCCGCACAGAATTAAAATTTGCTACCTAAATTAGTACGGAGTCATATCTGACATTCTTCTTCTTCTGCAGGATAAAGCCACACTATCGTATGGGACAAGTCGACGAAGAGGAACAGTGCCGTCATTGGTGCCCCTGCAGAGGAACGGATTTCGTCGGACGGTACATTATGCCCCAGTTGAACTGAACGGACAGGAAACAAATGGATTACGCGTAAGTCGATCCATGAGAATAACGTACAAATGGCATATGCCGCAGGGACACAGCACCTATTAGCCAGATTGATTAGCTTGCAAAGGTGCTCTGCAGGAGGATGAAAGTGTAGTTGATACGAATACTAAGGCAAAATTTGGCTCAGAGTTTGTCTGTTAATAAACTACCCCACGCGTCCCTCAGTGCAAAGACTGGACTGGTAAGTGCATCTATGGGGCCGCAGCGCGTTTGAAGCTTAACGAAATAGATAACCAGCTAGTGCCATGAAGGTCAACAATTAACGTAGTGAGCATGGTTCCTCCAAAGACTAGATACCTGTTACACCTGTTAGATTAAAATGTGTTGAACGGCCTGGACAAACGCCGCAGTGCCTGCCAGGTCATATTCGGAAGTACCTGTCCGCCAGATGAGTCAACTGTTGCATACAGGTCCGCGATATTGGTGACGCCCAACAGACACAAGCACATGGCGTGCGAGCACACCGTGAAGCTGAAGTAGGAAGGAGACACGCAGTCGAGAGGTGGGATTCTGAAATGTGGCAAACGTGTTCCGCAGCGTAGTAAGCGAACATGAGCAGCATGTAGCTACGCGTAGCTAAATAAACCTTATTCTCGACGATGTGAGGCACGCGTGTATTGGATTCACCGGGGAAGTGCATACTGGCATAGAACGTTGATCACAGATGGATCAGAAAAATTAATAAGCAGATCACATAATAACGTTTGGAAGTACGGAAATGAAAATATTTGGTTAACTGAAATGAATTAACCCTGGATGACCTTCAGCCACTGTCACATGTGGTAGTATAGAAAAGTAACTTACATAAGAAGATCTGATGGTGACGGACCAATTCATGGACCATTTGAAACCTGAACACTGCAAGTACGCCTAACTTGTTGTTAGGACACAACCGAATAGCTTGATCATGTTATGTGCAGTCTGGAGGTTGTTAATGTGCTGCGAAATTCATGCTCACGAGTGCAGGTACAGACTCCGGCTGATAGCTTGTTCCAGATTCTGAAGTAACTGGTAAGGGAAACGGTCGCAGATCTGCTCGTCCTGGACTTGCATCTAGCCACTGATTTCTGCTTATATTGTGTGTTGTAAACGGTAGATGACATTAATGTCCTGCTGAAGTCGGAAATGTGTTTGTTTTTGTAAACGATGTTGAAAAAGTTGACTTGGTTGTGATTCATGTGCCTTAACCAGAGTAGATCAAGCTTGAGCTCCTCGAATCCTTCAGAATATTCCAACTTTGCAGAAACAGCCAAAAGATGTTTTCTGGAGGTTCTCTGTCCATGTTCCAATGCATTGCGGTCGCGCCATTTTAAGTTGCTGCACACGTATGAACAATATTTGAGCGCGGGGATAGCTGGTGAGATATAAGTGTGTAGGATGGGCTATTGTAAGGAAAAAGGAACAAATATGAATCAAATGCTCGGTCTTTTCCTCGCAGTAACACGAGTTGCTTGTTCGCAGAAACCAAGTGGAATGGACAGCCCAGTCCAATGTTCCGTATTACACTTGGTCCTCAAGAATCAGGTTACCGTGAGACAAGTCGCACCTGAAAGACATTGCACAAAATTGGTCGGTCGAGAAAGATATTTTCCACTTTGAGCATCAGGTTTCAAAAGCGGAGTTCGATCATCTCATCGACAAATAAGTATGCGTGGAATTTGATTAAGTCGAAGACATCGTTGATATAAATCAATAACATTAGCGACCGAAGGGCACTTCCTTGTATCCCACACGGGTGGCAGATGTAGGCTCAGATTTATGTTCTTGAACTTGTAGCACCTGAGTTCGATTTGTATGAGCTGAACCAGGAAATTAGTGCTTATCCAATACCGTAGGGCATAATCTTATATAGTGGTTTTCCATGACGAACTCGATCAAAGGTTTTGCGTATTTCGAGGTAAATGAGACTTTCCGACATACCAAGATCATGTGAGGCAGTTAGATGGTTTGGGAGTTCCAGATTGTATGCTTAGAAGAACGGAGTATTCAAAAACCATGTTGAGCATATTTTTACTATCTTTCTTGGCAGCAAGTGCTTGACCATCCCAGCTGTGACAGCACTCATTCATCTGTGATAGAATAGATGTGTGACGTAGATTTTGTTCTGTTTTCCGAGCTAAACAGTTTTTTCGCAAACGTTTCATCATCAATCGAGGTGACTTCTTCAGTGTGTACTAAGCAAACAGTCGTTTTGTCGACGCTTACCGACGAGCGAGTGACATTGGAACTTGGCCGCTTCGATTCATATCCCCTGACCATTGCTCTTTCGCAGTTCGGGCGCCGCTTCTTTTCGACTCATGTGCCAAATGATCCACGTAAAGTCTTTCTTCGCAGCTGCCGGTATACCGGATCTAAGTTGATGCGCTGGTTTATTGAACTGTCTGTAGAGAACCACACTTCGAAGAATTCTCTCCCTTTTTGGTCTCTCCCGACGTTAGTATCTCCGTTTTCTCCTAATCAAACATGTGGTCTTCTTCATCAACGTGTGTCGTGACCAAGAACGATGGGTAATGGTTTTGACACCCTCGTTTGTGTTCTTGTAGTCTTGTGGATAATTTTCTTCCTGTTTGGCCCACATAGTTCTTATCACAATTTTTACACGGTATCCTGTAAATAACATTCCGGCGTTCATGTGCTCTCGTTTTCCCTTTGGGTCTAGACAGGGTTCTTTTCAGTGTGTTGGTGGGTATGTAAGCCAATAACAGATGGCTAGGCTTGAGGAGTCTAGCAGTCAATTCCGATACGTTATTGATGTATGGCAAAGCGATCCGTTTCGTTGTTGTTGGTTCAGGTGTGGTATTTGAACTTATGTGGTTTATGTATCATCGGATGAAACTGCGTGGATATCCGTTGCGCATGAAGAATGTAAACAAATGGTTTTCTGCTCTGCATTTTGCTTCTGCAGTATTACAATGTGATTCTATCCTGCGGAACTGGGTGTGTATACAACTGATTTTGTGACAATTCGGATGGTTGCTGTTGAAGTTTAAGATTTGATCTGTGTGCGCGTCTTTCCTGTGAATTGTTGTTTGTAGTTCGCCGTCCACTGTCCTAACAACCAACACATCCAAGAAAAGTAGTTCTCCATTTCTGCCTCCATAGTGAAGTGAATACCGTCCATTGCATAGTTCAGAAGGCTTTGTGCGGTCTGCAACTGGCTGCGCTAGAGTATGACAAACGTGTGGTAAACATAACTGATCCACAATATCGTTCAAGACCGGCAGTAGACTGTCTTCTAACGTTTGCATGACAACCACTGCAATGAGTCCAAATTTAGGTGATCGCATTGGAGCTCCCTTCACTTGTTCATAGAATGCGCCATCGAAGTTAAAGTAGCCCGTGAGACACAAGTCAAGAAGCTCACATCAAATATACCAATATAACAATTATTATAAACTACAATAATAAATCATTGTGATGCACACACTGAACTAGTATTCAGTTAAATCCAAGTTGCCACAACTGACCATCATTTCATCTCACGCAATGTTTACTCGATCGTTCTCCAACTTTTGTAAGCACGTCGGTTGGTAAGTTTTCACCCTCCTGGGAGGCATATAGCATTATTATTGAGCTACTCTCACTAGGTTGCTCAATGTTTAGAGCTCAGACAAATATTCTCCTGGTTCTCTAGGTTTGAAATGGGATGGCGTCCATTTCTGTAAAACTAAATCATCGCAACCTCCCCGTTGCCTTGCGAACAGGTTTTTGAGCCAAACAATTTGGATGAAGACCTTAACCATTCTCCTGCCTAGGGATGGGCGTCCTAGCAGTATTTCAACCCACATACAACTATGACAGTTTCCTCATGTGTTAACTTAATCCTGCATCGGCCGTCGCGCAGCTTATCAAGGGTCGCCTTATCTGCTGCATACAGCAGGGCGGATAAGCGAAAACATGCTACTGCTGGTGCCTCCCTTCTTTCTGTTCCACCTGTTTCTCTTACTCCCATCCTGACCCCATTATTAACCTTCCATCTATAATTCCCAGCTTAATTGACAGCAACCGAAGTGTCACTGGAGTAGAACCATCTGCATCCACCTCGCGACACCCACCGGACGCGTATCGGCAACAGTCCTTTATAAGGTCACGCTGTCCTGTTTCCCTGGCAGCGTTCAGGGTTCGCACTCTAAGATAAATAGTTCAACAGGCTGCACTCGCACGCATGTTGCACACACTTGGTATTGACGTGTGTTGTGTGTCCGAATCTACGATCAATGACGCTAATGGGGTTGTTGAATTAACTGTGCTCGGCTTGTACTCTTGTTGATGCGGCAACAACTACTCAAGCTGGAAGAAGCGTTGTACTCTGCTACATAACCGAGCCATCATCATTTGATTAAATTCCCGTGAGCAGCCGGCACCAACTGGGGTTGATTCACGAAGTAGTACAAGACGCTGTTTGTGGTTTTCGCCTACGATTCCACCGACTGCAGATCTGATGCTGCCAGGGATACATTATACCGCGAACTACCCATGGTACTGTGCAGTGCTACCAATTCAAATATCATAGTACCTGCAGGAAGTTTGAAAGTACAAGCAGGTCCTCTGCGCTCTTCTGATATTCAGCTAGGTGGTAATTATGATCTTTACAGGGTCTACGAATGGTCGACTCAGAACCTGCTTCAGTTCAATGCTAGGAAGTGTAAGGTGTTGAGCATGCGCCATAAAGCCACTTGCGAATACAGACTGGGGAATCAAATATTGCAGCGCACTTCAACGGAATGCGATCTAGGCGTGATAGTGCAGGAAGTTCTGGGCTGTTCCCGTCAGGCCGCGAAAGCCACCAAAAAGCTAACCAATACCTTGGCCTTTTGCGGAGGGCATTCGGGCGCTTTGATCCCTCCATCTTTACTCAGATTCTCAACGCCTACATTCGGCCTCATTCTGAGTACGCCATCCACATCTGGCAGCCATGGTAGAAGCAAGACCTTACCGCTCTTGAACTGCCACAACGAAGGGCGACTAAGAACGTAAAGTGCATGTTTCATCTCCCTTACCGATTGAGGCTGAAAACCCCCGGGTTTACGGTGGACAATATCGACGCCTGCGTGGCGACTTGATAATGACTTATATGATCCTGAGAAATCCAAACCATTCTTGCCGTCACTTACTAAAGTTGAATCGTAATTCCACACTCAGAGAACACCAGCTAAAGCTGGCTACACAATACAGCCGGTTGGGATGCTGCCGGAATTTCTTTTCCCTTCGTGTGTGCCACCACTGGAACGCTCTTCCCACATACGTTGTTTCTTCCCTCATGCTGACGGTATTCAAAAGACGCCTGGAAGATTCGCTTAGCCACTTACATTACGCTATCTAATCAGTGATGTCTACGTCAACCCAACGCGAACAAACGGTGCTCATTATCAGTTTTTGTGCCTCGCTGCTTACACGCTGCTGCTGTGGAATATCGTTCGGATATATTACAACTGCATTCATCAATTACATCAGTCCAAGGAAGTGACGCACGAGTAAGCGTTGTCGTTCTTTTTGTCCTTAAGACATATCTTCCCCATATTACTCTACAGTAACAATTCAATGCGCATTCTAAAGTATTTAAATGAAGAAGGGCATTTGACTTGTTAGGCGCTCAAATTGACGGTTTACATTTATGTTTGCCTTCACTTCAACCATCCTACGGGACTTGTAAAGCAATCGCTTTTTTACCTGTAGTAAATCATTGTTCATTGATCGACTCCGAACGGACTGACAACAGTGAGCGTCTGCTGTACTTGTGTGCGGAGCACTAGTTGTTTCTTAGCAGCACCGCTTTTAGACACACTGGGCGCCGAAGTGTCACCTGACGTCCTCCTGTAACTGGCGGGCGATAGACTCAAATAGATCACATTGTCATAAGATACAGGTGGCGTGGTTCCATCCTGGATTGCCGCTCGTACTGGAACACCCGTGTCCACTCTGATCATCCTTTGGTGCGCTTTCTTTTCTCCATGTATTTAACCGGGAGGCTCACCAAACGTCTCCTCCGATTGGCATTTCAGAAACTGCCTCAGCCCTCATGCAAGCCTACCAGGACGCACTGCGTAACGAAATTTCGCTGTATTGTCCTAGTGACACTGAGTCTCAGTACAATAGGATATCGACCGTCATGCACGAATAGGAGCATCTGCTTGGAACACTATCATTCGTCACCGCACCAGTCACTGGAAATCCGAAAAATCGGTGAACCTGTTAGAATCCAGAAGAAATCTCGCTGCTGGTTCTGAGCACAGACGAGATATTAGGCGCGAACTAAAGCGGAGTCTGTGTGCTGAAAAAGAAGCTTTGTGGACAAGTGAAGGAGGCAGGAGCAGTAGGCAATTACCGCAAGCTCTTCCAACTGATCCGCACCATTGGTCCCAGAAAACCAGGCGTCAGTGAGACAATCAGATACAGCATGGGTGCACTGATACACAATAAGGAGCGCCGTATGGCTCGGTGGGCGGATCACTTTTAAGATCAGTTCAGCTGGCCCCCTGCTTCTGAACCTCTTCTTACTCAGGTGATGCAGGACGAGTCATTGACGGTTGGTTTAGAGCCTCCGTCGGAGGCCGACGTCCGAAACGCGATCACAGCCCTCAATCGTTTTTGTTCCGCTGGCCCGAATTCCCTCCCACCTGCACTGTTTAAAGATCGAGGCCAGGTCCGCTGCCAAGCACTGACCTCCCTATTCGAATGCATCTCGAAGGAAGAGTGTCCCGGCTAATTGAAGCGAATGAATTATAGTGGCAATATGCAAGAAGGACAGTCGCTTTGACTGTTCTAACCACAGGGGTGTTAGCCTAACGCCAGTTGTGACAAAATTACTGGTTTCGTTTCTCGTCCTTCTCTTCAATGTGGGACGGGAATCTCGGATTAAGGAATAGCAGACAGGTTTCCACTTAGGAGGTCGATGTGTAGACTGTGTATTCACTTTGCAGCAGGTGCTAGAGCAGCGCCACGCATACCGCAGACCGACAATAGCTGTGTTCCTCGATTTCAAGAGCGCGTTCGATTCAGCCGATCAATCGATTCTGTTCGACGAGAAATGTGAACATTTCTGGTACTCTGTACTCGAACAATACAGGCCGCGTCAGGGTCTACGGTGACCTGTCCGATAGCTTTCTGACCACAAGTCTCGTTGGTCAGGGTTGTCCGATTTCCACATTTTTGCTCCATTTCGTCGTGGATTCTATCATGGAGTGTTCCCTTGCGGAATCGCACGATGTAGGCGTTGAAATGCTGCCTCGTGAAAGAGTAGCTGATCTTGATTATGCGGACGATGTCGTCTTGCTTTTCGACGATGTTACGGCGGCATAATCAATCCTGTACATCCTGTCTTGAGTGTTCCCATTATTTGGTATCCACTTCACACCAAAGTGCAAAGTGTTGCTGCAGGACCAGCAGCCACTTTATGACCCCTTGACCCTGACTAACGAGGAACTGGAGGTGGTTGATCAATTCACTTACTTTGCCAGCTGCATCAGCAACCATGGGCGCATAGAAACTGACGTCAGCTCACGCATTGCAAAGGCCAGCGCTGCCTTCTTGAACCTGCGGCATCTTTGGCGACAGAAGGGAGTTTCCCTCCGTCTGAAATGCCGTGTATACATGGCCACATTGAGGGCCGTTCTGCTCTATGGTAGTGGGACTTGGCCCCTTCAGTCTGAAGATCTGATTTGTCTTCAAGTCTTTGATCATCGTTGTCTGCGAAGCATTGCTGGTGTCGGATAGCACTAGCGTGTCCGCAACTATGATGTGCGTAGGCGAGTACTAGGTAGTGATAATCGTGCTAGCTCCCTAGAACAACAGATAGCACTGAAAAAGTGCGTTGGCTCGGGCACGTGCTACGTATGCCTAGTCACCGCTTACCTAGGAGGGTCTTGTTTAGTCTGTCAGGTGTAGGGTGGCGCAAGGCTCGAGGCGTATAGAAGTTTACTTGGCAACGGGAAATGAAGTCACTGAGGACCAAATTGGGTGCCGTAGGTCCGTCTCACTTTCCGGTCTGGAGTCCACATGACTCGGCTCGTACTTGGCTCGAGACTTTACAGGAGATGGCTCTCAACAGACACCAGTGGCGCGTCATCCGGCGTCTCCTAGTCGGGTTGCCTGTTTAAATTGTGTTTGGTCCTGAGTCATCTGTGGGGTAAGGGCTGATTATGATTCGGGGCAGTGAAAATCGCAAAGAAGTTTCTCGCCGATGCCGCCTTATTATGGCACGATAGCCAGCTGTTTGTGACGGTATGTTGTCTATACAAGGTGTAGACGCCTTGATCCTGAATGTTTGCTTACGGCATTAATGTTTTCTAATAAGTCCCCCTTCTCTCCGTCTTAGTATTCTTCATTCCATTAGTCACCATTTTTGTATGTCATCGATCAGTAGTTCAACTGGCTTTTGTTCCGCTGTTGTTGCTGATTGATTTACCGGTTATTTCATATGGTTAAGCTATTCGGACTGGATCGTTGAAATCTACGTCCTCGTTCTGCTCATTATTCCTTTAAATGTTTTTTTCTGCTGAACGTTTTCAGTGTGCCTTACCTGTCGACCGTGAACAACGATAAGTAGAAGGCTATTCTCCCGAACTACAGGAAGCATTTGGACTCAATCACTTTTCTTTGGCGAACTATGCACTCCCTATATCGATTGCTCTCTTGGAAACGCCGCTACTCTTAACCGCTTTCTCGATAGCTCTAGCTTTGCTCTTCTGATTGATTTCGTTCCGCCCTCCAACTGTTCTTTACAGATTTCAACTACTTGAGCAACTGAGAGTAGTTTAAATACCAATAGCAACTGAAGTGCTATCCCGTTAACTATCTACCTTCTGCATCGTCCTGCCTGTGGATTTCCTGCCTAGTTCTTCGTGAAGAGCAATGTTACATTCTACAAGCCACTTGAAGCCAGTTTCTGATGTCTGCTGATTATGTTGACGTGCTTGATGCGTGACTGAATCGCCATTACTAGAGACCATTGACTATCTCTGCGAGTTTATCCAATTGCACAAAATCAACATCGATATTGCAAATGACTAAGGCAATTTATGTTGGCGTGCACTAAGAACATACAGTTTCAGTTCAATGAAACGTTTTTCGGACAAATAGACGGGGTAGCTATGGGTTCACCATTACGACCGCTACTCGCCGATGGCTTTATGAGTAAGTTGGAGAACACTCAGCTGAAGCAATGTATCAACTTGGTTTACTATGATCGATACTTTGATGACATATTTTGTCTTGCGGATGGTCGTGTATGCATCGAAGATCTGCCAACCCACTTCAGCGCTGCACACAACATAATGTTCACTATAGAACTTGAAAGTAACAACTCCTTGTCATATTCAGATGTCCACATCACTAGGACATCAGACGGCATAGTGCAAAGGAGTACACAGGAAGACAACTTGGAGTGGCCAGTATATCCATTTCACCAGGTTCGTTCCAATGAGTCAAAAACGAAACGTTTTCTGTTGTATAACGGAAAGGGTACGGGAAGTATGCACGGAAGACACGCTGTTGGATGAGTTGAGTTTCATCGGAAGCGTTCTCGAACAAAATGGTTACCCGGACAAACTCATCCGAAGGCACATGGAGCCACTAGCACCAAACGTGCAAGCAATCACCGCAGAAAAACGCTTAATCTACTTATCACTGCCTTTCAATGGTGATGTGATAGCAGAACGAACTACTCGAAGGCTCTGCAATGCAATTGCGAGAACCTAGTTTGCAGTTGACCTCTGTGTCAGCTTCATTTCTACGCTAGCCGTGAATCAGCATCTCAAGGAGAGGATACCGAGGTCGAATATTTCCTTCTGTGTGTACCATTTTTCTTGTTCGTGTCGAGCAAATTATATTGGAAAGCATACCAGGAGACTGTCTGAGAGAGTCCGAGAACATTGCCCAGCGTGGCTCTACACTGGTGTCAGAAAGACAGTAGTCAGCGCGGTCCTGGGGCATTTGGTTCACACAAACCACCAAATGAAGGTGCGAGAGGCCTTCCGACCTAGCTACAAGAGATCTGGACGCCACACGCGAGCCCTCCGATGTCGCCTATTGTCAACAGTGGAAGCAATCGCTATTCCGCTTCATAATCCCGAATTATGTGCTCAAAAGAAGCTTGTACAGGCTCTAGAGCTTCCATGGCCTCAAGCTTCCCTATGTTATTACACCACGCTTGACCCTTCCATTAATGATGCCCAAGCCAGTGTCGTCACCTGATCGCATTGACCGGTCAATTCACTTCATTAATTCATCGTATTTAAATACAATGTGTTTGTTTTATTCCTATTATCTGTGGTGTAATGGCCTGATGCGAACCACCAAAAACAAGCTTGTTCGTCTAACTGTCTTTTGATTCTGACGTCATCTCAGGGATTATTTTCTCCGTTGAATCCAACTTTCCCAGGTGGTTACACTTCTTTGGGGCTGTTGGTAGTATACACGTATACTTCAGCGTCTATGTTGCATGTTCCCCAGTGTGGGTATGTAAGGTTGGCTATATGTTTCGACAGAGTTCTTTAATAGACTCAGCGACATCGTCAACAGAGCATCATAGACCAAACCATTTCGTCCCGCAAAAATGCCTTCAATTCTAAGTAGCACGACTCGAAATTACCTTGCGATAAGGGATGCAGCATGGCGTGCCTGCAAGATTAAGCTAAGATGCTATATGGTAGACACTTCAAACTGATCACGGACCACAAACCTCTACTCTCGATATTTGGATCAAAGAAAGGTATCCCTGTTTTCACAGCAAGTCGCTTACAGAGATGGGCAACCGTACTGCTGGCTTACGATTTCAGTATACAATATCGATCTACACAACAACTCGGCCAAGCTGACGCTCTATCTCGCCTCCTCGGTTCCCACTTGAAGGAAAACGATGACTGCGTGAGTGCATCTGTCAAATTCGAGTCGGAAGTTCAGCGCATCCTGGTTGACAGTGTAAGGGAGTTGGCAGTAATGTCGGACACGATTCATGCAGAGACGGTTCAAGACGATACTTTGCTGAAAGTGATAGGGTTTGTGTAGTCCAGTTGGCCTAATGTCAGAATTTCTAATGAGTTACAACTTTCTTTAATCGACGCGGACCCCTTTCGGTCATTGACAATTGTCTGATTTTCGGAGACCGAGTCGTGGTACCAAGGAAGTTGCGGAAGCGAATACTACAGCAGTTCCATTCAGGACATCCGGGAACCAGCCGAATGAAGGCACTGGCACGAAGTTTTGTGTATTGACCCCAAATGGATGCAGAAATCGAGCAGTTCTGCCAGTTGTGAATCTTGTCAACAAGCGGCAAAGGCACCTCCGAGATGTTCGTGGCACCCTTGGCCCGAGTCGGAAAAGGCCTGGCAGAGAATCCACTTGGATTATGCGGGACCAATCAACGGTCAATCTTATTTGATTTTTGTTGATTCCTACACAAAATGGCCCGACGTGATTCCGATGCAAAATCCTACCGCCCAGCACATTATCAATGAGCTGAACAAACTGTTCCAGTATTTTGGCACCCCGGAGATGCTGGTTACAGACAACGGAGCCCAGTTCACCTCAACGCTGTTCAGAGAATTTTGCAGGCAAAACGGAATCCAGCACAAATTTTCGCCGCCGTACCATCCACAATCGAATGGGCAAGCCGAACGGTTTGTAGATATCTTTAAACATGCTCTTCTCAAAGCGGAAGGAACGAGGGTGTCACGAGATGCAATTCAGCCGTTTTTGAGAATGTATCGAAACACTCCGAATCCAAACACACCGGAGGGTAAATCTCTTTCTGAATGTCTAGTTGGACGAAAAGTTAGAACGACATTTAATAGCCTGATTCCCAGAAATGTTGAAAAACGCAACGGACAACCGAGAAGGGGGCTGGATAACAGGCTTCGCACGTTCAAGATTGGCGACTTGGTGTATGCACGAAAATTCCAGACCCCGGAAAGATGGGTTAGCGGAACGGTTAGTGGAAAGTGGGGTAAAGTTATTTATGAGATAATGATCGGAAAGGACAAGTGGACCAGACATATCAATAATCTACGACAGCGGCTTGGCAAAACTCAAAGAGATCAAGAACCCGCGGCACCACAGTGGGATATACTACTGGATACATTTGGTTTAGAAAAGAGAACTGATCCCCAAAGCGGAACAAAGCCGGTCGCACAGACGCCACACGACGTGACATGCAGGCCAAGTCGAAGAAGAAGGCAACTGCGATGGCTACAAGTGGACCCCAGGGTAAAAAGCTACGACCAAGCCCAAGTGCGGAAAATAGGTGGGAACAATCAAGTTGAAGCGGGAGGTAATAGAGACGTAAACGGAGCTAAAGTTGGGTATCGACTGAGAATTGATCGGCCAGCAATTACCAGTCCGCGTAAAACGAATCGAACTATACCGTCAATATGATAAACCCGTGGAGTGGAACTCACTCACACTGGCTGAAAACCGGACGCACAAAAATGAGCGATCTTGACCTCCTAAATTAGCATATTTCGGCTACCTATAAAAACAGTTAACTTATGGTGTAGATAGAGACCCTGTTTACCGAGCCTTGGTCATCTGTATTCCGTCGGTTGGTTGGGCGCGTGACTGAGAAGTCAGACATTCGCAGTCTCATAGGGCAGCTAGCAACAGTACAACAGTCGTCAGCGGCAGACAGCAGAGGTAAGAAGAAACGTTACAACAGTGGCGTCAGGAATCAGGAGCCAATCAATTCTCAGTCAAAACCCAAATTTAGCTCCGCTTACGTCTCTATTGTGGTGTGGATCAGCTGGAAAAGCTTGTGGTCATTGCCTACCGCTCCTGCCTCCTTCACTTGTCCACAAAGCTTCTTTTTCAGCACACAGACTCCGCTTTAGTTCGCGCCTAATATCTCGTCTGTGCTCAGAACCAGCAGCGAGATTTCTTCTGGATTCTAACAGGTTCACCGATTTTTCGGATTTCCAGTGACTGGTGCGGTGACGAATGATAGTGTTCCAAGCAGATGCTCCTATTCGTGCATGACGGTCGATATCCTATTGTACTGAGACTCAGTGTCACTAGGACAATACAGCGAAATTTCGTTACGCAGTGCCTCCTGGTAGGCGTGCATGAGGGCTGAGGCAGTTTCTGAAATGCCAATCGGAGGAGACGTTTGTTGAGCCTCCCGGTTAAATACATGGAGAAAAGAAAGCGCACCAAAGGATGATCAGAGTGGACACGGGTGTTCCAGTACGAGCGGCAATCCAGGATGGAACCACGCCACCTGTATCTTATGACAATGTGATCTATTTGAGTCTATCGCCCGCCAGTTACAGGAGGACGTCAGGTGACACTTCGGCGCCCAGTGTATCTAAAAGCGGTGCTGCTAAGAAACAACTAGTGCTCCGCACACAAGTACAGCAGACGCTCACTGTTGTCAGTCCGTTCGGAGTCGATCAATGAACAATGATTTACTACAGGTAAAAAAGCGATTGCTTTACAAGTCCCGTAGGATGGTTGAAGTGAAGGCAAACATAAATGTAAACCGTCAATTTGAGCGCCTAACAATTCAAATGCCCTTCTTCATTTAAATACTTTAGAATGCGCATTGAATTGTTACTGTAGAGTAATATGGGGAAGATATGTCTTAAGAACAAAAAGAACGACAACGCTTACTCGTGCGTCACTTCCTTGGACTGATGTAATTGATGAATGCAGTTGTAATATATCCGAACGATATTCCACAGCAGCAGCGTGTAAGTAGCGAGGCACAAAAACTGATAATGAGCACCGTTTGTTCGCGTTGGGTTGACGTAGACATCACTGATTAGATAGCGTAATGTAAGTGGCTAAGCGAATCTTCCAGGCGTCTTTTGAATACCGTCAGCATGGGGGAAGAAACAACGTATGTGGGAAGAGCGTTCCAGTGGTGGCACACACGAAGGGAAAAGAAATTCCGGCAGCATCCCAACCGGCTGTATTGTGTAGCCAGCTTTAGCTGGTGTTCTCTGAGTGTGGAATTACGATTCAACTTTAGTAAGTGACGGCAAGAATGGTTTGGATTTCTCAGGATCATATAAGTCATTATCAAGTCGCCACGCAGGCGTCGATATTGTCCACCGTAAACCCGGGGGTTTTCAGCCTCAATCGGTAAGGGAGATGAAACATGCACTTTACGTTCTTAGTCGCCCTTCGTTGTGGCAGTTCAAGAGCGGTAAGGTCTTGCTTCTGCCATGGCTGCCAGATGTGGATGGCGTACTCAGAATGAGGCCGAATGTAGGCGTTGAGAATCTGAGTAAAGATGGAGGGATCAAAGCGCCCGAATGCCCTCCGCAAAAGGCCAAGGTATTGGTTAGCTTTTTGGTGGCTTTCGCGGCCTGACGGGAACAGCCCAGAACTTCCTGCACTATCACGCCTAGATCGCATTCCGTTGAAGTGCGCTGCAATATTTGATTCCCCAGTCTGTATTCGCAAGTGGCTTTATGGCGCATGCTCAACACCTTACACTTCCTAGCATTGAACTGAAGCAGGTTCTGAGTCGACCATTCGTAGACCCTGTAAAGATCATAATTACCACCTAGCTGAATATCAGAAGAGCGCAGAGGACCTGCTTGTACTTTCAAACTTCCTGCAGGTACTATGATATTTGAATTGGTAGCACTGCACAGTACCATGGGTAGTTCGCGGTATAATGTATCCCTGGCAGCATCAGATCTGCAGTCGGTGGAATCGTAGGCGAAAACCACAAACAGCGTCTTGTACTACTTCGTGAATCAACCCCAGTTGGTGCCGGCTGCTCACGGGAATTTAATCAAATGATGATGGCTCGGTTATGTAGCAGAGTACAACGCTTCTTCCAGCTTGAGTAGTTGTTGCCGCATCAACAAGAGTACAAGCCGAGCACAGTTAATTCAACAACCCCATTATGGTCATTGATCGTAGATTCGGACACACAACACACGTCAATACCAAGTGTGTGCAACATGCGTGCGAGTGCAGCCTGTTGAACTATTTGTCTTAGAGTGCGAACCCTGAAAGCTGCCAGGGAAACAGGACAGCGTGACCTTATAAAGGACTGTTGCCGATACGCGTCCGGTGGGTGTCGCGAGGTGGATGCAGATGGTTCTACTCCAGTGACACTTCGGTTGCTGTCAATTAAGCTGGGAATTATAGATGGAAGGTTAATAATGGGGTCAGGATGGGAGTAAGAGAAACAGATGGAACAGAAAGAAGGGAGGCACCAGCAGTAGCATGTTTTCGCTTATCCGCCTTGCTCTAGGCAGCAGATAAGGCGACCCTTGATAATCTGCGCGACGGCCGATGCAGGATTAAGTTAACACATGAGGAAACTGTCATAGTTGTATGTGGGTTGAAATACTGCTAGGACGCCCATCCCTAGGCAGGAGAACGGTTAAGGTTTTCATCCAAATTGTTTGGCTCAAAAACCTGTTCGCAAGGCAACGGGGAGGTTGCGATGATTTAGTTTTACAGAAATGGACGCCATCCCATTTCAAACCTAGAGAACCAGGAGAATATTTGTCTGAGCTCTAAACATTGAACAATCTAGTGAGAGTAGCTCAATAATAATGCTATATACCTCCCAGGAGGGTGAAAACTTACCAACTGACGTGCTTGCAAAAACTTGGGGAACCGTCGAGTAAACATTGCGTGAGATGAAATGATGGTCAGTTGTGGCAACTTGGATTTAACTGAAAACTACTTAGTGTGTATATCACAATATAATGGGCTGCAAATGATCGTGAGAGAAGGCCAGGGGATCAAAAATAGAAATACGTTCAGTGTGAGTTGCTTTGTTAGAATAATATTTATGGAATAATGCACTCAATCATATTAATATAGCCGTATTGCGTGCTATATAGGCCAGATAAAGTCCGATGCTCGCGAAATACTAGGAATGAAGGTATAATTTCAAGAGCATCGCGATAATTGGAAGACACGTCGGCAGGTGACCTGCCGTATGATGCAAATGCGGGGTTCGAGCCTGTGTACGGGACCGGTGACCCTTGCAGTATCATTAGCGCACGCGTGACTGTTGATGGTTGCGCGGCAGCGAAGCGTTAGTACTGCACACTAGCGTACTACTGATACTCTTTATGAGAAGACAGATGTTTCTGAACTCGATGAAAGCAATTTGGTGAACGAAGAATGGCAAGATCAGGTTAGGCCGTGAGTTGGGATGACGGAGCCACCCCAGCCTATAGCAGATCCAGCTTAAGCTGATTTCTAATGAAAAAAGCAAAATAGAATTGAAAGCCCCAGATGAAACACCAGTCAACAGACACAGGACAGGCATAAGGATACACTTGAAATGGAACATAGGGAAGCGAGTTCGGTACGACTGCCTGCAAGGGTGATTAATCACTTGTGTTGCCAGGCTGCCCACTTCTGAGTATGACATTCGGGAGTGGTCAGATAATTTAGTGATTTTCACTTCAAAGCCGCGCTTCCTCTAAACGTAACATGAGACACCAGCCTCGGTTCAGCACTATAGCGAGGGGATGGACAATCTGGTAAGATGTTTGGGTGTAGCTGACGTATAGCGCCATGACGCAAACGGACGCCGGAATACAATGAACCCATCAAGTTAAACATGTTTGATATCATTTGGTTCATCATAATTTTCCCCGGTTAAAGTGTTCATGTCTAATGGTTATCCTCCCACAGAATGACAAAAAGATGTGGCATGGAGAGAACCTGGAGGATACTCGCTCATCGGATACGGCAAGGGAACGCGTACGTAGAATCGAGGTACGTTCACGTTTCGAATGCTTCCAATAAAAAAATCCCATAGCGTCGAAAGTGTTCAAAACCACGACCGATGGGTAAACAGCAATTTCAAATATTTGCTTATTCCTTCTATGAGAAATCAGAATAGTATTCCATCACTGTAAACTCGATCAGCCTTGACTGCTACCCCCAGTATGGGATACAATAATGAAGCATAAGTGCACAACGATTTGAACCGTTTACCACAGAGCATAATAGCTAATTAGCTCCGTCAAGAGACGTATACAACAACCTAGTAAATAAGGATTGTAGCAAACAAGTTCACGCACCATGTTTTCTCAGCAGTTGATAGGTCCAATTCTAAGTTCTGCTCTGTGTGCCCTCGCGCAGTGATGGACAGAAGTGTGACCAAGACACATAAATAAGTCGTAAAGTAAAAAGGATTCCAAGTTGATAAACGTTCGGATTACACTGAGCTATATTACTGATGAATCTCGATAATTGGTCTCTCTCAAGGAACACTTGGACGGTATACTGGATTATGAACTTCCTTCAGTGGCAAATTTTCGAGCAATGCGTCAATCACTCAGGGATATAAACGACAAGATGTCGACACATAAAACGCTTTTGAACCGAGGAGGGAGCTATGGATTAGAGGATGACAACAGAAAAGTCTCTGAGAGAATCGACCAGAAGTACAGAGAGCTGGAAGAACGGTGAGTTTATTGGAATTGGTAGTATCAAATAATGATGAGCAGTATGAAATATGGAAGTCAAGGCAGAGCACTGGGCCTCCGGACCTTCTCGCTGGCTTCTAGTGTGAGCGATGTGTGGGCCAGTGACCCCAGAGATACACAACTACATAAATGGGTGAAACCACCGGGAAAAAAATCACTAACATGCGCAGCAACCGGAAGTTTGGATTCGTGTAGGTAGTGATGGCAGCCATTAAAGTGGACTGTCGTCCACAGACTATTTGTTACTGGGGTACATAGATTAGGCACTCGCCACCTGGGAGTAGACAACAGCGAGTAACTCATGAGTTGTGGAGTACAACCAAGCGTACATATTTCGACTTACATGATGTTTATAACAATTGCCACACCCACAGTTAAAGTTGGTTGCATGTATCCACTTCGAGTCTGGATCATAGAGTACAAGGTCATTCTTTCGTTGTGAATGCACACCACAGAGTGCGAAGGGGAAGCAAAATGGTTTTATTGAAAGGTGAGTGCAGTGACCTTGAAAACACTCGTCGTAACTAAACGAGAGGAGCACCGAACGGGGTTTTTGTCAGTGCGAGACTCATATTAGTTGATCGATCACTGAAAGGCTCGTTCGGGTTCCGGTGTATTACCTGCATATTGGTTCACTTCAGGGATGCTAAATCTGCACTTACTTGGTTGCAATGCTTGTAAATGCTCACATGTTAGCTTTCCTGTAATCTTACATGTAATCCCAATTACGAAGGTAAAGCCTTCAGGGGAAATAAGCATAAGTTATTCTGGTGAAATAACGTCCCGACACGGCGAGCTGGCAGTTTAAGTTGCTGTGGAGTAACGTGAAATATAATGGATGAATTGGTCGAATAGCTGGACGTGATACCCCTTAATGCACACCGTAATTGCGTATTCAAAGCCTCCTCGAGGAACGGAGTCCAACAAGCTAAAATGACAATCCAATAGATGAGCCAGTGAGAGAGGTATCGTACCATCTTCTTCCCCCAGCGGCAAGGTGCATGGCGACCGCAGGCCTCCAGTGCACCCAAATGATTTAAGGTGTTGCATTGAAGTATAAAGCTACGATTTCGATCCTTCGATGAATTGAAGGAGAATACACTGCTATTGTGTAACTACAGCATGAAAGTAACAACCAGCAGTCTTCTGAACCACAATTATTATCACTTTGCACTATAGCCAGAGGTGACAAGCACCTCAGCTATTAGACCGCGATCCAAATCAATCAGATGGAGAAGCTACTGAGTCAAGAGGGAAACGTTGCATTCAGACTGTCTGAAGATAATGTTATGTTGCACTTTATACGTGCCAACAACAACATCAACAACAACACATCAGCCATTTGAATTGATGCTTCGCTGCCATGCAATCATGATGAACTATGCAATGAAGAATAATAAGAGGGAGAAAAGCGGGACTTATAAGAAAACCTTAATGCCCTAAGCAAACATTCAGGGTCAAAGCGCCTACACCTTGTGTAGACAACATACCGTCACAAACAGCTGGAAATCGTGCAAGAATTAGGCGGCATCGGCGAGATAGCTTCCTTGCGGCTTTCCCTGCCCCCCCCCCCATAATAATCAGCCTTCGCCCCACAGATAACTCAGGACCAAACACACTTTAAACAGGAAACCCGACTAGGAGACGGCAGCAAACGCGTCACTGGTGTCAGTTGCAAGCCATATCCTGTTAAGATGACACTTAAGTAAACAGTCCCGAATCTTTGAGCAACGACCGCACATTGATTGAACGAATCATAAGATTACTCTTAAAGTGGAGGTCAACATTTGTTAAAACGTTTATTGATGGCTCGTTTTAACAAATAAAAGCAGCAAACTGCGAGTTTTGGTCGGTATCTCAGGTGCTTTTTTCAAAGAATCGCTGTAGTTGAGCGACCTCAGTGACCTTGAAATCGACCAGCCAAAGAATTCGTTAAGAGAAACAAATAAAATTGATAAGTTTGCAGTAAATAGCACAAAAAACGATGTTCTCGGGGAGGGTGGCAATGTCCAATTTAAAGGTCTCGCTTTTGACTAAAACAGTCTTTCACGGCCCCGCATCATAATCAGCCATTACCCCACAGATTACGCAGTACCAAACACACTATAAACAAGCAACCAAACTAGGAGATGGCAGCAGATGGACCACTGGTGTCTGTTAAGAGCCATATCCTGTAAAGTCTCGAGCCAAGCACAACGCGAGTCATGTGGACTCCAGGCCGGAAAGCGAAACGGATCTACGGCACCCAGTTTGGTCCTCAGTGACTTCATTTCCCGTTGCCAAGTCAACTTCTGTACGCCTCGAGCCCTGCGCCACCCTACTCCTGACAGACTAAACAAGACTCTCCTAGATAAGCGGTGACCAGGCATACGTAGCACGTGCCCGAGCCAACGCACTTTTTCAGTGCTATCTGTTGTTCTAGGGAGCTAGCACAACTATCACTACCTAGTACTCGCCTACGCACATCACCGTTGCGGACACGCTAGTGCTATCCGACACCAGCAATGCTTCGCAGACAACAATGACTTGAAGACACCTCAGATCTTCAAATTTAAGAGGCCAAGTCTCACTACCATAGAGCAGAACGACCCTCACTGTGGCCTTGTATACACGGCATTTCAGACGGAGGGAAACTCCCTTATGTCGCCAAAGATGCCGCAGATTCAAGAAGGCAGCTCTGGCCTTCGCAATGCGTGAGCTGACGTCAGTTTCTATGCGCCCATACTTGCCGATGCAGCTGCCAAAGTAAGTGAATTGATCAACCACCTCCAGTTCCTCGTTAGTCAGAGTCAAGAGGTCATAAAGTGGCTGCTGGTCCCGCAGGAACACTTTGCACTTGGGTGTGAAGTGGATACCAAATAATAGGAACACTTAAGACAGGCTATTCAGGATTGATTATGCCGCCGCAACATCGTCGAAAAGCAAGACGACATCGTCCGCATAATCAAAAGCAACTAATCTTTCACGAGGCAGCATTTCAACGCCTATATCGTGAGATTCCGCAAGGGAACACTCCATGATAGAATTCACGACGAAATTGAACAAGAATGGGGAAATCGGACAACCCTGACGAACGACACTTGTGGTCGGAAAGCTATCGGACAGGTCACCGTAGACACTGAAGCAGTCTGTAGTGTTCGAGTACACAGATGTTCACTATTTTTGTGGGAACACCAATCCGCACAAGTATGTCGAGCAGAATCGATCGATCGACTGAATCGAACGCACTCTTGAAATCGAGGAACACAGCTATTGTCGGTCTGCGGTATGCGTGGCGCTGCTCTAGCACCTGCCGCAAAGTGAATACACGGTCTGTACATCGACCTCCTAAGCGGAAACCTGCCTGCTATTCCTTAATCCGAGATTCCCGTTCCACAGTGAAGCGACGAACGAGAAATGAGGCCAGTAATTTCGTCACAACTGGCGTTAGGCTAACACCCCTGTGGTTAGAACAGCCAAAGCGACTACCCTCCTTGTATAATGCCACTATAATCGATTCGCCACAATTAACCGGGACACTTCCTTCGAGATGCATTCGAATAGGGAGGTCAGTGCTTGGTAGAGGACCTCACCTCCATCCTTAAATAGTGCAGGTGGGAGGGAATCCGGGCCGGCAGAACGAAAACGATTGAGGGCTGGGGTCGCGTTTCGGGCCTCGGCCTCCGACGGAGACTCTAAACTAACCATCCGTGGTTCGTCCTGCATCACCTGAGTAGGAAGAGGTCCAGAAGCAGGTGGCCAGCTGAACTGATCTTAAAAGTGATCCGTCCACCGAGCCATACGACGCTCCTTATTGTGTATCAGTGCACCCATGCTGTCTCTGATTGTCTCACTGACGCCTGGTTTTCTGGGACCAGTGTTTCCGATCAGTTGGAAGAGCTCGCGGTATCTGCCTACTGCTCTTTCCTCCTCCATTTCTTGAGCCCGACTTGTCTACGAAGCTTCTTCGTCAGCACGTAGGCTCTGCTTTAGTTCGCGCCTAATAGCCCGTCTGGTCACATTATTTTCAGAGCCAGCCGGGAGGTTTCTTCTATATTCCAACTGGTTCACCGACTTCTCATCTATCCAGTGACTGGTGCGGTGACGATTGATAGTGCCACAAGCATATGCTCCTGCGTGCTGTCACTAGGACAAGAAAGCGAATGTTCGGTACGCAGTGCGTCATGACAGGTTTGTATGAACTAGGGTTAAGACAGTTTCTCATTTGCCAATCGGAGGAGGCGCATGGTGAGCCTCCCGGTAAAGTTCATGGAGGAACGACGGCGTACTAATGCATGATCAGAGTCGACGCAGGTACTCCAGTACGAGCGGCAATTCAGGATAGAACCAAGCCACATGTAACTTATGGCTATGTGATGAATTTGGGTCCATTGCTGGCCAAGTGGCACTTAGGCGCCCACTGTGTCTAAAAGCAATGCTACTAAGAAACAACTGGTGCTTTGCACACAGTTGCAGCAGACGCTCACTGTTGTCAGTCCGTTCAGACACCATACTTGTGCGTTCATATCGCCTGCAAGTACCATGATGTCTGAACTAGTAGCACTGCGTAGTAGCGCGTTCAGTTAGTGATCGAATGTATCCTTGACAGCACTAGAACTGCAGTCGGTGGGAGCATAAGCGGAAATCACAAACAAACAGGGTTTGATACTACTTCGTGAATCAACCTTAGCTGATGTCGTCAAACGGGCTGCACATAAACAGCTGTTCACCGGGATCCAACCAACCAATGATGGCTCAGCCTTGGAGCTTAGAATGATATCTACACCAGCTTGACTCGTGAATGCTGCATTTGCGTCTGCGGAAGCGTGCAACCAGTAACGGGAGGATAAGCCGGATGCAGTTAATTCAACAACCCCATTAGCGTCATTGATCGTAGATTCGGACACACAACACACGTCAATACCCAGTGCGCCCAACATGCGTGTGAGTACAGCCTGTTGACCTATGTCTTAGAGTGTGAACCCTGAACGTCGCCATGGAAACGGGACAGCGTGGCCGTATAAAGGACTGTTCCTGATAGGCGTACGGTGGGTGTTGCGAGGTGGCTGCAGATGGTTCTACTCCAGTGGCACTTCGGTTGCTGTCAATTAAGCTGGGAATTATAGAAGGAAGATTAGTAATGGGGGTCAGGATGGGAGTAAGACAAACAGGTGGAAAAGATAGAAGGGAGACGCCAGCAGTAGCATGTTTTCGCTTATCCGCCCTGCTGTATGCAGCAGATAAGGCGACTCTTGATAATCTGCGCGACGGCCGATACAGGATTAAGTTAACGCTTGAAGAAAAAGTCCTGGTTCCAACAGTGAGACTGCGGAATGGCTAGGTTAATCGGGTTGCAGAGAGAAAAAGAAACTATCAACACAAACACCACTGTCGGCACTCCGATCCGTTAGCATGTGCCTCCAACCAGACGAGTTCATCGTCCTTGGGGCACCAACCAGTGACAAGAGGTACCAATCCAATACACGCATTATTTACGCAAAGCTCCAACCAGAAATGAGCCATAATGCGAAGGCACCTGTGGTTGAAGGCAAATTAGCGCCCTTCCGTCTGTCGACTTGACTGGCCACATTCTGCAACCGTACAGCAAGGCTGAGCGGATGGAAGTATTGTAAGCTATATACCCTTCAGGATGAGGGTGATGTTGCGCCAGAGCGGAAAGTGGTGAAACTCGGCAAAAGTATAAAGGACTTGTACGGTTTGTCACGTCATTTTCAATTTCACAAGCGCTAATATAACTGTCCAGGTGGTACAATTTTGAACGGTTTCTGACTGAGACTGACTACCAAGGACCAGCGCAGGGACTGGTTACTACCAATCACAGAAAAAGTAATGTATTTGGATGGGGTAAAGTACAGCCAGAAATGATTGACAGTCGGTGTTGGTCTGTTCAGTGCTGTTTGGCATGTTCGTAAACTCACAAATTAGGCCAATATCTTCAGTTGGTTAGAAGTACAGAAGTCGACTAAATGGAAGCAACTAGAATAATTTTAAGTCGTATTCAGTGGACGTAGTTTCCATAGATTCGTCAATAGCAAATTGAAAAGTAAGGGGGATAACGGGCATCCCTTTCTTATACCGCTGGAAACATCGAATGATTGTGACAGATAACCACAAGCCCTCGCTCTGCCCGAACTGTGTGCGTAAAGCGCTCTTATGATAGTTCCGTATTGCTCGGTTACAACTTTCTCAAACAGCCTCGTGACACATCCATTCATCAAATCGTGGACACTTGATGTCGAGGAACAGGACCATGGTGGATTGCCAATATAAGTGGCGGTGCTCCATCAAATGATACAATGGAAAGAGGTGATCAATACAGCTTTGACTTTGACGAAACCCATCTTGATCCTCGGGAGTCGTCTTCATGGGTGCCGGCAAATTTAGAGAGAATAATTGAGGCAAGTAACAGAGGACACTGATCTCTCTATGATCGCCGCATTCCGAACGTGAGCTCCATTGAAAGTGGGGACCGTGACAGAGCATGTCCAATCGGTTAATAGTTTACTGCCCCGACAAAATTACTTATAAATATGCGATTTAGAAGCAAATATTGGTAGCCCACGTTGTTCAGTTGGTGGTTTGTGTTCGGTGAGCTCGGCAGTTTGACTGCAAATGTTTCGTCACCATCCGAGGCGACATCGTCAGTGCGCGTTTATTTAGCAGAGCGGCGCGGTACGAAGCGTCAGTGAGTGTGAGTGATCGATCTTCTAGCCGTTGGTTTGGATTGTTCGACGGGCACATGACCATTGAAATCGATCTCTGATTATCGCCTCGTAGCGTACGCGCGCGTACCTCTTCAGTTGTCGTCGTTTGACGCAGTTGCCTGGCGTTCTGTTCCGTTAGATTTAATCTGCTAATGCGGCGATCTTTCATCCGTAGCGCTGTATATATAGCATCTATTTCAACGCGTCTGTTTATTGAATTGTCTGTAGAATATCATGCTTCAAAGAACTCTCTAGCTTGCCTCGAATTTCCAGGGGCTAGGATCTTAACGTTCTCTAGGTCGAAGTGGTGGCCTTGGTCTTCATGCATGGAAACCAGTGGATGCGGGTCGTGCCTGCGTATGGCCAGTATGTGTTTGTTGATCCTTGTTGAAAGTTTCCTTCCAGTTTGCCCGATGTAATGGTTGTCACATTCTTTGTAAATTTTGTAGATGACATCATTCTGACTTATAAATCGTGTAAACGATACAAGGGAACTTGTCCCTGGGAATCGAAAAGGGCTGGGGCAGATCCATGTGGTCCTGCCCCATTAGCCTACTTTAACAGTGAAATCGCATGTTCGACTTCTGCGCAAGAGGGCAGATCTAAAGGGATCGGTTGCGGAGCAGGGTGATTATTAACCGGTCAAGAAGCGGAAAACTGGCTAATTAAACTGCTTTTCAGTAGTCACCTCAACGCTCCAAGTGTTTTGATAGGCTGCCTCCGTTCGTCGCGTGGAGCTTCGGATGCCAGCGTAATTTGATACGCGTTCAGAACGCCTGCCTTCGCTAGTCAGCAAGTATCCATGCGTTTAAAGCATCATCGCAGATGTCGACCGAAGCGCACTCGCAGATCAGCACATTCAAATGCTTGGTCGGAGAGTACGCTTGTGCTCCAAATCGAGTGGCAGTTCAGAACACAGCTTCTCAAACTGTAAATTAACACGAGATGATTACTACTCGTCCATGAATGGACCAAAGCAGGAGGGCGCCAGTTAGTGCTCACGGGAAATAAACGAGTATGATTTCAGGAGGCACTGGATGCAAATCGTTTCTTAGAAGGCTTTTATTGTGGCAAAATTTCGTTCTTGACGTCCGACTTCCGCTTGTGTCAAGAGCTAAACGTTGCCACAATAAAAAACTTATAAAAAGCGATTTGTGTACAAAAGTCCCTGAAATCATGAACACCCAGTTGATTCCAAGCATATTCCGAAATGGTAGACAAACGAGTGTCTTCAGAAAGATGCAGCAACCGCCTACCTTTACCATTACCGAAGCCACCGTCGTGTAGGTTACCCGCATGCGGCTCATCAGTCTACTGGTCTTAGCTACTCAGGCACAGACGACTTGACCAGCGTGTCTTGGGTGTACCCACGAACGCCGCGGATACTACTTTTCCTTCGGATTACTGCGTTAGTGCTTTCTCTGTGTGAATTGTGCACCAAGATGCTTTTGGTGAATTTTCCAATCGACGCAAATTTGGTGGATGTTCTTTGGCTAATTTCGGAGATCCCATTGATTGATCCAACTGTCACCTGTGTCCGCCAGTTTGGATTTGTTCTACTTGTGGTGCCGTCTCAAGCTACTTGTGGTTCGCGTTCGAAAGTTGTTGGACATAAGGCTCATGCACTTTGGGTGCGATGTTTTGTTCCATATTTCGTGCATGGATATCCAAGTTATTTGTGATAAATGTCGCGGTGCAAAACATCGGAATACGTAGAGACCGCCAACAACTACGGGAATACCTCTCTTCCAGGCAGAAACAAACCGTGCACTACGTGGTGTCAAACGCCCTCGTGAAAGTATCTCTGTCACCTCGCCTTCCCTTGTCACTCCGCGATCTGCACCATCACCAGCATCTTCGACCTCGGCCGAGCCTCAATTTCACCACCGATTGAAGAGACTCAGATTCGGAACTTACGAAATGCTGCTTCACTGGTCAGCCCGTGAATTTCTCAGAGCCTGTCTGTGAACCTCTGGACATCGAGGATCCATAGACCACTCAAAATCGCAAAGGGCTACGTAATGGAGTTCAGGCGTCCCCTGCTGATAAACAACAACCCAAATCGATAAGCGCTTCTAGTCCTGCTCCCACAGGTTCAGCACCAATTTCGTTGAGGCGTCATAATCTCATAAATGTCCACGTTCTAGAGTCAAAAGATGAAAACCCTCAGATACGTTATTATCACGATGTTGAGTTCCTCCATGGTCTCATCGAGACTTGGATGTGGGTGAAGACGGTGTGACGATTAAACAAGAATCCGAATTGGCCAGGAAAGTAACCAGTCATGTCGACCTCCGAGAATCACCTTTGCAAATCGCAACATGCCTCAGCTCATACTGTTTTGTCTGTCAAGGCTGAAAAGCATACAGTTTCACATCTGCCGAGACTTGGAACCCGAAGACAGGGATCGTTTGAAGACTGCGGCCATTGAGCTCAAACGCCGTACTGAAGAAGGTAAAACTGACTTAGAAATCGTAAATTTGCGCGTGATCAAGAAGGGTGTACGAACCCGTATCAACCGGTTGCTCAACCTCCGGGCACGTCCTGCGGTAGCTCTCAGGACCGCCGTGTGGCATTCGCCAACTTGTGCAGCCTAATGAACAAACGTGACGAACTGTGCCGTTTCGCTGTCTCGGAGCGGCCGGACGTATTAGGACTCGCTGAGGCTTGGCTGAACTCCGACGTCATACCCCAAGAAGTCGCGTGGTCAGGATACTCTTGTTTCCGATGCGACCGAAAATCAAAGGCTCACGGTGGTGTTCTGTTGTACATCAAATCATCACTATCTGGCAAACTTATCAGCACCTATCGGAGCGAGGATAACTTGTGCGAGCAACTGTGGTGCACAATCCGCCTCAGACGCGCAGAACTAATAGTGGGTGTTATCTGCCGTAACCCATTAAACTGTTGTTGCGATTGGCTACCACATATACAGAAGCACATGAACCACCTTCAGTTCTTACTGATGGGGATCTAAATTTACCTAAGATTTTCTGGCTAGACGTTCGGCTTCTTCCCGTTCATGGCGACGTTGAGGCTCAAATCGGAGCAATGTAATATGTCATCCAACCGACGAGCATAACTCCGCACTCGGAATCTTGTCTCAACCTAATGTTGACGAGCCACGAGAAGAAGCTGAAAGAGATCAGAGTCCTCGTACCTCTGGCAAACAGTGACCACTGCTCCATTGTGGCAAGCATAGAGCTGCCGTCACCATATTACAACCAACGGAAGCCGACATACAACTATTGGAAGACGGACTTCAACGGGCTCATCCAAGCCACAAGTCAGACTGATTGGACACTACCACAGGATGCGTCGCTTGAGGCTAGTTGGTTATTAATGAAGGGCAAGCCTTACTCGCTGTGTACTAGGTTCGTTCCCGTGAAGTATTCAAAAGTCGGACCTGTCAAACCGCATTGGTTTGATACGGAATATACATAGTTAGCGCGAGGGCGTTGCAAACTTTCGGATAGATACATCATCTCGGGTTGTGGCGAAGATTACATGGTGTCCAAGAAACAGCGTGAATTATGTAACCCCGCAAAGATCAAGAAACGCCGGCAGCTTGAAGAGGAGATAGCATCCTCGGCCACAACCGCCCCCAAGAGAATATGTGCCTACTTGAAACGTCAACTGAAACCTGGGGGCGACCTACCGGACAGACGCACATTTCAAGTGCGGTCGCCTTGGCTACTCATTTCCTCACCGTATTTTCCAGTAAACCGGCGGCTGTTCCAGTACCGGCACAGGTTGCGCCAGTCTTGCTCAACAGCCTACAATGTGATGTAGACAGTGTATCATCTACTCGTCAACCTCGAGGGTGCAAAGCCCCCCCCCCGAACCAGACGGAGTTCACCCACTAACAAAGTCCATATCGAATGTCATCTCACCCGCCGTGACAAACCTATTCAATAAATCACTCTCTGAAGGATCTCTCCCCAACGACTGGAAACGCTCAATAGTGAGACCGCTTCCCAAGGGTGGTGATCCGAGTAAAATAGAGAACTATAGACCGATCTGTTAGACTTCAGTATTATCCAAAGTGCTCGAGGTTGTGAAAAAGTGTCGGCTATCCTTCTTCGAATCGATGGACATATTGAGGCCAGCGCAACACGGCTTTAAGAAAGGGCGATCCTGCATCACCAACTTGATGTACGCTAAACCACCAGTGGGTACCAGCTCTCAACGAACGGAAGGATGTTGACGTGGTGTACGTCGATTTTAGTAAGGCGTTTGACAGAGTGAACCACGAGGTATTCATTCGTAAACTGAGGACCTAGGGAATCGGTGGCACGCTACTTCAGTGGTTACCCGAGTTTATGTGGGAGGAAAGTTTACAGTAAAGGTAAATGACTGTCTGACAGACTGCTTCTCATCCACCAGTGGCATGCCTCAAGGAACTGCACTTGGGCCAGTATTATTTCTTATTCATAGCAACGATCTCGCGCAGCAGTTCCAGTCATAATGTGTCCTGTTTGCAGATGATTTGAAAACCTGGATGAGCATTGAGAACCAGCACGACTGCGTTCGCCTCCAGCATGACTTAAATGGACTGTCTACGTGGTAAACTGAAATGCAACTCCCTCTTAACGCAAGCAAGTCGGAGTTCATCAGTATCACTAAACGTCCATCCATTAGATCATACATTTTGGACGGCCAGTTGCTCCATCCTAACACATCTGTCAGTGACTTAGAAGTGCTCTCGCAACATGATATGAGATCATTAAAAAATATAGAGAAATTGTAACGTGCGGGACTTCGTATGCTCTGGGCATTAAGACGCAGTTTCTCCACATGGTCCGAAGAAACCGTTCCTCGCACATTAGACCAGTCCTTGAATAGGGCGCCCCAGTTTATCATCCGATAACCCAGTAGGAAACGGAAAAGCTGGAGAAAATACAGCACATCGCAACTAGAATGATACGCAGTCTACGAAACCTTCCGTGTGAAAAACGTTTTATAGACTCAGACTCTACATACTATTCTACCACCGAGTAAAAATTGACCTTATTATACACATTTCAGTACTACACTTGAATTACTTCCACATACTGCGACCAATATTTCACCTGCGGGAATCCTGTAACACCCGAGGACATCGTTACAAACTCAGGGTCCCCTGCATGAACAAGGTATCACACCAGTTTTGTAAAGAACGAAGAATCGTAAACTTACGTAACAGACTACCAGAAGGACTAATGAAGGCCGATTCTGTGAAGTGTTTTAAAACACGTGTCGACGATTATTTCGAAAACATGTGCTTTTGTGAAACGATGCATATACAATGCCAAAAGAAGACATCGTATACCCGGAAATAATGACACCAATACGAATTCCTAACCGAACAAGGATAAAAGAGTAACTGACAAAACACTACCGCAGAAGATTCGCAATTAAATGGTTTTGATTTTTTTATAATTCGGTAGAGATGTACAGAAAGCTTTCTACCTGCACTTAAGTACAGTCTCAGTCTCATCAGTGGACCAGCTTCAAACTTGAGCGGTTAGATCACCAGTCAGAAATACAGTATCCGTGCTGTACTGCCGTGACTAAAGGAGCCCGTTTTTGACGAGTCAATGTTACAGTTGCTGGGGTATACACAGCATGACAAACGCAATTGTTGTTCTCATGCTCCCAAAGAAAGCTGTGTCGCCGATGCCGTCTTATCTCCGCACGATAGCAGCTGGTTGTGACGGTATGTTGTCTACACAAGGTGTAGGCGCCTTGACCCTGAATGTTTGCTTAGGGAATTAAGGTTTTCCGTTAAGTCCCCCTTCTCTCCCTCTTATTATTCTGTATTCCATAGGTGGTTAACGTTGGGTGGCAGCGAAGAATCAGTTCAAATGGCTAATGTACTGTTGTTAATAATGATGTGCCCCTAGAGCTATGAACGAGTCAGTCAGTTGGATGGTGCACGTCCGACTACTGATCAGAATCCCCGATTACGGCAGCTTTAGTTTGGCTTGGCTAACATTTGAAACTGCGTTCTCCCCGGATAGACGCAATGAGAAAGTGTCATTTGGTCGAAGGCTCCAAGTAAAAACAGATGAATTGAGGTTTTCCGCTTAACTGAGTCGAAACTAGAGAACAAAGCAAGATGGAGGAGGCCCGAGAATCGTGGGGTTGAAAGAGGGCGGGGGGGCAATGAAGTTGAAAATAAACGATAAGGACGAAATAGAGTAAGAAGGAGAATAAGAAGAGGAAGGTCTGAGGAGCATCATCTTCACGCATGTCTACACCGCTCGGTGCAGCAGATATGGTGTATAGGCTAACTTCTGCGGCGGCCACAACATTAAGTCGTTTTCATTGTGCGACGTAGATAGGATAAAGTTAGGTTGTTCAACCTCAGATAAAAGAACGATTAGGATTTGCAACTAAAGCGTCTAGTGTGGAAAGACTGTAAGGCATCGGACTACAGAGCCCGTTTCAAGGAATAACGATACATCATGAATCCAATCCCAAATCTGGAGGGTTAGAACACCGAGTTTGCCTGGTTTTTTATTATTGACCAATCCGGTATGAGTGGTCTTGAAAGTGCAAGAAGTACTACGCACACAAACTCTTGCACCACGATAAAGTCTATTCGAAAAAACGGGGTTTTCGGAACATCTGTAGGAATAACGTATGGAAGCTCTGCATATTCAGGCATTTTAGATAACAAATATTGAGTAGAATGCCACCTTCGCTTCAAAAAACATGAGGGACCGCTCACATTTTGCTCTGGTGCATAAACATTCGATGGTATCTTAAAGAAGTGTGCCTCAAGTAAGTTGCAAACAGGGTCATGACAGCGTGTGATGCACTCACATATGCCCCATCAAACACCACTAATATATAAACGGCATTTTATTCTACCTTTCTCAAGAATGCCGGAACTCTTGACAGGTGAGCGAGATCGAACAAGACAAAGAAGTGCTGCTTTCGATCCAAGCTTAATTCCGGTAAGTGCCTTTTCACCGACAGAACGAATTCTTAATCGTATCGCTATTCCAGGGATACGCGACCGGGTTGAGTATAATGGACTCTAACCAAACGGCAGAGCTACGTGGACGTATTCGAACACTATTGTGCAGAACAAGACGTACTGCGGAATCGGCAGATAGGCACACGAAAACGGCACGACATCGAAGAGAAGCGGAAACCAACTGAGTACCGACACAGCCTGTGACCGATTCTGTCTCTCTCTCTCTCTCTTTCTCTCTCCTACAACCTTTGTATGTTCAAGTGTAAAATCTCACCATTAGCTTCTGATATACAAACAAATCGATGTTGTTCTGAATTCAAAGAGATTCTTCGTTAAAATATATGTGGAGGACAATGCATGCA
The DNA here is from genome assembly GCA_944474145.2 of Dicrocoelium dendriticum. Lineage (NCBI taxonomy): Eukaryota > Metazoa > Platyhelminthes > Trematoda > Plagiorchiida > Dicrocoeliidae > Dicrocoelium > Dicrocoelium dendriticum. The sequence continues at coordinate 53,888,745 of OX104067.1, forward strand.
TTTTAAAAAACCGGGTGGGTTCGACAGCTACAAAATGATGAGAACGGCCTAAGACGTTGCAGTAAGTAGGTCTGAAGATGGTGAAAAGCGCCTAGGGGAGAAGGAAATTTGAGGCTACAGGAGCAGCACAAGTTGGAAGTTAATGAAAATCCCAATCCATGCGTATGTCGTGTCCGGTGGGATCTAGTTGAACGAATGAAAGACTGATGGGTGCGCGACAATCGGAACGGAAGGCTCAGGTTAAATAAAGTAACATGTGTACAAAATAGAAGGGAAGGCACAGGTGATGATCAGCATTATTAACGTTTCAGCGTAGAACGCGAATCGGTTGGGGTGAAGGGAGAGCTAGTGCGTGGAAGAACGACCAGGTTGAACAGCCGACGAGAATGGGTAGGCGGAATATCCGGCTGATGTTGTCTCGCCAACTTAGCCTCGGCCTTCAGTCGTTTTTTCTCCGCCTTAAGTCTTTCTTTCTCCGCCTTCTCCAAGCGTTTTTGTTCGGCTTTGTCCGCCTTTTTCATTTGTTTATACGCAGAAGGCCTGAATAGAGTTTTTCCCATTTCATCCGAGCCCAACAGCCGCGGTAACGTGTTTGCTGCCTTGTTCACAGTGCGTTCAGGGGAGTGTGATGGGCTGGTTTTTGCGGAAGTGACTGTCAAACCAAAGGAGTTGTGATTAGGAGCAAACGTCGAGTCATCGTTGGATTCACAATGGTCTGCATAGGTAGGCAGATAAAGAGGTGTGAGACGGTTGATTCAATGTGAATTTACAACTCGTTGTGCACGATAAAGAGAGAAAGAGGAACTCAAGAATAAGGTGAGATAAGGAACAAACAATATTGGAACACAGATAAACGCACCAAGGCGGACTGGATTCTCCTCGGAATGATTTCTCAGTACTGGAGGGATCGCTGCCGACATTGGGTTACGTGAAGGATCAGTGCTGAGCTGTGGACGGGCACATATGCTCACTTTGGATTCATCACTAAAAGAATCCTCTCCGCGGCAACAAAGCGTCGGCAGAGTGCCACAGTCTGAGTTCTCAGCGCTTGTGGCAACCACGGAAGAAGTCTGGGGTTGACGTTGACGCTCATGCAGCGCAATCAATCTGAGGACCTCTTTACGTCGTAACTCGTATTTGAGCTCAATTTTCCGTCGATACTCTACTTCTTCTTGATTCAAAATACCCAAGAAAGTGTGGAGTTCAGGGAGGCTAAATCCATTCCACTGTATGAAAGAGAAACGGTGTTCGGTACATAACTTGTAAGGCATTGGTTCGACGACAGGAAGATGAAAGACAGCAAACAAGCAGATTGTATCATGGGAGCACATGAAGACAGAAACCCGCAGCCAGTAGATGCATGCGTGATAATGGAAAATGAGACAGAGAAAGAAATGTGCGCTAAACTAACTTAGAGGCGTGTGTGGTTGAAAAGTCATTAGATTATGTCATTCAACACAAAGTCCGATGGACCGCCAATGGTAGACCAACCAAAGGCTGACCGCGTGAATAAGCATGTCAAGTGATTCGGAAAATGCACCTCTGATCAATCAACCAAAGAGAAGACGGACGGATCTCACATGTGAACTTTACTAGTGAGTCCAGGTAAGAGGGGATCCACCACAAATAACGTAAAATTCGAGTAACAAATAAAAGAGAAACCAAGTTCTCAATGGCGGCGGTAGTAAGCGCGAGATGGAGATGCAAACAACGATTGATACTCGAGTTGGCATGGTACCAGCAATCACGGTACACCGTGCACATAGTCCAGCCACGTGGCCTGAAAAAACAGGCAAATGTCACCCGAAATCACAACGTCGAAGAGTGGCATGTCCTGCGAGTGTTATACAAGTGCAACGTAGTTGATATCAGTTCACCATGTACCGGATTGGACCAAACGACATGAAATAAAGCAGAAAATGAATCCAGCTGGGTTCACAAAGCTTATTTTGACTTGAAAGCATGCACCCAACCATACAATGCAAGTGGTACCCATTAGCGTACAAAACTACTAACAATGACAGACGAATGAGAGTGTGTGGACGTGTTGGCAAGTTATTCCTAAAGCGGTCCTGAAAAGATGGGTGTAAAAGCAGGTGCGCTATTGGCATTTCAATGCAGCTATAGGGACCAGGAGGTGACGGAAAATATCGACAATTGGTCCGTAGTGATAAACTTCGATTATCCGATAAGCTCTGTGGGCACGACAGAGCAAGTAAGTGTACCTCCAGGTCACACACACCACGTCGAGATGAGAAGCTGTTGGAAAAACCTGTACTAGAAGAAAGCTTCAGGACTAAGTTCACGACATATTATGACAAGATAAATAAATAAACAAAAAGTTGTTCTCGGGAAATTCAAGGCACACCACTGTGGGCATGATCATTTATTTACAAGCATGTATGAATGGCGGAACACAAAATAGCAAGAATTAGTAAGGTTTTTGGAAATGTTATATAATGTACGTAAAAATAAATCAGAAAACAAATATCCTGCACGGTCGTGATGTTAGACAAGGACAAAAATGTGTGTATGCATCAAACTGGTGAAAAATAGAACACCCGCGAAAATGAACACAAGTAGCTGTGGTGGGAAAGATGAAGTACCGACTAAGGTGGAGACGGATTGGACTCACAACAAATTTCCCGATAAAATAACCTCTTCAAATTGTTGTAGGGGCTCAATGGTCAGGATAACGATGTTTTGATGAACTACAAAATCGTGCACATGGAAGTGTTGTGAGTTGAGGGGTCGGAAGATGGGGACTCCCATGCACAAACAGCAATAGATTGTTTGAACGAATAGGCACGGGTTCCGCGATCGCCAGGATTCAAGATAAGAAACATCTTCAGTAAAATCTGGGCTGTCCACCGTCCCACGGCAGGGAAAGCTAATCACAGGATCACAAAACACCAGCATTAGGTATATATGGTCATTATGGTACAGTAGTTCGGTTGAGCTGAAGATAACTTTTTTATTCAGCTGATTCGACAAGACTGTGGCACTGACTACATTTCACGGGGATGTCAACAAGTCAGAGATTTGAGTAAGTCAATAGGATTCACGATATGGATGCATTTGCGAAGATTCACGTCACTGTGACAATAATAAATAGAAACGACGAGGAAGGTGAGGCAGAAAAGAAGGTGGGATTTAAAGAGGGTTAGCAATAAAATGCGAGTTTGAATAACACAGTCAAGGAAGATGAATGTAGGAACAACATTGAGACTACGATTGATTCGATCGATTGCGAATTACATGTTTGGTCAGATGGTTCAGCCAATTTCTTTATGCAGCTCAACGGTTTCACAAAATTAAGTACAATGACAGTAAGCAGTCCAAAAAGAGACAAGCGGCTAAGAGGCTGAAGAAGATGTTTTAGAAAACACAAGCGGTCGAGATTTAACAGGCACTCCAGGGTTACACCCTAAACGCCAACTAGAGGACCTCCGTAATGATCACTAAGGTTGGTCATCAGATACGAGCCTGCAAGCAGAGATGCGTAAAATAGTCAGTATTCTTGACGTCTTGAATGCGAGGCAGAAATCTTTCTGATCCATGCAGTAACCTCTGTCAGTCTCATACATCAGAACAATTCCGGCTCTATTATCTGACTTATACCCTAGTGCATTCGCATTTTTCTGGGGTTGCGTCAGAACGCTCAGATGAACTTTTTCACGAGATATTTGATGGCCAGCCTGTACCTAAGATATTGGTGGCATATTTTGACCTTGATGATGACTTGCGCTGTTGGGCTACTAATGTTCACGATGGTGCAAGCGCAGACTGTTGGAAATGGAGATTTTCGAACGTAAATTCCAAGTCTAACCATTTCAAATTAGTTCGTGGGAAACGGAATTTCAGACCGATTGAAAGGGCCTCGAGTTGTGGTCTGCCTAAATGTAGGGAGAAGAAATTGTGCACGAATTTTCCGGGTCGCATGGAAATGAACCTTTCGGGGTTTACTTGAAGCAATTTGCTGCCGTCATGAAGCTAATCGTACATTTATTTGCCTTGCCCCAATTCTCTCAACGTGTGATTCAAATTATTTGCATTCTTCAGTGCACATTTCCTGCAGTGCGTTGGAGCAGCTCGGCAATTCGGAAAAGGGTGATATGTCGTTTGTTCAGTGTGACGGTTTAAATCAGCATGTAATAGGTTAATCCGATTACGTCTGAGTATTTCCCAAAAGTGCTTGAGATATTCGCAGCATAAAGTGTATCCAGCAAAAAACTGTACAGTCGCTTTGGCTACCGTAAGTCATGTGCGGCTGATCGTTACGCTTTAAGAGCGATGCAACAGCGAACTGAATCACTCCAAAGCTCTCTGGTGCCACCGTCAGGATGTACCACGCAGTTGAGCTGCGTAGAATCATTTAAAATCTCCGATAGTGCAGAAAGCCGATTAGTTAGTCTTTGTCGACAATTTGAAGCTGTGGCTTGGGGTCAATATTGTCGAATATGCGAACAGACTGCAGGCTACGCTTGACACGCTGCGCAAGGTGTTCACCTTCTGAGGGTTGCATATAAACTGCGGTAAGTGCTTCGTACTCTTTGTTAACGCTTCTGAACTACTCAGTACCTATCGCATTGATGCTCTACTAGCCACGAACGCCGTTTGAGTGAGGGAATTTGGTGTCAATGTGTCTTCTGATCTAAAAACGAATCAAAATACATCAAAAAAGCCAGCAGGATGTTCTGGGCTAAGAAAATCCTCATTTCGGGTGACTCATGAGATCTTCAGACTTGTTCGTCTCATATGTGCGCTGCATTATCGAGTAAGATTTTGTCAGTGTGTTAGCCACGAAGTAAGTTGGGGTGCAACCTGATAAAAAATAAGAACGTGTCGTCTGTACGCTGTAATGGCGCTTCACCGCCGTGCGACCAGCACCAGTCGCACGCGGGCTGAGTATACCTCGAGAACACCCATCCCTACGCGTATTCGAACCCGCGCCGCAAAATTACGAGACAAGCTCGTTACCTCTAGGCTACGGGTCGACAACCCGATAAAACAAATTTAGTGACGAGGCCTGGAATTAAATAAATAAATAAATATTTTATTCTCGACTTTGCGAGACACGCCCTGATCAACACAAAACGCGATAACAGAGTGGATCTACGTAGTGAGCTCCAACGATTCTTCCAGTCCAACAAATATAAATAAATGCGAGGTGCAGTTCAACTATGTGGTCTGATCAATGTGTACAGCAGGATCGCAAAAAATCAATTTGTTTACGCTTTTTACAATGGACCCAAAACGGGTATTAAAGTAATTGGCAGGTTTAAGGTATCAAAGAAATTAAAAAGTCAAGAACAATAACAAACGCAGATTTAAACAAATGTTCAGGTAAATTAATACGGCCACTCGTGGAACCATCCCCAGGGGACCTGCTTCCATGCAAGGTATTCCCTGGAAAGGCTTCGCCCGCACTTTCATGCTATACTTGGGGCGTGGCGGCGTGGTATAGTAACATATGAGCCATCATCTGTGAACATAGTTGGAAGCTGTTTAGACCAGGAAGGCTGCAAGTCCGTTCAGAAGTTACTTCAACCATCCAAGTAGCGAACAAATGGAGCAAGGTACCAGAGCCGGTGGTCAAAGCTTCTAGTGAAGAATACTTTTTTATAAGCTGCTGGACTTCCATTTGGTTAGTGTGTCGGGGTCATGTCATCATCACTATAACTGTAACGGTCCGCCATGGGAGGCAGCTTCGCATTAACGTGCATCAATTCTGCACTGATCGGGAAGTGATGGAGCTGATAAATGTTTTTCCTTCTGCTCTTTACAATTTATTGCATTTATGTTGATGATATTGCCCTGCTTGGTGATGACACACAGAGCACACAGGCTTTTCTAAACCGATTGGCGACTGAAGTATCAAAATATCGTATGACAATTGCCCCTAGGAAATGCAAAGTCCTGGTCCTGGATTGGCATCCACCTGCCTCAGTGTTCACTCTTCAAGGTACGCAGCTTGAAAAAGTGGACAACTTTGTTTACCTGGGAAGGTGTCTCTGCTGATGGAAGCATTAGAAAAGAGATTTCCCTCCGCAATGCCAAAGCCCGTTCGGCGCTCGCCAACTTGAGGCATCTGTGGCGACGCCGTGACGTGTCACTATTGGTAAAGGGCAGGGTCTACAATATATGTGTTTGCGCGGTGCTGCTGTATGGGAGTAAGTCCTGGCCGATTTGTGTGAATTACTTGCGTCGGATTTCGGCCTTCGACGATGGAGGTCTGCGGAGAATAGTTCGAGTGTGGTGGATGAACCACGTGCGCAATGATGATGTTAGACGTCGTGTCTTGGGTAACACGGGACTTCCACTTGACGGACTGGTGCCGCTGCGCCAACTGTGATGACTGAGTCACGTTTCACGCATGCCATACGAAGGGCTGCCCCGACGCGCTCACTTCATTCGCACAGGACCAGGCTATAAGTCGCCCGGTGGTCAGTCTAGCACGTGGAAAGAAAGGAGTAAGGCGCTGACTTCCAGTTTAGCTGTCGTATGTCCCGTGCGTCTTCCTGGCTGGAAACGTTTTCGGAGATGGCGCAGAACCGGGCCCAATGAAAAATGTATGCGAATATTCGTCTTGATTCTCACGAGTTACATCGCAAACATTAAACAGACAAAAAAGACAAAACGGCGTGTGAGAAAAACAAAAAGAGAAGAAAACCAAAAGCAAGAAAAGCAGTTTTTGTAACTTTTATCCTTTTGCCCCTTTGTAGCCTCTGTAATTATTACTTCCATGTCATGGTTTTTGCTGGCCCTATGTGTATCTTGTAGGCTGCAGCCAACACACACACACATATATATATATATCTATATATATATATAATCAGACAGGTTAACTATGCATATATACCTATGAGTTGAGAAAATTTGGGCAAGTCGCAGCAGCCTCCAAAGCAGATGGTCCTCCACAAATGTCCGGGGCCAACACTGTCCTCTTCAATGTTCGTTACTTGCATAACAGTGGAGGGTGAGATGCGTTATATCGCATCTGGTTTGTCGATTATGACAGTCCGCCGTCGTCCTCTATGGCTCAGTGGCACAAGCTGTTGGCTAGTGTCTAGAAACCATGAGTTTGGTTCCTAATGGAGCCGAGAGATGCGCATTGCCGACGAGTCCCGATAGAACGGAGCGGCCACCCAGTGCTTTCTGGGTGTGTGGAGAACCAGCTGACTTGGAAGCCACTGAGAATAACCGTGAATTATTTCCATGCTAGCCGATCCATGGCACCTCGAAAGTGCAGTCGCGGTCAATCAAGTGAACGAAATTGAACTGACCATCGACCGGGATCCCGTAAAGTAAGAGAGCAGGCGAAGCACTTCAGATGCAATTACGGTGTGAATTGTATGCGACCGCGGTGTGACATCACCCCAGGTGATGCTGTGGCGTAGCGACGTGTGTCGTATCGTGGCGTGCCAAACAGGGGAAACGAAAGCGGTGTACATGGGCAGTCCCGAATTCAACTGGAGGTTAAGCATTGGCTAGCCAGTCGAAATTGGTCGGAAGTGTGTACGGATGGGGGTTGCAGTCAGAATTTCACTCGTTTTCAAGTGAATGTCGTCCGCCACAGATTTGTTCATAGTACGTTCATCAGGAAGTTAGGACAGCTTTTACGCTGTCTACCATGAATAACCCTAGTTAATCATTAAAAATAAAAGATGCGATATGATCGGACGTTCTCGTTCGACGGCATCTCAGAAACATCTCTTAGTGACCACGATAGCATACATCTGACGATGTGTGCAGTACTCACACATATTGACCTGCAGTTAATAATACATCCAAAAGCGTTCTATCTAACGAAAAAAACAGTTGAGAATAGAAGTGTGGCCGACGAGTACTTTTCAATGGGGATACCAACAAATCGGTATTGGTCCTGTAATACCGACTAGAGTGATGTACACATTGTCATCCTTGATATGCCTCGACGAGGTTACCTCAACTATGCTGACATTAATAGGCATTGTAACTGGCTCGATTGCGGACCACCCAGACAAGTCTTCACATGACGAAGTATCCCCAACCAGCTCGAAGATTGGTGGCCACCGGGGAGTGGCGACTATCGAATCAAATAGAGCGACGTACTGCACAACCTTAAATTCACAGGACTACATTACAAAGTTCCACCGAGAGTAGTGGTGTGAAGCTACATGTCAGATGAGAACGGAAATGGAAAACAAGTACAACACAATCAAAAACCAACCTCAATGTCACCAGTTTCGTTCTCCTGTAAAACCAGACGCTTCACACAGAGAAGCTGATTGAACTTGCTCTCTCCTTCTTCGGTCCAGCGGAGAAAGAGACCGAGTGGAGATTCGTTGTCGTACAGCTTCCGCACAGATACTGCGAACACGAAAGAGGCCAGAAGTATGTGAAGTGAAGTATCTACTGCAATCCGCGCAATAAAAAAAGCAAATGCGGACGTTCCTGGACAGTTAAGTAGTGTCCACGAGCAAAACCAAAGAGCACAACCAATGGAAAGAAATCTATCGTTATCAGAAATCCGGCTAGCGTGGATAAACCGAATGCTGTTACAAGAGGGGCGTCAGAAGAAAGAAAATATAAGCGAATCGACTACAGAGTGCAGACACCTCGGCATGCAGAGCAAAATTGAGCGAGGTATGCTGTGAGCCGGTGTGAGTAATCCGTCTTCAACACACACACACACACACACACACAAGGAACGATTAACAGAGTCGTGGGACGTTACGTGCCTAGCTAGTTGTTCACAAATGCGGACCGTGAAAGAAAAGATGTAATCGATTTCAGACAGGGCTGGGGAATCAGAGCACCGAAGACACACAAAGGGATGACAAAGTGACCCGAAAAAGTGAAACGAGTAGTGTCAGAGTGGAGAAGGCATGGACCGCAGTCAGAAGCGACATGGTGGAGAAGGTGAAAGATAGACCAAAGCGAAGTAGTCTGAAGCGATGACACAGCAACTGACCAGTGCATTCAGAAGCCTCAGTACGAATGACAGGAGGGAGAATAGATTGATGAAGGCGGTGGACACTTAAATGTAAGAATTAAGAAAGGAAGTGCCTAGCCTTGTTTTTAAACAAGGATTTTAGTGGTATGATAGGTGATCATAAGAACCAGGGCCAATTAACCGTCGATGTCATAGAAGCAATTCTGTGAAGGCAAGCAAAGCATTCTGCCAGGCATGTTTGATCGTGAGCTGAGACAGCCCCCGGATTGCTATCTGGCAATGTCCAAGAACAATCGGTAACAAACTGAGATTGATGAACATCGGGAAACGAGCAATAATCAGAGATGGAATAATTCTTCCTAGATATTGTGGCGATGTTAACGACTTAAGTTCATCCCCAACCAGCAAACGAAGGATGCCAATTGACACATCGGTGTCCGCTGTACCGGACAGTAGTGTTCACGGGACATAGCGGGTATTGGGTGGGGACTTAGGATACACACTCGCTTTACTTCACATCAGACACATCTGTCCACAACAGGGCGTCGATCAGCTATTGCGAACAAATTGAAACGTGGTACTAACCTTGTTGATCCCCTTCAATTGTGTGCTCATAAAGCGCAAATTTCTGCGGGTTGTCTTCAAGTTGGAATCGATCAAGAAGAGCAGCGATCACTTTCTGTGCAGTGGTGGACCTTGCAAATGGAAAGCAGGACGAATTAGACAAGGACAGAGCAAAACGAGAAGGAGCAATAAATGTACGGCATGCACTGATTTGAAAGCAGTGGGGTTTACGCTGACATGCCGAAGAATTATACGCTAAGTACAAGATGCATGGGGGGTCAATTAAAAATATATCGGTTACCTGACAGGCTGTGTTTTAGAGCCTATACTTCCAAACATAATTAAACAAATGCAAACTGAAGCAGTTGAAGGATAAGGTTGATATGTAACGGCGTATGGATAAATGTAGCTCATGAAAAACTAAACAATGACAGGATTCGCCACATACTGAGTAAACGAGTCGTGCAGTGAAGTTTCGGTGTAAAACTTCACAAATGCTTTTGAGCGTTGAACGGAGACGGATCGAAAAGAGTCAGTGTTGCAAGTAAGTCCTTAAAATAAGCTGATCTGAGGACCCCAGTTACACATGAAAGAAGCGATGATATAAGGGAAACGACACACATGCAACGGTTGAACGCATGAGAAAGTTAAGTGGCTAAATGCGGAGTGAAAGAGAACGGAACAAAAGTGCGGAGAACGCTGATGACCGAGTGGTGAGGGGCGCGACACAACAAGGTGCAGCTATGTGATCATCGCTTGTAAGTGGTGTAACCGAATACGGCACTAGTTTGACCAGCTTCGAATGAGCCAAACAAGAGAAAATGGAAGGTCTGTCAAGAGGCTAGCCCGCCGAACAACCTCCCCGTGGTATCAGCTGGGTGGTTAGTTCCAGCGAATGGCTCGGCGGCAGTGTTGCAGTACGTAATAGGTTTCGGTTTGGCAATCGTTCTCCCTATAAAAAGCCACAAATGTCTGTTTAATAACACTGCGACGTGGCGGGTGTGACTCGCCACAAATTAGTCACAGCCTCTTGCCCACTCCACGGGCGACAGTCATCTACTTCGAAGAGTTCCTATCACCCCTTCTTGCACTGGTTATCCGATCAAACACAATCACAAATATAGAGTTGCACAAAAAACTCAATCAACTTGGCTATATAAACACCTACCCACATCTATATATGCACAGTAGGTAACTGGTCAAGTTGTAACATTGTTGTACAGTAACCGATCCTTCATGTTTGTATTACCATGAAAATGCCTACACAAATTATTTATTTATTTATATACAAACATAATCAACATAATAACCTAACAGAAAATGAACCCGGCGCAACGGTGGGAACAGAAATTCCAAAGTGAATAGCCATTGGGGCTGTAGTCACGACGATGGAGCCAAACAAGATAACGGTGTACCAAAATCCATCTCGTAATGCAGTGCAAAACACAAGTCTAAATTGGGAGCACTTCTTATGGGGTGTTGCAATGTGATGCAGACGGAAAAGTATCTGGGGACGAACACGTCAATCACAGGACGCGATGCAGAAGAAGTAAAAACCAAGTCAGTAAAGCACGGCCGGTGGTCGAAAGGATTGCACGCCTGGCTTGCAACCCATAGGTAACCGGTTCGAATGCGCATAGTGGCTGGCGTCCTCGCGATATACTCAGCCCACGCGCGAGTGGTGGTGGTCACATAGCAGCGAAGCGTCGATACAATGTGTCAACGTACTGCTGATAACTTTGTTTTTCTTCTACAGTAAAACACAGAGTGGCCTGTGACCGTCAGGACGTTGCCAATGGCTTTGCGATCATGGCATATATTTCTAGGCGAAGCTGTTGGCGCGAGTCCCAAAATGAATGGTAGGATTGTACTTGGTAAAATAGGTAGTCAACAATCCCACCACCAATCTCAAGGGTGTGGGATCCGCTGTCGCAGCGTATTAGGGAACATAGAGATATGTGCCGCGGAACAAAACGATGAACAAATCCACGCCCACTAACGCAGAAGGCGAAACTGTTAGAAACAGGTGTGATGTGAGACTAAATCTATTGAATTGTGGCCACAGAGAAAGGTCACTGAGACCAACGACCTGAATGAGATACTCCAAAAAACAACTGTATTTTGTGCACTCGCAGATTGAGACGTATGTAAATTACGGTTATAGTGTTTAAATATGTTGATAAGAATCGACTGAGTTCTCTAAATTGTGGGTAGTAAAATTAGCACACATCATCATCAATACTCGATAGCTGAAGGTGAGAAATACATCACAGCTGTCGCAATACAAAAATATTAGCACACAGTGTAACTAGAAAATAATTGGGGCAAATAGGTAGTGTCTGAAAGTTCCATGTAAACTAAAAACTACTACCATTTACTTAAATACAGTATGCTTCTCAGAGGCGGTGCTTGAATAGGATACTGAAACTCAATACAAGTGGATTGGCAGCTAACTTGGTGTACAAATATCGGGGACCAAATGTTGATGTTATCCGATTGGGGAGGGACGGTTGCGGATGCTCAAATACTGAGCAAAGAGAAGAGTATCTTCAAATGAGCGTGCCACTAGTAGCAAAGATTTGCTACGGCCGGAGAGTGCACTTTTAAAAGCCGCGTCGACTGAAGTTACTTATTTGAACGTCACGATAAGGAGCGATGAGCACTGACGTTAGTTAACCACTAAGCAACTGATCAAAGGGTTCCGACCTGAATTCACTTGACAAACACAGGGACAGGCCCGTGATTGCATCGTAGATTGGTTTGTCTGACTTGAAATGCACATCTAAACCGATCGCGCAAGCTTGTGTGAAGAGTGTACCACAAAAAGATCTTTCCATACTGAAAACAATCGATAAGGATCTACGAAAAGCTGTGTGTGGGGGGCATGTTAGGATTGGCCTACACTGCCTCGGTTTTGTGACCGTGATGTCAATGGCTCTGTCGCTTCTTACCGAGTAAAGGCTCTATCGAGCGACCGGGTGACCACACGGACGGTAAAACTATACCGCTGTCCCATGGGGACAGACCCAGCTATTGGATAAGAGCTCCGGATGAAACCAAAGCAGAAAGCTGCATGTATTGAAAAACCATGAACAAACTGACCGGAATAACCAATCGGGTAACTGTGAGCTGTCTTCCAGGATAGAGACCATTGGGTCATCCACATTAATTGACAAAGTCAGGAAGATGCTGTAGTCAGTTCGTTTAGTTCATCCATTAGCTAGCCAAGTTTAGGTTGTACGAAAGTTATTCATTCCCATGGACTTTTGCGCGCTCCCCTCACTATTGTAATGCTTGTTCTGGTGGCAGCGTGACGCATTGCACGCGGATCGGTCGCAGCTTGAGGCGAACTGATGAGACTAACCGAAATCCAACAGCAGGGATGAAAATGAGACAATTAGGCGAGGAAAGGATTTCAGTATACCCAGAGTGCCACGAAGACAGGAAGTTATAAATCATAGCGAATACCGCTGTGTGATCCTTAGGGATTACCGATACTGCGCAACGACTCCCTATTTATAAGTCACAATATTATCTAATTGTGTGCCGAAGCCTCCGTCAGGCAGCATGGCATTCATGGGTGAATTCATGTAGCGGCCAGGTGTCGTCGTACTTAACCACTGGTTGAAACAGCTAAGGCTCCTTGAGACGGTAGGTAAAAGGCACTAAGCGAAATGCACGGACAAAGGATCCCAAAGGGGGTTTGGCAGCTACGTTTGCGAATGGACTCGTCTTCATGCTACTCTTATGAATCAGTGTAGACAACAACAATGACGAAGGTAGCAGTAACTCATCAATGTCGATACGCAATCACAGATGGCCACATGTGGGGTGGGTGAATTTGGCAAGCTGCCAAAAGCAGACGGGATATGAGCGGAGTTGTCAAGCAAGGTTTTTGGTTTAAAGACGACCGCAACATCGTGGAAATATCGCATAAATGGGTGATAAAACACCAAAAAATAAAGAGATACAAGATCGATCTGGTCTGATTTCTACCGCTTTATTAATATGGTAAAATTTCCTCAAGTAGGCGGTAGTAATCAGCATTGCACAGACTGCCGTATCATGCGCCAAGAAACAACCTTCTTCAGTCAAAAGATGCGGGACAAGTCGCAATACTGCTTGGCGTTCTATGTACAGACGTCAAGGAGTCGTCGGTAACAGTTGTTTGTGAATTGAAAAGTTAAGGTAGAAGTGGGGAGTTGTATGCACTGGGGATGATGCAGATGGTAGTCTAGTGATAGGTCATTTTAACGATTGGCAGATATGTGATGAGAAGAATGTTCCTTGACCATCCGGAATCGGGATTGACGGAGCATAGAAGGACAGTAACACTAGAGTACAACAAAAGTTGGTTGCTGCATCGATGCACAAGCCAGCAATCGGTCTATCGAGATTGTTCTATAGAGAAGATGGAAAAGGAAGCCAAGAAGGAAACCTACAGATGTACGTCAACATGTGACGTCCCCAATCGTCATGCATTCAGGTCACTTGGGCAAACGCGGGATTAAGACCCGAGGGGACTACTTTCGAGGGACCATACGTGATGAGAGTGGACAGCCGATCCACAGCTTGTCAAAACGCTTGGAGCGTTCGACCGAGCACTTTGTGAAGCAACTCAATCAGTCAGAGTTGTCGGATTCTCCACCGGCCATTGATCGCCCTACTCCCTGGGCCATCCGTGTGGATCCGCCCTCATGCACAGAAATCAGACTTGAAATTGAATAAGGACGCAGATAAAACCCCTCCAGCTCTCTTCGAATTCGGCTGACCTGCTCTTGTAGATGATTTACACGAGTTACTAGTGAGACTTTAGGAGCAGGAAACTGTCCCGACAGACTGGAGCCGCTACATCATGGACCCAATTTTCAAGACAGGTTCCAGTTCGGAATGCGGCAATCATAGAGGCATCAGACTGATTTCAAGTGCCTCCGCAAGTGGTTGCGTCTGTTGTTATCCACACTTACTGACATTCTTAAAAGTCAGAATCGCGAGCAGCAAGCCGGGTTCCATCGAAATCGAGTCTACATCGACCATATCTTTATCTTTCGTCAATTGTTGGAGCATTGCCATAGTTATTGGCGGCCCACCGTTGTCGTGTTTCTCGAGGTTAAAGGTGCGTTCGATTCGGTTGATCGATATGCCCTTTGGGACAGTCTGCTCAGGAAATGTGTGCCCCATAAATATGTAAACATTATCAGAGCGGTGTAAGCGTTTAGTTCGGGTAAAGTGAGGGTTTATGGCAAAGTGGCGCCGCACTTCAATATCTCCAGCCAATATCTCCAGACAAGGTTGCCCGCTGTCACCTTTCCTCTTCAACTTCGCCATTGATGAAGTCATGGAAACAGCGTTCGCTGGACACGACTTACAAGGTGTGGAGCTGCTTCCTGGCGAGCAACTTCTTGACTTGGATTATACTGACGACATTGCACTTTAGGTGACAGCGCCCAAAAGTGTCAAGCAGCACTGGACCGATTAGCACTGGCTGTCAATCGTTTTGGGCTATGCTTTGCTCCATGGAAATGCAAAGTACTTCTCCAAGATTGGCAGGGACCCAACGCTGCGCTAACGCTTTGGGGTGATCAGCTAGAAGTCGTTCAGGAATCCAAGTACGTGGGCAGCTATATTAGCGCCCGTGGGATGGAAGAGGAGATTACGAATCGTATAGCAAAAGCTCGAGGTGCTTTTGCTAATCTCCGCCACCTGTGGCGCAGACGCGACATCCCTCTCGCCCTGAAGAGCAGAGTTTACAATGCAGTCGTCCGTTGAACCCTCTTATACGGTTGTGTAACCTGGCGCATCAGGTCGACAGACAAAAAGGGGCTAGCTACGTTCGACCATCGCTGCCTTCGCAGCTTAGCTCATGTCTGGTGGGAGCACCGCGTGAACTATGAATGCCTTCGGTGTCGAGCATCTGGTTCACGAAGAGCAAGTGAACCGCTCAGCACCATTACATCACGCACCAGGCTCCAATGGCTGAGCCACATGTTGCGCAGGCCAGCCCACTGACTCCCACGACATGCGTTGTTTGCGCGCCCGGGGTCTGAATTGTAGAGAAGGAGGGGAGGCCAAGCAATGACTTGGTCAAAAGGTATGAAAACCCTCACTTTGAAGTTGGCGTCGATTGATGCATCCCAACTGTCTGGTTGGGGTCCTAAGAACGATGAACACGTTTGGTTGAACACACTTGCTGATATGTCGAAGACCCGATCACAATGGCGTTTGTGTTGTGAGTTTCTTCGTCCATCCCCCTCCCCTTTAGATTCCTCCCAATCCCGATCACTTTGCAAGTTAACATTAATATTATATTGCTTGATGTTTTTGCAGTGTTATTTTTAGGATCTTATCATTTCCGTATTGCGGCACGTTAGCTGAGGCGTGTTTCTCACCCTCAGCTAACGTGTATTGATGATTATGATGAGACAACATTCGAAGAACAAAAGAGAATAACATGTCACAAATTCAGTTTGTAAGTTGCGCGAACCCAAACAGAAGACTTGCCCTCGTGAGGCAATGAAAAGATGAAGCTGGGATTCGTTTGTGTCATATGCGTAAACGGGGGCAAGCACGACAAACCAGACCACAATGGTGGTGTCTCGGAAGGCGCAAAACAAGAAAATTCACAAAACTGAGAAGTGTGACTACACGGTTGGTGAAGTAAGGGATGGACTTACAATCTTACATACAGAAGTTTAGTGCTTCCTCTCGGTAACCAGAAAGTGGCTGACTGCGGATTGGTGCCGAAGAGCCGTTTGGACAAGCGGCGTTTGACTCCGTTGAAAGGCACACAATAATCCGCCGAAAATGATGGTGTATTGGCAGTGACGGCCGATTTTGGAGGATAGAAGTGGGTACCATTAACAAGTAAGCCAGAGTTTTGATCTAAGCACTTTTCGTTGGCTGACGAAGAATGAACGTCCCAGGAGAACTCCTCCTCCAAGGCATCTTCGGAACTACTACCATCCGCGTCGTCCTCTTTGCCGACCAGATCGAAAATAGAAACTGGACGAACTGTGAGGAGCATGTGTATTGGACGTAGAAGGTTGATGTGGATTCGTACTGTGCCCTCACAGTCATTGGGAGGCAAATGAGGCACCTGAGATAGGTGGGAGGAACGACAAGAAAAGTGCATGACAATGGCAACAAAGATAAGGTAAATGGCATCCAGATGTTTAGCAATTCCAGTGAAGAACGCACGAGCTGATGAAGCATAATAATACAAATAACTGCTTAAACAGGCCAGAGAGGATTACAGAGAAACACCTTGGCTGTAAAACAGAGCTAGATGGTGTGGAATCCAATGACTCTCATACAATGACAGTCAATCGAAGATCGCCTAGAGATAGTGCACAGTTCAAGGAAGGCATACAGCATCTAACTGATAAGATGGTGCGATTCGAACGAGCAAAGGGATTATAACTCGCAGTTTTGTAGTCAAGTTCTGGAGAATTCTACTGATCGCCTATCTGAGATCGGGTCCTGCTGACAGTTGGAACGATACATCCATTCAGTCTACATAATAACTAGAGGTGAGGAACACGCTGCCTATGGCGCTGCATAGCCGAGACGAACGGAGAGGTTAACGCATATCAGCCATGGCACCAAGCCGAAACATCGCTTAATAGACACACAATTTCATCGGCCGACCAGAATCATGGTGATGTGCTAATGGTTGTGTGCGCACCGGTGCTGGGACAGAAGTTGTGCACACTGTGCTTTGTCCCGCAGTCAGGTGATACCTAAACGATTGAACGCATGTCGCTGTGTGCTTGATGTCAATAACCGCGTGACACTTAACGTGTAACCGTGAAAAAGGTGAATGCCGAGGAGCCTATTTATCTAGTGCAATCACGCAAATTATCAGTTTCAAAGAGACACAGGAAGGATATTTCATGGGACAATAATAATCTCAAAGAGGGGTTCAATCATAGGACGCGCAACCCCCAACAACTCGCATTGTAAGCGTCTAACATGAAAGCACCACATAGCGTCTGCAAGCGAGACATTACGTGCCGGAGTGGGTCATCCTTTATCCAGGGGTGAGAAACATCCCAGCTATTGTGCCAGAGCGAAAGACGACAAGTGTGGAAAAGAAAGTGGAGGATGACTCACTTTACGAAAGGAACCTACTCACGCATCATGTAATTAGAAAAAAGGCAAAATATATCGCGATGGGAGTACGTAATCAGAGGGACGAGACGGATTCACATGCCGATGCAAGCAACAAGATTTCCATAAACGAAGGGTGTAGATGATGGAACGCCTACGTGTCTATGGTGGTTAAGATATGGTTGTGCTGGGGTGATTTTGTCTGGTTAAATCAAACCAAGAATCAGATGAATGCAGAAACACCGTTAGTTATGGAAGAGGCCATAGTCATATGCACCGAGAATGCTACATGCCATTTATGCTGCATTTTTGCGGAGATTATCTCCATCGCCTCCAAATTGCTTGCTTCTGTCATCCTTCACAGACTGGCTGGCATTCGTGAAAGCCAGCCGGGTATCGTCGAGGTCGTGGCTGCATCGACCACAACTTCACCTTGCGTCAGTTGTTGGAGCACCGTCACACAAATTGGCGGCTCACCGTTGTCGTATTTCTCGATATCAAAGGTGCCTTCAATTCGGTTGATCGATGTGCCCTTTGGGACTATGTGCTAAGAAAAGATGTGCCAGTGAAATATAGAAATATTATCTGAGCGTTATATGCGCGTAGCTCGGGCAGAGTGAGAGCTTACGGCAAGCTGTCGTCGCTCTTTAATATCTCCAGCCGTGTGAGACAAGGTTGTCCGCTGTCACCTTTCCACTTCAACTTCGCCATGGACGAAGTTATGGGAACAGCGTTCGCTGGACACGACCTAGATGGTGTGGAGCTGCTCCCTGGTGAGCAACTTCTTGACTTGGATTATGCTGACGACATTGCACTTATAGGTGACAGCGCCCAAAAGTGCCAAGCAGCACTGGACCGATTAGCACTGGCTGTCAATCGTTTTAGGCTACGCTTTGCACTCTCGAAGTGCAAAGCTTTCCTCCAAGATTGACAGGGACCGCCTCCTGCACTGACTCTTCGTGGGGATCAGCTGGAAGTAGTTCAAAAATTCAACTACTTCGGAAGTTGTATCAGCGCCCTTGGGATTGAAGATGAGATCACGAACCGTATATAAAAAGCTCGAGGCGGTCTTGCTAATCTTGCCATTTAGGGCGACAGGACGATATCACTTTTGCCCTGAAGGGCAGAGTGCACATTGCAGCCGTCCGTTCGACTCTCCTTTACGGCTGTGAAATCCGACTCATTAGATCAGCAGAGAGGTGTCGCAGTTTAGCAACTGCGCAACCAGCGCTCAATGGCTGGCTCGTAGCCGAAGTATCGAGAAGCAAAACAGTCATGCAAACGGAAAGCAAAATTGTATTATAACCAACATGTTGCACAACGCATCGATCCAGTATTCTAAATTAGGTCAATCGCTAAGTGGATGAGCGGGGTACTGACACACGCCAGCAGATGCGGGCAACGAATAGGAAGGGCTCTGTACATTGGCAGTGAGGATGTAACATTCCTTCGCCCTTTAGTTTGGACCACTCCAGCTATCTTCGTATCGATCGACCGGTCGGTGTAGCCGAGTGAAACAGTGACATTGCTGAGTCTTCGGTTGGTCTGAGTTTTGAGAGTGCTGCGCATTGGTCAACTCAATATGCTGATTTGAGGATGTCATCTGGCGGAATTAAAATGGAACGATCGCGGAGGTGAACCCTGTGTCGAGTAACTACTGACATCACGTAAAGCCGCCTCCGTATGTTGTCCCGCAATTTCGTGCAACTCTCCAGGCTGCCAGGTCGTTTCGTTGGGCAACTCGATGTAGACCGGTTCATTCGAGGATTACCGGTAAGCCGTTTTGTCCGGGGGTTCGATTCCCCGTCGAGGCAGATTATTGTGCAAAGTTTAATCGTGGCTTCTACTTCTACGAAAAGTACACTACTCACAAAAACCACCAATAATCTACATTTAGATGCGTTGAGCTTCAGTCCGCTCTTCTGAAGGTGTTTCAAGACTGTTGCAAATGCTGTCCTATGCTCGTGGTCGGTACGACCAGTAACCAAAATGTCGTCCAAGTAAGCGCAAACTCCGGGTATGCCCTTCACTAAGTTGTCTATAATCCTCTGAAAGATCACCGGCGCGGTGTGCATCCTGAATTGTAATCGGTTATAGCAGAATAATCCCATGTGTGTATTGATGGTAGTAACTTCCTTTGTACTTCCTTTTGTACTGGACCGGAACTCCAGCGAGCGCCCGGAGCGACGCACTGCACTGGTCGCAATGGAGCTGGCGCGCTACCACATCGATATTGCGGCGCTCAGTGAAACTCAGCTCGCTGAGCAAGGTAAGTTACATGAAGCAGGTGCTGGCTACACATTCTACTGGGTGGGCAACGCCGCCTCAGCACCACGTGAACATGGGGTCGGATTTGCAATATCCGATCGCCTGAATGGCCAGCTGGAGGGTGAACCAACGGGCATCAGCGCGCGACTGATGACCGTTCGCTTACGACTCGGAAAAGGTAAGTTTGCTACTTTTATAAGCACGTACGGTCCGACCATGTGTTATCCTGATGACACGCGTGATCAGTTCTACACTGAGCTATCCTCCGTGATACGGTCTGTGCCGAGGAGCGACCGACTATTTCTGCTGGGTGACTTCAACGCGCGCATTGGGCGGGATGCATCAGCGTGGACAGATGTTATCGGTGCGCATGGCATTGGTTCAGCGAATGCGAACGGTGACAGGCTGCTCTCACTATGTGTCACTCACGGCCTGACGATCACTAACACTCGGTTTGCACTGAGTGCGAGTGATATAGCAACTTGGACGCACCCACTGAGTGGTCACGCTCACCTGCTCGACTATGTCATCGTACGTCAGCGTGATATGCGTGAAGTGCGCATGACACGTGTACTGCGTGGAGCTGAGTGTGGCACTGATCACAAATTGGTTCGGACCAAACTGTACATATATTTTCGTAAATCTATGTATTGCACTCCCGCCGTGAATCGGCGTAAATTCAACATTCTCTCCCTCGGTATTGTGAATAAACATTTTGAGCTAGAGAAGACGATGGCTGCACGCCTGTGTGATGTGGAATGTATAGCTACAGTGAGCGACCTGTGGTACCACATTCGCGACCAGGTGACAGCTGCTGCCGACGAGACCATCAAACGCGCAAACTGTAAGCGGCCTGATTGGTTTGATGACAACAATGTGACCATTGGGTCATTGGTGTCAGAGAAGAATGCAGCATTTGCTGCACATGTGGCAGACCCCAGTGACTTGGGGAAGAGTAGTCAGTTTCGCAAACTTCGACGGCGACTGACCCGAGAGCTCCGTCGCATTAAAAATGCATGGTGGACGGAGAAGGCGAAGCAGATGGAATGCTACGCCGAACGCTGCCAACACAAGGAATTCTTTGACTCCTTGAAGGAGGTGTATGGACCGAGATTGGAGCCGCTGAGGACACCGATCGATGGTTGTTCAGCCGCTACCTGCACCCAGACTGCAGACATAATGCAGGTCTGGCGGAAACACATTGACTGTCTTTTGAACAACCGTTCAGAGATCGACTGGCCTACATTGAATGGCCTGAAGCAGCACGATGTGAAGGCGGATCTGGCGGATACGCCGACACTGGATGAGACGCAGAGAGCACTTGCTCAACTGCGAAACGGCAAGTGTGCCGGGGCTGACGGGATCCCACCTAAAGTATTGAAACACAGCGGAGCCGCGTTGATGACTGCGCTGCACCAGTTGGTGCGACGTGTGAGGATTGAGGAGGAGGTGCATCAAGAGGTGAAGTATGCCCTTGTGCTACCACTGTACAAGGGCAAAGGGAGTAAGCAAAATTGTACGAATTATCGTGGCATCAAATTGCTGAGTTGTGTGGGCAAGGTGATTGACCGAATCCTACTCAATCGCCTCGTCAGTCAGGTTGTGGAACCTAACGTGGCGGAAGAGCAATGTGGATTCTGTTCGGGTAGCAGCACTATAGATATGGTGTTTGCGGCTCGTCAGTTGCAAGAGAAGTGCAGAGAACGACACCAGCCATTGCACTCGCTTTTTGTTGATTTCACCAAGGCATTTGATACGGTGAACCGCGAGGCACTGTGGCTGGTGTTGGGTAAGTTTGGTTGCCCGCGTAAGTTTGTAAGTTTAATTGAATGTCTGCACAGTGGTATGCGAGCGAGGGTGCAGCTGAGTGGAGAGACCTCGGATGACTTTACAGTTGTCTCTGGTGTGAAGCAAGGCTGTGTCTTAGCTCCTGCCCTGTTTATTATCTATCTTCACGTAATGTTGTCTTGTGCTTTTGATGCGGCTTGTGCTTACGGTGTTCGTGTGGAGCACCGTATTGATGGTGGGTTGCTGAACATCCGTCGTTTCGGTGCGAGAACTCTAGTCTGTGAGACAACTATCCGTATGTTGCTGTTTGCTGACGACAGTGCGTTGTTTTCACACAGCGCGGATGAGTTGCAGCACATGACTAGTGCTCTGGCGTCGACAGCGGCCAAATTCGGGCTCACCATCAACACAAGCAAAACTGTCTGTCTCTTTCAGCCTTCACCGGAGGTGCAATCTTCAATATTGCCGCGAATCAGCATTGGTGCTGAAGTATTGGAAACCACCTCCCGCTTCTGCTACCTTGGGAGTGTGATGTCGACTGATCAGCAGCTACACGTTGAGTTGCGTAATCGCGTGTCGAAGGCGGCAGCGGCATTTGGGAAGCTTGAGTACCGAGTGTGAAACAAACCTTCAGCTTACCGCTCGCACGAAGCTGATGGTGTACAAATCCATTGTACAGTGCATTTGAGAAGAGTCTTTCGTTTTTGCTCAGTCGCCGCGCTGGTCAGGGGTAGATTGGAACGCACTAATTTGCCGACCCACCAATGGCATGTACGTCTACTGTATTTACTCATCCACGCATGTCTGGGGGTGTGAATACGACGTGAGGACGCATTGCGGTGCATGTGTCCTTGAAATATGTTAATGACCCTCGTCGATTTCGACAAAGGCCAGCTCAGATTGGGTCGATGCCGACGTTTTTGGCTGGTGGTTTGCAACATCTCGACAGCAGTGCATAATGCACTGGCTACCGTGTTCAAATGTTGATGGCGCTTCGACAGTTGCTTAATGTTATCCCAGCAAATGATAAAAGGGTTAGTGACAACGCTGTTGTAGACTGAATGTTACCTTCACATAAACCACCTTAGCAAAATAAGAATTCGTAACAATTAGGCGGTGAAAATATGAGATGCTACTTCTGCATAAATGAGTCCGGAACAATGTCTACCAGCTACTGGAGGCTCATCGGATCTATTTGCAAGTGCGCGGCCGCCTAAGGAGTTAATTCCAGCAGAATACAGAAATAAAAAGAAAGCTGAGTGCAGTGCCTTTTGAACAGATTTTATCAAATCTCATTTTATTCCATCAGCTTGGAGAATTAAATCAAAATCAGTTTCGCAATGAGCACGAGAAGGAATTTTACAGTATTGGTATGGTAAAAGAATCCTAAAGTAGATAAAGAAGCGTTTAGGTCAAATCTAATCACCCATTTTAGAAAGAAAGGTGATGGAAGAATCCAGCGCGTACGATGCATTTATTTGATTAAGCCAGTCTGTTTAAGACTGAATATTCAAGCGTTGTTGGTGTATTAAGCATTTTATTGACTTGACTTGAGTTCCCCGCCTTGGCAGACTTGAATGTTTAAATATTCCTTATCGCCCAGATACGTATCCGGCCAATTTGGAAAACCTTAATATGCCATCGTACTAGAATTTTTGGTATTTTAAGTATCCATGGAAACTGTGTAAATAGATCACTGAGGATTCACGTTCAACCGTTTGTTCCACGGTCATGACACATTCAGTAGTTGCGAATGACTTAACAAGCGTAAAAGTATTGCCCATTAGTTAATTTCCGGTGGCCGGTGGGACTCTCTGGGACTCTTTTAACTTCCGATATAATTCCACGGGATGTACAGCTGAGCGGCTAATCGTACTCCCACAACGACCGAACAACAACAGATCATGGTGACGTGCTGGTATAGATTTGTTTTCCTATTTCGTTAGACTGCTGCTACCAAAAGAAATGCGGATGTTCTACGTGTGCCCTAAAGCTCGATCCACCTGAGTGTTGGCGAAATGTGGGTGGGTGAGATTTATTGTTTTATGTGAAGCTGCCGTTTGCACTAGTTGCAAAATACCCAAGACAAAATGAACCGTAATCGCTTTCAGCTCATACGTGCTTTTGACACGTCAAAGAAATTGACCAGGGGTTCAAATTCCCTACAGGCCTTGTGAACTGGAAGCAGAGAGTGCGGATACGATATCTGAGATTGGGGCAGCACTACACGTCTGCTGGTGGACTCGCACCAAACCGCAATCAGATCCCTCATGTATGAATTTGAAGTTGACGAGCTGCTAGCAACTTGTCGTGGAGTGTGAGGCATGAATCCAGTAATACCAAGTGAACATCCAGTGGCCCTAGCTTGGCGAAAGCTGCTGCTGTCACACTCGCTTCCATAGCAGTCATCCTAGGAATACTGTAAACTGGCTTCCATGAACTTACCTGAGCTACAAATCAAGTGGACTGGTCACTACAGCAAGATTCATCTATCGAAGCAATATAGGCAATCCTAAAGGAGTATGGAAAACGATTGTGCGCAAGATCCGTAACCCTCAATTATCAGATGGTTGCACTAATGAAACTAAAATGGTTCGACAAGTATATTTTATTTGATTAGACATTGACGTGTACTAAGGAATAAATTCGGTCCGATGGGTTCTGCCGCCGATTACGTGGTGTCATAATCATGGCTGATTTCACGCAACAGCACCAGTGTTCAAAAATCCCAGCCACAACGAAGACGACCCACAAGAGGATCATTCATTAAGTGACGCTGCACTTGAGGAGTACAGATGACGGAGCAATGTTAAAGGGTTCAGCCGGGCAGTCCCTGACTTCCAGGAGGGACCATGCGTCGGCACTTGTGGTGCATTTCAATTCCTTATTCACAAATATTTAGGAGGCGGTACAGAGTTTGATTTGTGTAGGCCCTGCCCCTTTTGACAGAAGAATTTCGGCATAGTAGATGCTCGCAAGATATTCATTGGTAATTGGCGGTGCTTCACATGCTATACCTAACGATTCGCATTTACTTGTCTGCTTCAAATCTGTGCGAATCATGTTCCACATTGAGATTGCGGGTCGCATTGTGGGTTTGGTAGCATCCACCATTCAAATATGCTTCACTACTTGTCGGTTTGACGCATGTCCTCGCAAACCATTGCTGGTCAGGTTTTAGACTAAGATGAGAACATTGCAGAATGCTGAACTGGAAAAACCAGGTTAACTTGACAACAAAAGTAATTCGATGGCTTATCAGTTCGTCTTCATTTCGGAAGGAAGAAGTGATCGTTGGAGACAATGAGATGAACGCTTATCGAACCATTAGCAATTTGTAGGTCTGTCGAAAAACGCAAGACTTGATAAGGCGCAACCTTAACAGTTTATTTGTAACCAGTCATACGGATTAAAATATTCACCATACTTAATTGATTGTCACTTTCTATCTTTGTCTGCTATTCTATGTTGCTCTCATAAGTTGATCTCGCAGTCCACTGTTACGTTAATTCTGATGCAATTGATGTATTGCTTAGTTTTGAATAATTTTATATCCATGGAACCCGCGGTTGAAACACTTTAACAGGTAGACAGTATACTTGTCCAAGTGTAATTGCTTTCCAGGAAATTTCTGTTCAGTCTTTTAGATCTACTGGTGTTGACCCTTGCAAAACCCTTGCCTGTACACAAATTCATAATCCGAACAAATGCATAACTCCCTGACAAAGTGCAAATGGCTTACAGCTACGTTTTTTCCGTGGTTGCATATATAGCATGATTTCTGCATGAATATAGTGTTTGCATATTAGAACTACGTGGCAAACTTTACTATTGAGCCGTGAAACAAGTTGAAATTGGTTTCTGCTGCCGTTTGAATTCTGTGGCATTTGACGCACTACTACGGCGCGCCTCTACAACAATACGCACTGCACATTGAGGCCGGTTAACCCGCAGTACATCCTCCAACTTGTGAAGAAATTTAACAAAACTGGGAGCGTGTGCAACGCCAAACGAACTGGGCGGCCTCGTACTACCACGGATGAGATTTCCGCTGGTGTTGTTGTCGAAGAGGTTCGTCAAAATAGTCATCTCAGCATTCAGAGGATCGCCCAACACTGTGCCACTACACCATATGCTGTGCACCGGATATTGAAGGAAAGAGAATTCCGAAGGTATGGTGCATTGCAGGTGCAAGTGTTAAAACCAGACGATTCGGTGAATCGTCTTACATTCGCTCGCTTGTACTTGAATACCTTGGACGTGCATTCCATCATATTTACCGATGAGGCCATTTTCCGTCTGCATGGTACACAAAAGCGGCATGTTTGGGCCACCAATAACCCACGGCAATGCATCGCCTCACGTGTGCAACATGGCACACAGCTCATGGCCTGGGCTGGACTAACAAGTCGAACAATCATCGGACCTTTCTTCTTTTCTCAAAATGTGACGGGTAAGTTGTGTAGCAGAACTAATACATCACACTTCTTAGCCTCTTCATACAAAGAAATGTTGCAGACGTGGGTGATTCCGCGGTTGCATGCGGAAGGACTGTTGAGTACGGTTTGGTGGCAGCAGGATGGTGCACCGGCCCATTCAGCACGAACCGTGAGTCAGTTCCTGGACGACACATTCGGTCATCGATGGATTGGTCGGGGAGGACCAATGGAGTGGCCGGCACGTTCACCGGATATGAATCCCCTTGATTTCTTCCTTTGGGGATACCTGAAACGAAGAGTTTATAAAGTGAAACCCACGTGTGTGGAAGAACTGAAGCGGAGCATCGTGGAAGAATGTCGCGCGATATCCGTTGACACATTGCAGAGGGTTATAGCCAACAGCATCTGGCGAATGCTGCTGTGCCAGCAAAACGGCGGTGGGCATTTCGAGCATCTACTGCGTTAATTGTTCGACTTTTTTTACGTACTGCCGGATACGTATCTGGGCGATAAGGAATATTTAAACATTCAAGTCTGCCAAGGCGGGGAACTCAAGTCAAGTCAATAAAATGCTTAATACACCAACAACGCTTGAATATTCAGTCTTAAACAGACTGGCTTAATCAAATAAATGCATCGTACGCGCTGGATTCTTCCATCACCTTTCTTTCTAAAATGGGTGATTAGATTTGACCTAAACGCTTCTTTATCTACTTTAGGATTCTTTTATCATACCAATACTGTAAAATTCCTTCTCGTGCTCATTGCGAAACTGATTTTGATTTAATTCTCCAAGCTGATGGAATAAAATGAGATTTGATAAAATCTGTTCAAAAGGCACTGCACTCAGCTTTCTTTTTATTTCTGTATTCTGCTGGAATTAACTCCTTAGGCGGCCGCGCACTTGCAAATAGATCCGATGAGCCTCCAGTAGCTGGTAGACATTGTTCCGGACTCATTTATGCAGAAGTAGCATCTCATATTTTCACCGCCTAATTGTTACGAATTCTTATTTTGCTAAGGTGGTTTATGTGAAGGTAACATTCAGTCTACAACAGCGTTGTCACTAACCCTTTTATCATTTGCTGGGATAACATTAAGCAACTGTCGAAGCGCCATCAACATTTGAACACGGTAGCCAGTGCATTATGCACTGCTGTCGAGATGTTGCAAACCACCAGCCAAAAACGTCGGCATCGACCCAATCTGAGCTGGCCTTTGTCGAAATCGACGAGGGTCATTAACATATTTCAAGGACACATGCACCGCAATGCGTCCTCACGTCGTATTCACACCCCCAGACATGCGTGGATGAGTAAATACAGTAGACGTACATGCCATTGGTGGGTCGGCAAATTAGTGCGTTCCAATCTACCCCTGACCAGCGCGGCGACTGAGCAAAAACGAAAGACTCTTCTCAAATGCACTGTACTGTCCGTTCTTCTATACGGCAGTGAAACGTAGACGATGTACCGGCGGGATGTGCGATATCTCGAGCGGTTCCATCAGCAGTGTCTGCGACGAATTTTGCGGATCGGCTGGGGCGCCAGAGTTGCAGACACGGAAGTGTTGCGCCGAAGTGGGATGTATGCAGTGGACTGCATACTTTTACTGCGACACCTGAGATGGCTCGGTCATGTGAGCCGTATGGATTCGACGCGAATACCGAAACAACTTTTATACGGTCAGCTGAGTATAGGGAAGTGGCATGCTGGGAAACCAAAGTTACGTTACCAGGACATGATTAAAGTGAGCCTCACACGTTCTAATCTTGATTGCAGATCATGGGAATCGAAGGCGGTTGATCGTGGTGCATGGCGCGATCTAATCACGAAGGCAGTTGCTGAAGTGCGGGAGAAAGCCCTCATGCATGCAGAGAAGAAGCGGCAGTTGCGGAAGCGGCAAGCACCAATGAATTGTACTCCATCGACATCGAGCGCATTGTGCTGTAGAACGTGCGGTCGCGAGTGCCTTAGTCAGGCAGGCCTAGTGAGCCATGAGAGAGGTCACTCGGGACCACTGCCGAAGCGCCGACGGGTCCCGCAGTGAACGTAGGCAGCACCGGCGCAGCGTTTGTAGGCACGCTGAATTCGATTTACTAACCGCATGCTTGCATGCTAAGTCTCTTTATTTCAGGTGGTGGGTTTACAGTTTTTACCTTAATGCTTTTCTTTCTCATATAAATATCTCCCTGTACTCTATTCCATTAACTTGCACACAACGCTTCAGCCAGTTGTATTCGATTTCCGTGGCATATTTGTGTTCGTGGCATTCCGTGAACTATACTTCCTGACCTCGTGCACTTAGCTAGGATCTGTTTGTAAACAACTTATTACATATGCTATTTACTTAAGGTTTATATCACCGTTTCCTTATGCATTAATCGAGTTTTTCTCTTTCTCTCTCTCTCAAGTGTTTGGCTGTTGTTTGACGTCCCCGGTGTGGATGCGCTTGATGTGCATGTTGACAAGGTGCCTACCTGTCTATTACCCACTACCTCGTCCATACTGGCTCCAGGAGACAGTTGGTCGTTGCTGGAGGGGACGGGGTGCATGGTCCTTGTGGCCGTGCTAGGCTCAAAGAGCGGTTCCATGCAGTCAGTGTGGAGCGGACTACGGTCCAGCCACCGCCTTGTGTGCGCTTGATTCCCAAATACAGCGTGCTTGTGTTTGCCTGTGAAGGAGTGTGGGCCGGCTCCGTTGATGAAACGTGGTTCCCATCCGCATGCCTCCCGGTCTTATTCCTTCGGGTTTACACTGGATATGGGGTGTGTGGTTGGAGCTGTGGGTGGTGCAGCGCAAGCCATCCATGGTCCCTCTGTAGGCGCAGGCGTCCTGTGGCTTGCCACAGTGACAGGCAAATCCGAAACCGGATGCCGCCAACCAACTTCCTTTGTCTAGGTCTTTTTAAGCTGGATACATTTTATTCCACTTTATTTGGTTCGTTCTGCCTATCTGAATAATGTTCTAGTAACTGGCCACGTTGTTTACGCTGATTGCGCTTATCTTCGGTAACTGTTGCGTTAGTAGCATTTTTAAGTAATCTGTGGACCTTTCATACTTATCGCGGATTCGTTGCTAACCAACTTACTTCATGTGATAATTTAGGGAAGAGTTATGCCACCGTATGTGTAAGCATTATTGGATTTATTTTATTTCAGCTTGTCGTTTAAAGTGAATGGACCTTGCTTGATATCCCCGGTGTGGCTGCGCTTGATGTGCATATTGACAAGGTGCCTACCTGTCTATTACCCACTACCTCGTCCATACTGGCTCCAGGAGACAGTTGGTCGTTGCTGGAGGGGACGGGGTGCACGGTCCTTGTGGCCGTGCTAGGCTCAAAGAGCGGTTCCATGCACTCAGTGTGGAGCGGACTACGGTCTAACCACCGCCTTGTGTGCGCTTGATTCCCAAATACAGCGTGCTTGTGTTTGCCTGTGAAGGAGTGTGGGCCGGCTCCGTTGATGAAACGTGGCCCCCATACACATGCCTCCCGGTCTTATTCCTTCGGGTTTACACTGGATATGGGGTGTGTGGTTGGAGCTGTGGGTGGTGCAGTGCAAGCCACCCATTGTCCCTTTGTAGGCGCAGGCGTCCTGTGGCTGGCCACTGTAGCAGGCAAATCCGAAACCGGATGCCGCCAACCAATTTCCTTTGTAGATGCGTGTAGCTCCAGTTGGGAATAAGCATGGCTTGGATCAAGTTTCGAGAATTTTTGTCCACCCGACAAAGTTGCGTAAAGGTCATCTATCCGTGGAGTCGGACAGTGTTTGTCGTCGTCACTTGAGTAACCGTCACTCTATAGTCGCCGCAAACGCGAACTGAGCCATCAAGCTACTTCACAGGAACGATGGATGTAGCGCAGAAAAAGTGACGTACGGGTGAAATTATTCCGTCCGTCTGTAAGCGCTCTAACTTTAACTCTATCTTCGGACGGATTGCAAAACGTAGACTCCGTGCCTTGTAAAACCGGTTGAGTCTGTGGCTTGATATTCAAGCAAGCTCTGAAATCACGTAATTTCCCAGCTAGGTTTGTATCGAAAACAGTGGCAAAAAGTTCAAGAGTGTAAGTAAGTCAGAAATACTGTCCACCTTCTTGTCAGAGTGTAATATTTCCGGCATGTACTTTAACCAGTTCCTCCCAAGTAGGTTCGGTTCGTATCTGTTAACAACGATTAGAGGAAGAGTCAACGTGTTGTCTCATGATTTACTTTCACACCACACAAGCCCAAAATAGCGAGTATCTTCCCAGTGTATGATCGCAAATTAGATTGAGTCGGAGTCAGAAGCAGGTCGAGAAAACTTCTGCTGTTAATCAATATAACCGAAGCCCCAGTATCGATCTCCAGAGGTACTGGCTGACCGTCAATGTCTAAATCAACAGTGTATGGGGTTATTCTCATTGCGTGCGAAATTAGATAGCATATGGGGTTGTCAGCGTTTTCCACAGTTCGAACTATACCCTGAACAGGGCAGGGTATCGGTCGTTGGAGCACAGGCGAACCCATACGTATGCAATATGTCCGGTTTTTCCGCACTTGTGACAAGTAGACTGTGTCTGCAAGCAGTAATCTTTTCCTGCTTCTCACTGCATCTGCAGCACGTAAAAATACATTTGTCGGTGGGTGATAGCCGAGATCCAACCGCACAGATGGCATCTGAAGGAGAATCGCTTCGATAATGAATTAATTGTTGCACAACGCTTTCCCTTTGTCTGACCAGTGTGCAGGGTGTTTCCCAAGTGAGTTTATTCTAGTCTTTTGACAGCGGACGTTCTCCAGTTTTATCGTCTAGAATGACAACCAAAAGGCATTGTACCGCCATCGTCTCTTCGAATTTCCTTGCGGGAATTTCATTATAACGGCAATCAGGTAAGGACTGTCGAATTCAGTAATACTCCTCTTCTCCATGTTGTAATTGGGAAATACTTAGGCGCGCCGTAAAAGCATATTGTCGCGGTCTCCAAAGGCCATGCAGCGCCTTAAAGCAGTCCGTCAGGGATATGGTTTCGTACAAACGCAACGCATCAAAATGCCGTTGACCTTCTGCACAGATGTGTTGTCTTAACAATTTGATAGATGGGTTTCACTAAGTTTGATGTGGGGTTGTGTACTTGTGAAAACCTCAAGATAGTCACAAAAGGTTCGTTTCCAAACTTCTAAGAATGGCTTAGACGATGTGTCCTTCCAATAGGGGTCAGGTGGGTAAGATGGCTTATAGTGAATGATTACAAGTTTACCCTCCGTCGCCAAACGTCACAGTATAGCGATTGCGGAAGTAACGCTCAGTGGCTGGCTCGTAGCTGAAGTATCACAAAGCGAAACACGTTAAGCAAACGGAAGGCAAAATTGTATTCTAACCAGCATGTCGTATAACGCATCGATCCAGTATTCTAAATTAACATGAATCAAGATAAGAAATCAGTGCAGGGTTACTGAAACACGCCAGCAGATGCAGACAACGAATAGGAAAAGCTCAGTACATTGGCCGTGAGTATGCCACAGCAGGCTAGTTACGTTCGAGCATTAGTGTCTTCGCAGTTTGGCCCATATCTGGTGGGACCACCGCGTGAGCAACGAGCGCCTTCGACGCCTTGTTTACGGTACAGGAAAAGAAAATGAACCGCTCAGCACCGTCATTTCACGTACCAGGCTTCGATGGCTCGACTATCTGTTGTGCAGGCCAGCCCACAGACTCCCGCGAAGTGCGTTGCTTGCGCCCCCGGGGTGTGGATGGAAGATGAAGGGTGGACAAGCGATCACTTAGTCAAGAGGAATGAAGGTTCTTACTTCGACGTTGACCTCGGTTGGAGCCTCACGGCTCCCTGGTTGGGGTCCGAAAGACGATGAATACGTTTGGCTGGATACAATTGTGGACATGGCTATGAGCTGATCTCAGTGGCGCTCGCATTGAGTTCCTTTGTCCCTTCCACATCTCTTCAATCGCGATCTCATTTCTTAGCACAATACAAATTCTGCTTAACAAATTTTTTGCTGCATAGTAGCCGGCTGGTAGATTCCCGGTACGATGATCATCCGTTACTGGCAGCTCAACTGGTGTGCACCTGTTGTAGGTATTCTTTCCTTTTTTCCTCATACATTGCAGCACAGTAGATGAGTTGTTTTCCAACTTTAGCTAATGTGTATAAAGATGATGATTCGCGAAGATTGCATTGTTGAGTAGACCGTTTTTGTCCCCGAATGATCGAGTTCTGCGACCTGGTGTCAGAGAATGCCAAAGCAATCCCACCGAACGGAGATCAGCTGCTGACTGGAGTGCAACACGCCGTGCGAACACTTGTCCCATAGAAAATGGAGGAACCCAAATTAGCTGGTTATAGCATTTGGGAAAGCAAATAGAGCAATTTCTGCATATTGATGTGTCTACACGAGCAACCGGCCTGGTGACATTTCGACACAAATAGGAAAAGTCCGCAGCGTGTTGGAAAAGATGCAGTACGAAAAGGCGGTTGCTCTAGAGACAGTTATCCAAAAATTCGGCGACTTCTGTGAGGGCCAGACTAACAAGCCGTATCAGCAGTATCATTTGCTCTCGAAACAGACGCCGAATGAATCGTGAATTACGTTCCGGAGCTGAAGATTCTGAAGTTGTATGACCGACAGTGTCGTCTGAGATAGCATTGTGTTTGGGATTTGTTACGATTCGATGACCACTACCGCAATTCTGTACACGCACAGGAACGGGAAGCTCATAAAAGGAACACAACTCAGCTCATGGATGATACACAGGCTCAGCCTCAAAATCAATAGCCGCAGCCCCAAGTAGAAGACAAGATCACTGAACGAGATCTAGTATGATGACAAGACAGACGTCCACCGATGAAACACTCGTGGGTATTTATAGGTCTAGTAAAAACCTTGTGAGACTGGACAACCACAGCCCTGGTTTGGAGAGAAAGGATTTGCGCACGCAGTTTGAAAGTCAAAACGATGTCTGATAATAAATCCACATTTTAATTGATGCCAGTGTAATCTTTTGGAAATCTGGCGTTTTCCAACAGAATCAATGGTGAACAGATTAACAAGCAGCTATTGCGGCAACGGCAAGTATCACCCGGACAATGACATAGGGAATCATTTTGATGCACGCCACATCTAGCAAATGCGGTTACCGACTGATACAGAACTGTGTGCCGTATCCAGATTGTCGAGAAAAACTGTTACCAAGACACAAGAGACTTGTAAATTCTGCACCGCGCGACACCCGAAAAACCGGGATCAATGTTCGGCGTGGGGCGGAATTTGCACAAAATGTGGCAGACGGAATCATTTCGCTCGATGCTGCCAGTTTTCCAAAGTGAATGCCCTCAGTCGTGACACAAACTCTTCGACTCTGCATATTCAATCAGCAACATGTCTTGGACGGGATGAAAGAGGTGCGTCTACGCAAGTTTACTGTTTGGCGACGAATTCGTGCGTTTTTTGTTAGACAAGAGTGCTAATATCAATGCAAGACTAGCGAAGCAGTGGTCAAAAATTCATGCGCGACCTGGTCAAGACTCTCTACACAGGGGGAACGGTTCCGGACTCTAACTGAAGGGTTTAGCCATAATCTAAGTGAAGGATCCCAATGACGGATCTTCGTATGCGATGGAGTTCGTGATCGTGGAGGAAGAGCCCACACTGATTCACGGCAATGACTCGATTCAGTGTCTTGGCTTTGTTTATTTTAACCACGATCGTTTCGTGCGTGCGAATCAAGTGGAGACAGATGGCAATGAACTGTATCTGCTCGTGTTTAGCCCAGGTTTGGGGAGGTTTGAAAGTTCCGCTCAGCTGTCCCTAGATCCGCCAACACGACCGACTGCGGTATCGTCTAAAAGGGTTCTGTTTGCTTTACGCACTAAGTTCGCCACCGAATTAAGTAGGGATGCAGTTGGAAGTAATCCCCAAGGTTGACCAACTGGCAAACTGGGTTAGTCAGGTCATAACTGCTACAAAAAAACAGTGGGTTTCGGTTATGAGTAGACCCCAAGCCGTTGAATGAGACCATAAGCAGAGAGTGTTATGCGGTGTCCACGTAAGATGTCCTACCATGTTTGGTTAAGGCTAAGTACTTCGCCAAATTTGACCCATCATGGACGTTCTGGTGCATGGTCCAAAAGGAAGAGTTTAGTGTTCCAAACTTTCGCGACACCGTTCGGGCGATTTCGCTGGCGACGCTTACCGTTTGGCCTGAAGGTTTCGAGTGAAAGTTTCCGGAAATCGTTATTGCAAGCTGTTGACGATATACACGGTGTAAAATGTGTGGCACACGATGTGCTGATTTACGACTCGACCGATCAGGAAGATGGCGCCAATTCGCGTTGTAAGCAGCTAGATTGCCGCAAACGAACGAAACAGATGATGGGACATTCACGCATCTACGCTGATTAGTTAATATCTGGCTGCGCTAGAGTGAGCTTGTTTGACCGAAGAAAAAGAAGAATCTAAGGAAAGCAAAAGCGTCGTTAGCTATGAAAACGGCCTGGTTATATGCACCGGGGTTTCTACAGGCCAGTTATGTTGCCACTTTTACGGAGCATGCTTTGTTAAATAAACCGTTTGTCCCTGAAGGATCGAGTTCAGCGACAGGTATTACGGCGCACAAGAATAAGGTGGGTCTGGATCTGATTGTCGAGCAGCTTGCAGAGTGGCTTGAAATTTAGAACAAAAGGATAGGAAACAGGAACGAAGTAAGAAAAATGCTTGTAAATAACTACACTGCGATCAATTTGTGATGCCGTCAGGATTTTACAGTTTCGTCTTGATCTGCGCATGGGTACAAAAAACAACACTAAGGAATGCAGAAAGATCAGCGTAAAAGGGAGGATTAGCGAGGCTTTTATCATAGTAGAACAAAAGAGACAGGACTGGACTTGAATGGAAGTGAGCGCCATTGAAGGGTAATTAGACTGGGAAGATCCAAAAGACGGTGCAAAGTGCAAGTGACTCACCGGACGAGACTGGAGGCCAAATTCATTAGAATTGAATACTCTTAATCGCTCGAGTAACTGTTCTGCTGTGTAAGGAAGTTTACCACGAGGGCCAACAACTACGACTGCAAGTGGAGGAGAGGGAGCCGGATGGAAAGGAGCATTTCCATTGCGTCGAGGCTTTCGCTTAATGAAGTTGGCCGTCGTCTGCATCACGGTTGCAAGTCCGAATTCTGAAGAAGCGTCCGGACTTGGGGTACTCGACTGCTGTAGTGAAGCACTCGGGGTCAAACTGGAAATTCTTTGAGGAGGAGAGGGAGGTGATCGATCAGAAGAATTTAGATTGAGTTCGCGCACCCGAATCCCGTAATCATTGATGGTCTTGCGATCAAGGCTGGAAAAATCGTACGAAAGCCTCGAATAAGTAGTGGCGCCTGAGCCGTGCCCTGCCAAAAATGAATGTCTGACAGACAAGTTGGTTTTGCATGGCCTGCGGACCCGACCCAATTCCGTGTTGCTTCGTCCAATGGAAGTCGGATGGGAAGCAGACCCCAATGTTTCCGTATCGCGCGGAGGACTTTCAACAGGTTCTAACCCATTCTCAAAAGTATTTGTAAGGATGGTGTGAGACTCTTGGTGAACGGGATATTCACTTTGATCCAAAACCCCAAGTGAGATATCAGTATCGCCTATGATTAAATGAAAGACAAAAGCAATCACAACAGAAACTGATGAACAACATCCTGTGTAGGTAGCACGAAAATATTATGGAGCAATTCTACACATGATGCACAATGAGTTGCGTCAATCAACTCTGCGTTGATCATCCGCATGTCTAGTTCTCATATGTAAGCCAGACTAATGGGTTTGAAGATTGTTTACAGAGGTAAAACGACCGATCGTTTGAGATTTGTTTATCCGCTGTGGGCCGAGAAGAAAAATAAGGTGGATCGGATTGAAAACTCAAAAGCGCTTCGCTACCGAAAAATAAGAGCAGTAATACAAAAAAAACAGTGAAGCGATGGACACCGAACTGAAAGTCCAGTAACGTACGGCTATTACTGAGTCGTCTGCTACTGTGTCATGTCCGACCATTTCGAACCACCGAATTGGCTGGTTCCATTGCCTGGTTAATGAAAAGTACAGGTAACAGGGAGGTTCCGTTGTTAGATCAGCCTCTTCATGCTACTTTGCCGTGTTATCACCTAATCACATGACTAGAAGGGATGGAATTTGCTAGGGTTGAAACCAGGCGAATGGTGCTGTGAAAGGCGAAATCAAGTTGCATGGTGGTTACAGCAACATAACTAAGTTGAGTCTGCAAGGAGTGCAATGACCCACTGCGCCTGATGCCGATACAAACGAGAAATCGAAGAGAGGCGTCGCACAGATCCCGATTATGCCGAAATTTGAAAGAGCGCAATTTGCCAATGACAGCAATTGCCGGTAAGATTAGCTACAAGCTAAATGAGTCATCGAATGAAGAAGGCGTGAGAAGTACGCACGTACGTCGTACCCACGCTTTGCTACCGCCACGCAAATGCCAGGCGCTTGCGAGCTAGAGATACTGCGAGGCTAAAATTGATGACCTTTGGGGCACAAGCCAGATGAGTCTACTAAGGGGTCGCCGGACGGCTGAAGTCTTATCTTAGGCAGCGCAGTCGACTGGCGGTTTGTCACAAGAAACGCCAAACCTCTGGTAAGCAGCTTTCTCCGACCGATACCTACCAGCGGCTCCTTCGGCCACAGCAGCTATCCCACTAACATACCAATGCGCTTGGAAGTACACCAATATTACTCACGGGTTCGATTGGACAATGATCTTTACCCTGGATGAACGCTTCACCATCTAATAGGCCGAGCAAAGCCGCTGCTTGTTCAACATGATTCATATGCAGTGTGCGGTGATTAAGGCATTAAATTTCATTTGCACTACCGATAATCTAAATCATATAGGATCGTTCTTTTGGCTTGGATGAAATTACTGCCGATCGTCACAGTTTTCATCACTCACGACGGTATGGTTGCAAACGACCCCAATGGGAATGATTGTATATCTGTGTGCAATGTTGGAGTACCACACAGTACAGATGAATGTGGAGAAAGCAGCAGCAGTCAATCACACATGGTGCAAGTTGAGAATCGTTATAGGAGCCGGCCTACTTATTGCGGCGAAACTGGTAGGTTGCACACCACTATGATCCCCTGAGATACATTAGATAGTAATCACTAGTGTCTCTATTGCCACCCACAACAGATAGATTTGTGAACGCAGTTTAAGAAATCGCAGACTCAACATCTTTCGGACGTGGATGGATTTAGCCTTTCGAAGCTTAGCATCGAGAAACGGGTAATAGGTTCGGTTCGACTCGTGTAGAGTACAGATGCAACAAGTTTCATGCGACGAATAGAGAATAGAAACCCTACTCACTGGTTTGCAACGGAATAGAGCCCATAATCTGTGACAGTTTAAAAACCTGGCCCAGCAGCGTTAGACAGATTAGTACTGGCTATCAATCAATCACTTCGTATTGTGCTTCGCACCCCCAAAGTGCAAGGCATGTCTCCAAGATTAGAAGGGACAAACTCCTGGACTGACCATTGGCGGGAACAAATGAGAAGTCATCCAGAAGTTCAGTTACTTGAGCAACTACATCAGAGCTTGGAATTTCACAAATATCAGCGACAGTATAGCAAAAGCTCGAGGTGCTTTTGCTAATATCTACACCAGCTGTGGCCTCGTTGACATCAGTATACACGTTGGCTAGAGGTGGGAAACCAGCTGGATATTATACTGCAATAAAACAAATAAGATAGGAGCACAAAAGTATGAAAAAGGAAAACGGTAAAAACAAGACGAAAAATTATATTACGCGTTGCAACCGAGATCGCAGTTTGAGGGGAGAATAAGGGGGGTTAGATGGAAAAACTCACGACACAAACGTCACTGAGGTCCGCTCATAGCCATGTCAACAAGTGAATCGTCCTTCAGACCCAAGCCGCGAGGTCAAGTTCGAAGTGAGGTTCCGTATTCCTCTTGACCGAGTCATCGCTTGGCCTCCCCCTTCTGCTTTCATCCATACCCCGATCGCGCAAACAACACACATCGGGGTAATCGGTGTACCGGCATGCTTAACACACGTTCCAACCGACGGGGCTTGGTGTGTGAAATGATAGAGCTGAGCAGTTCACTTCCTCTTCTTGCGCCATAAACAAGACGGTGAACACGCTCATTATTCATACGGTGTTCCCACCAGATGTGAGTTAAACTGCGAAAGCACCGGTGATCGAACGTAACTAGCCTCTTTAAGTTCGTCGATCTGATG
Source organism: Dicrocoelium dendriticum (assembly GCA_944474145.2). NCBI lineage: Eukaryota > Metazoa > Platyhelminthes > Trematoda > Plagiorchiida > Dicrocoeliidae > Dicrocoelium > Dicrocoelium dendriticum. Next base: position 53,927,111 of record OX104067.1, read on the forward strand.
GGTTAGGTTTTACGACCGTACAGTAGAATTGAACAGACGGCTGCATTGTAGACTACCCTTCAGGGCGAGTGATGTCTCGCCTGTGCCATAAGTGGCGTATGCCAGCAAAAGCAGTGAGTTTCTGCTATACGGTTGGTGACTTTATTTTCTATTCCACAGGCGCTGACACAACTGCCCAAGTGGCTGAATCAGTGAGCGACTTCGAGGTGATCCTCACCAAGAGTCTGCACAGTGTGTGTTCCCGCCAACATTGGAGGAAAGTCTGGCATATGGAGAGTGGAAAGGAAAGCCTGAAAGGGCTTATGGCCAGCGCTGATCTTGGTGTGTTTGCGAGCTATCACAGATGAGGACAATGTCGTCAGCATACTCCAAGTCAGGAAGCAGATTTACACCTAAGTTGTTTCCAGTAGACACAGTTACCATAACTTCGTCAGTTGGTGACTTCAGGCATCATTTTCACATCGCTGGAGATACTGAAGGGCGGCAACAGTTTGCCATAAGCCCTCACTCTGCCCGAACTACGTGCGTAGAGCGTTATTAACGTAGTTGCATATTTCTCGAACACACCACCCTCAAACAGTCCCATAATGCTCATCGATTCATCGAATCAAAGGCACTAGTGACGTCAATGAACATGAGTGGAATGGATCGACAATACAAGTCATGGTGCTTCAACAATTGAAGTAAAGTTATGATGTAATCAATGCAGCCACGATTTTGACAGAACCGGCTTGCACTCCACTAATATGGCTTTCACGTGCGCCAGTCATTCTGCGAAGTACGAGAGAGGTAGGAAACTTAAAGGCGATGTATATCAGACCGATTTTACTATGAATGCCGAATTCAGGTGAGCCCCTTTGAAGATCGGGATAATAACAGAGAAGCTCCAGTTGGCTGGGACAGGTTTCATGTTCCAACAGTTTCACTAATAAATAGTGTAGGTCGTCAGAAAGAAGATGACTGGAGTAGGATCACCTGGTCCCGCGGCCCTACACAATTTCAGCAGTCTGATCTCATGTTCGACTTTTAAGTGGATACAAAGTGACGACCAAGGGAGCAGGCCGATCAATGGTCGGCCATAGAGCTGACAACTCTCGTCTATTAAACAGATTTTCACGGCGCTCAATCCAACGTTTCAAACATTTTGATAGGTTGCGGATAGGTCATTCTCTATTGTCGTGTGTGGTTTCGCAAACGCCAGATTTCTTGCCTCCAGTTTCCTGTATCAAACGGAGTAACTTCCGATGGTTACAATTGTAGTGGCTGTCTCCATCACCGAAGCACGGTGAGACCACCACGCCTCGCGTTCTCTTTTAGGTTAGCACGCAGTTTACGCGGAGGTCTATGCGAGTCTTGTTGTGCTCGTTTCCATTAGAAGTTTGTCGGCCGGCATCTATAAATTCCGGAGACTGTCTAAATACCCAATGTGCAGGTCAGTAATCTGCATGAAGACATGCCTGCTGATAAAAAGCGATCAATCATCCTTAACTATGTTTAAAAAGCGCTTACTCAACAGAAATGCCGGCGTACGTTGAGATACATCTAGAACATCTGTCTTGGCCAGCTGACAGGCGTCTGTGAACTCACAGCGTCGTTCTGGGCGTCCAGCGAAACGGACCACTCAGATCAGCAGAAAAAAGTGAGTGGTTGGAATCCAGCTTGTACTCCAAATCCAGCGACAGTTTTGGACACACCCACTCCAGCAAAAATGAGCACCTATTGATCGATTTGCGCCCATGGTTAGTCCGAGGATGGTGGGCGCCATGGCACCCTTCGGCGGGTGTTGCGTCGGAAGCTAGTGCTCACGAAGAATAGAGGAGCAGCTTCACACAGGTGTAACAACCGCGTACCTTTATCATTACGTGAGTAGACAACGTGATGGCCGCCCAGATGAAGCTCATCAGCGGACGATTTTCTAACTTTGGAGTTCATATCACCAGCAAGCAACACATTATCCTCAGTTCTGTTCTGTTCAGTTGGTTATAGTAGTTATATTTCACAGTGTCTGCATTACATTTTGTAAGACGTAGACAGCAATGGCAGACATCTCTTAAACTCGCGTGATATAGAAGCTTTGGACGATCCAGGTAGTCGGACGGCACACATCCGGCTGCGGAATGGGATTCATCCGACCATAGCAATTTCTGCCCGGGGGCTCAGAGAAGTACTCAGACAGGATTGATCGGCATTTAAAGCTGCATCATCTCCGGGTAGACGCAACGAGAAAATACCGCCAATGTCAGATGAAGACAAACCATTAGTGGGCAAAAGGTTCGAGTCTTAATACAGGCTTCCGATGAACAGCAGATATCGATCAATCGAGTCTCCAGGGTTTAGGCAAGTGCTGCCTGTTGACCAATCTGTAATAAAGTGCACAAGTTGAGGCATAGCAGTTTTAGCGAGGGTCGAGGACACCAAAGAAATGGATAATGTGCACTTGGTTGGACATAGACTTGTCGGCTGGACCGGAGAGATGCCCTGCAATTGCGTGTGAGTTGAAACTAGAAGAAAAAAGCCCGTCATAGCAAGATGGGGGAAGGACGAGAATTGGGGCATAAAAATGAGGGGATACAAGTGAAATTGGAAGGGGACGATAAGGATGAAAAAACGTAAAAGTGTGGATAATAAGACCGGAAGCAGTTAGGTTGTCACTAAAGGTACTGCAGTTTTTATAAGTTTATGTTACTAGCTGTATTTGTTAGTAAATCTGAGAAAAGTTGCCTAGCTTTTCTGCATCATTTTCTACAAGTCTTGACAACTAAGCTCATAAACACGTCTTTAAACTTTTACAGAACATTTATTATAAAATGAACAAAGGATAAATTCGCACGAGCTCCTTGTTCTAATTTATAAATTCGGTCGAAAAGCATAGAGAACACGTCGTGCATTTGGCCCCGGAGCTACTAACGACAGTACAATGGAGGTTTCAAAAATTTCGAAAAGGTGACGAGACTTGAAGATGAACAGCGTTGCGGACGACCATCGGAAGTGGACAACAATTCATTAAGGGCTCTAGCTGAAGCGAAACTACGTATAATTGTTTGAACTTTTGTTTCTAAGATAGAGGTATCGCATGCGACGGTTTTCAAACATCTACTGGAGATTGGAACGTCGAAAAGCATAAGTAGATGCTGCACGAATTGAATGACATTCAAAAATGGTTCTTTTGTAGTGTCGTCACCCTTGCTTTGCTCAATAAAAACAAACCGTTTCGCGACCGGATTGTGGAGGTGCGAAGAAAAGTGGATCGTTTATCACAATCGACGATGGTACGGACAATGGTTGGATGAAAATCAAGCTCCACAACACTCCCTAAACTGAAATAGCACCCAAAAAGCTTATGGCAGTTGTTTGATGGCCTGTGGCTGATCTGAGCCATCACAACTATCTGAATCTAGGCGAAATCATTACAGCGGAGGAGTATAAACAAACTGTTGAAAAGCATCAAAAAGAGCAACACATGTGCTCGGCAGGCTCAACGGAAAAGGACCAATTCTTCTCCATGAAAACGTCGGGGTCACGCGTCCAACAAACAACCCTGAGGAAGCTGTCCGAGCTAGGCTACGAAAGTTCGCTTTACTCACCATAATCCGCTGACTTCTCGAGATACAAGAACCACATTTCCAAACACACGCATGGTTCCCTTCGAAAGAAGGGTTTTAAAACACAAGATGCTGAAACTGCATTAGACGAGTTCATCGGAATTGTATTCATACAGGACAAATAAAACAGTTTCCCGTTGGCAAAAGTGACTCAATTCGAGCCGCTTATTTCGAATAAAAATGTTATATTTGAGTTGAGGTGGACATTACTATTTTTAAATTGAAAACCGCAATAACTTTATTAACGACCTAATAATATCTTCATTCCTACTAATCTCACTCTGTTCATCAAACAGAGCGTCGTTGATTAACCTCTGCGACGACAAAAGCATCAAGAAATTGCGTGGACAAGATGCCCTCAGGCTACGATTAGGGTTCTCAATCAACCTTACCGCAAGGCAGTGGCATTCTTGCAATGGGATACACAGGGACCATTTAGGTGAGTAAAGACTCATCCTGACTCCAACCCCCAAAACCTGAGGGACCAGGCGACTGGGTTTGTCTGGCCTTTAACCATTGACCAAACAGGAATGAGTGACTTCGAAGGTGAAAGAGACACCACTCAGCACAGCTAAATGGATCGTTGATGCACGCAAACCATCGCATCACATCAACGTCTACCCTTATTGCGATGTGCCACTTGTGACGACAACGTGACATCATTTTCTCGCTCTGGAGGGTAGAGTCAACAATGTTGCTGTCCATCAAATTTTACTGCACGGTTGCGAAACCTGGCCCATCAGATCGACGGACGTAAAGAGGTCAGTTAAATTCGACCACCGACGCCTTTGCAGTTTGGCTCACATTTGATGGGAACATTGTTTGGGTAATAGGCCTGTTCAGCATCTTTTTATGGTGTTGGGAGAGTAAGTACACCGCTCAGACCATTATCTCACGCACTAAGCTCGGATGGCTGGGCCATTCGCTAAATATGCCAGCACACTGACTCTCGCGATTTGGATAGAAGAGGAAAGAAACCAAGAGAAATGATGGCTCTCATTCTCAACCCGGCCTTGATTGATGACTCTCGACACCATTACTGGGATCTGAGAGATGATGAGCACGTTTGCTTGGCTACACTTGTTGACATGGCGACCTCAATGACGCTTGTGCTGTGAATTTCTTTGTCCATCCGCTTCTGCTTATCCTCCTCCTCCTCTAACCGAGATCCCACTATTTGTGTAGAATAAATAACAAGGCATGATATCACTCGTTTAGCTGACTTTCCGCTTTCGCCGCTTTCTTTCTTCTATGGGAATTGATTGTATTTTATTGCAGCACAATAGCCGAAGTGATGCTAACTTCTAGCTAACGCGTGTATTTATTGTCGCTTCAATCCTGCCTGTCACTGGACTAAGGCAGGCCAGCGCATAACTGCACAATCACCATCCAGAGCTGGAGTTATCCTCAATTGTAATGACTTAACTTCGGTTGAGTAAAAGATATCGGGTGGAGTATCCTAAGTAAAAATGTAGTTACCTTGCGGGCAAAGGTGTTAGGCCGTAGTGAAGCGCCTATGTATAGTTGCTTACCGATTTCTAGACAACGCTACTGAACCGAATCGGATTGTCAGCTGACACCGGTGATAGATGCGCAGACAGCCGCTTGTCAGACAAGCGTGAGGCTGACGAATACAGGATGGAGTTCCCATATTTCGGCTGTCTTACTCTATGCAGTAATATGATATCGATAAGCGCGATCAGATTCAGGCTATCTGTGGCGCTCTCAAGAAAGTTGAATGCAGATTATCGATAAGTAGAGAAAGCTCGCGGAGGAATACGACCCAATAAACACTGAAGACCAGTGTCACGCGAAACGGTGGGGAACTGCTCCAATTCATCCGAGACACGGATCAGAGGACAGCCACAGTGAGGGAGACAAAAGATGTGAAAATGGGTGTGTAAAATATTGTCAGGTGCTTGAGCAGTGGAGGAAACACTACGAAGAGTTGCCCAACAGCAATGCAAGACGGTCAGTGTTTCTTGAATCAGTTGAGCATACACGGAACGTGTCGTTTACTACCGTAGAAGAAAATCGGTTTGAGTTTATGCTGTCAAACAAGACAAGTAGCAAGGACTTGACAGTCCCACTATAAAATCACGGAAAAGAGGGTTCCTGCACTCCAGTTGTGGACTCAAAAGGGATCTTCCGGACCTAGTGGTCAATTAAGGAATTATCTCCACGAAAAATGTAGCTGATCGCGAAACAAAAATACTAAAGGTAACTAGGTGAAAACACATAGAAACTAACTTTAGAATATCCTCTCCCAAGCAAGTGAGGGGAATCAACAGGATTTTCGGGAAAATGGAATAAGTGAAAGCTACATTGATTCCCACTTCATGGAAGAAAGCATTGATCACACGTCTACACCACATCATGTGCTGGAACAGAAACATACATAGAAACCACCAGCTGACGCAGTGTTCACCAACTCGGAAGCGACGTTTGATTTAGTTAATCCTGCCTGGCTGTGGCGTCGTTCATGCTTGGAAAGCGTTCTGGATATAGTCCTTCTCATGTTTGAGTCCACAAACAGCGACGTCCAGGACAGTGTTCATCACGTAAAAGGTAACACATCAAGGATATCTCACTTCTACTTGCCTATTTAACTTGAGCATAAAAATGAATTGGTCCCCCATGTTCCCATTTCCTTCGATAGGTGATGATCGAATGTGTTGAGAGTACGCGGGCGATAGAGCAGGACTAACATCGGGCCAAGCTACGTGCACATGGTTTGTTAGCCAATAATATGTCTGGTTGGGTGAAGCCACAAGGATGCGGAGAAGAGGACTAAAATATTATTTCAGGATTTCGGAGGCAGTTTCATGAGCTGCGAAAAAGTTGACCGAACGACATAATCAGACTGCAAATGCTATCAGCCTAGACGGAACTCACGGTTCCGCAATTGCCTGTCACTGTGGCCTTCACAGGACGCCTGCGCTTACAGAGGCACCATGGGTGGCTTGAGTTGCACCACCCACAGTTCCATCCACAAACCCATATCCAATGTAAACCCGAAGGAATAAGACCGGGAGGCATACGGATTGGAGCCACGTGTCATCAACGGAGCCGGCCCACAGTCCCTCAACAAGCACAGCAACAACATTCCTGTCTATCTATGTGGGGAAACATGCGTACCAGACGTACACAAGGCGGTGGCTCGACTGTAGTCCGCTCCACAATGAGTGCATGGAGCCACTCTTTGAGCCTAGCACGGCCACAAGAACCGTGCACCCCGTCCCCTCCAGCAACGACCAACTGTCTCCTAGAGCCAGTATGGACGAGGTAGTGGGTTATAGACAGGCAGGCATCTTGTCAACAAGCACATCAAGCGCAACCAAACCGGGGATGTCAAGCAACAGCCAATCACTTGAAATGACCGCATCAAATAAAATAGATCGAAAGCACCATACAGATATGCCGCTTAATTAGCATATGAAATAAACATTCGCGATAAACTCAAGACGAAAAACATATGCAACAGACAAGGAAAATAGAGGAAGTTAACCACTTCCGTTTAGGCGACATGTGCAAGTTAATAGGTAATTCAGGTAGACATTATAATGAGGTAACAAAACAAGCATTAGGACAAAATAGCAAACCAATCGCCTGAAATAAAGAAACTCAGCACCGAAGCACGCGGTTAGTAAATCGAATGGAAGCGCATGATGTGGCGTACCAACAGGATATTATATAGATGAAAACGTGTGTGGAGGGAGAGTGCCAATGAAGGTCTCATCGATCCCAGAGCAAAAAGAGCGACGAAAGGAGCCATTTCAACTCTTTAGAATGAAAGCTCACCATTAAGCGAGGGCTCTGAATCAAGTTGAGTAACGTTGCCTGATCCGGAAGTTGGCAGAACAGTGTCCGTGGGATGTTTACTAATGGCCGATTGTTTATCGTGACCCCGGTCAATAAGGATAGGGAAATCGGCTGTCATGGAAGAGATGGGAAGGTCGGACAGTGGGGTTGGTAATGCGGGAGAAGATTCCGTAGGTGAGGTGAATCCGATATCTCCATTGGTGAAACGATTCGCCTGTAGAAAACAGTAGAAAGAAGGAGCCCTAGGGTAACCGGTACCAAAGAAAGCACTAGAGAGTATGTTGGATGGGGAGACGGAAAAAAGGGAAGCGCTCAGTGAGAACGACTATAGTGGAGGGAAAAAACAGTGCAAGTGCAGAATAGCTCAAACTTGGCATTGATGCTATGGTAGCTGGTTCGAGGGATTTCGGATCTGGTAAACAGCACCCGAAGCGTACAGTGACGGAGGGTGCAAACACTGGACCTACAACGAGGATATTGGATTATAACAAGGGGTAAATTTTGGATCAGGATGCTAGCAATTTCGGGTTACGGAAAACCCGTTGTTTATACAACAAAAGAACGAGCGGAGCAAATGCAAGTTGGAGCAAAAAAAGGCCGGCAAAGGCCTACACAACTGAAGATCACAAACCTAAGCATTAGGCCTTTGAAGCTGGACAGACTGGAATCTAATTTTGCGTGAAGTCTATCACTCATCTATATGGAACTTTGAGTAGTTCATCAGACCGATGTATCCACGGCTAGTATGCACAAACAAGACACGGGTCGCGACCATACGGATCCGTAACAACTGCCGGAGTCACTTCGGTCGTTGAAATGATGTAACCAAGAGAGAATGTTTTCTCATTATCATTATTTTGAGCAGTTAGTTTCGGTACCATTGTTACTTTGAAACCCGAGCCATGCGTTGAGCTATTAGGACAAAACAGGATTCAGAAGTAAAGAATGATTGAGCTCCTCCATCTAGGTACAGTGGATCCAGTTGCAATGACTCACATCAAGCCACGATGACAATAAACAACAGTAAGAAAACGGTTGAACGCAAACAGAAAAAGAAAATGGAGTTAAAAAGGAAGTGCATAAAACCAATCGGGATGGAATGAATATTAACAGCCAGATGCAAAAAAACGAAGGCGGCAGGGTCACTGACTGCGTCGTGTCTGATAGAGCCTACAACCACTGATGTAGATCATCCCGAGGGTCCCATCCACGCGAACCACACACAAGCCTGATCGAGATTTTCGGTCGACTTCTTCATACCTTTATGCCTCGTTATCGACTGGCCATCTCGCGGTTTCACCCAATTTGACGCAGCGACAGCGTATAACGCTGTCGCTGGGATCTTCAAAAGAAGAGCCCAGACGACCTACTTGCGCATCCATATCCCCTGCAACAACGATATTTGAACTGGTAACACTGCGAAGCAGTGTGTTCCATTCGTGGTAGAAGGTGGCCTTGGCAACATTAGAACTGCAGTCGGTAAGGCGTTAGTAGAAACCACAAACAAACGGCGTCTTGCACTACTTCGTGACTCGAGCGTAGTTGATATCGTCAAATGGTTGTTCATCAGAATCCAAGCAAAGCATCGATGACAGTCTTGGAACTGAGAACGACGCTCACCCAACTTGACCAGTGATTGCCACATCAGCGTCTCCGAATGCGTGCAACCAATAGCAAGAAAACAAGCTGGGCGCGGTTAGTTCAACAACCCTGTGTGGGTCACTGATTCTAGTTCCGGATATGTAACACACGTCAATACCCGAGTGCAGCCTGTTAACCTATTTGTCTTAGTGTGAACGTTTAAGGCCAATAGGGAAACGGGACAGCATGACCTTGTTGCTGATGGATGTCCAATGAGTGGTGTGGGAAGATAGTTTTAGATAGTAGAACTGCAGTGGCATTGCGGCTGCTGTCCATTAAACTAGACATTATAGAAGGTTAGTAATGGGGGTCTGGGGCGGAGTTAGAGGAGCAGGTGGAAAAAAGAGAAGGGCAACACCAGCAGTAAGATGCTTCCGCTTATCCGCCCTATGGTATACAGCGGATAAGGTGACCCTTCTAAAGCTGCGCGATGGTCGATGCATGATGTCGTTGAAGTTTAATGAAACAGTCATGGTTGACGCCAGCTGAGATACTACTTGGGCGCCCAGACCTAGACAGGAGAATAATTAGGATTCTCAACTAAAGCGTTTGCCTCAAAAGCCTGCCCGGAAGTTAGCGGGGGGCATGACAACGATTTGGTTTTACAGAAATGGACGCCATCCCATTTCCAACCTGGAGAGCCAGGAGACTGTTTAGCTGACCTTTAACCATTGACCAACCTGGTAGGAGTGGCTCTCAAGGGGCCCGAAAGCACCACTGGTTATAGCTCAACAGGTCGAAGAGGTACGCAAACTGGACGGTATCCTTGAAATGTTAGCGAACAACAATATCGAGACAACCGGCTCGTTGGCGTGCGGAGCACACGACCGAATCAGCGAAGTTGATTTCAGCCCAACGGGTACATCATCAATGATGCACGGGGGGGGCGGTTGCCAAACACCAAATGACGCATTTCGTTCGTACTGCTCACTCAGTACTGCTATCACATACGAGCGGCATTTTGCAGGCATCGATTATCAGACGCGACCAGTCTCCTAACGTCTTCAGCGCGTGGTGACAGTGTATAAAAGCGGAAATAAAGGCTCCAACAAGATGCCGGTGCTTCGTAACGACGCGACGCGTATGTGCTATAGGTATTGCGAGGTCACCCGCACTTATGCAGATTCGAACCGTTGAACTTCGAGGCTTACAAGACGGTAGACGCGGGCCAGGTCATTGCATAATGCAATAACAATGGCGGCACCACAGCGAGGAAAAGCATTTCTTTAACAAATATGATCACTACCCGGCTTTAAAAAGCCATACAGGACATGATAATGCATGCGGTGAGCAGTTGGGTGATATGACCATCAGAAGCGATACAGATACCCGAAAAAGTAAACTGGACGAGTACTTCAAGCGGTTGGGTGGGGGTAGTGAGAACTATCGAAGTAGCACATGTCAAAGAGTGTTGCAATGAGTGAAACCACTCATTAGCCTTTACGCAGGAATTTGGTCTGACACAGAGAACACTACATCGCCCGCGTACTTCAAACTTGATAGTAGATTACCTAACTGAAACCCTATTAAAGGAGAAGCAGGAAGTGGGAGAAGGTCATTCATTATCATTCTGAACACAAAATTGAAGAGTGGCTGGTTGGCCGAACAACCTCCACGTGGTGCCAGCTGGGTGGTTCGGGTTAATCCCGGTCCAGCTAATAGTTCGGTGGCAGTGTTCCAGGACGTGGTGGGTGTTCGCCTGGCAGGCATTCTCTCTATAAAAAGCCACAAATTTCTGCTTAACAACACTGTGACGTGGCGGATATGACTCGCCACTAAATAAAGTCAATGCCTTGACACACCGGAGGAGCTTACACGTTTCGCGAACGACAACCACTTAAAAGATTTCATCTGATTCCTTCCTATATTGGTGCATTCACCAAACAAATTTACAAATTCACAGTACTACTAACAAATTCACACAACACGATTCCTTACACATGCACCCACACACATACTACACATATACACACACATACATCCGGCAGGTACTGGGTAAATCGTAACATTTCTGTACCATTACTGATGTTACGCATTTGTATTATCATGATCGTGCCTTTGAAGGCGTGTCTCGCACCGTCGAGAATAAATCGTTTATTTATTTATTTATTTATTTATAGGGAAACCTTGGTATCTTATGTTTGCAGCCCTCATATACTCTTACCTTCCTCCGAAAGTTGTGGTACAGAAGTTCCCGAAGAAATTTATTGTTGGATCTTGGAGCACAAGCCGTGTCTGGATTGCGATATGCAATCTTGATTGAGGTTACAGTCTGCTTTGAAACAGTGCAGTGATGGGAGAAAGCAGCTCCGAAACTCTCCACAAAGAAGAAATTTCTCTTATACACTACTCAGTTGACGGTTGACAACCGCTAGTTGGAGGGCACTTCCTTGTGCCAAGGTGAGGTATCACCGTCCGTCAGTGGCGATGATTAGAGGTCACTGGGAAAAACGCCTCATTCCGTTTCAGGACTGAATAGCGTTAGATCCCGCTAATAGCCACAGTAGAGAGGTTGATGTTCCCGGTGGGTTCACGTGGTCCAAAACTAACCTTACTCACAGCGTTCTAGTCGACGAAAAAAAAGAAGAAAGGCATCAGCAGTACGCCGGTACGCAGTACCGACGCAACCAACACTGGTCGCACTTGGGCTAAGGGGACTGCGGCGGTCGCCCAGCCCATACACAGGCTCGAATCCGCGCCGTCAGATTACAAGACAAGCTTGTTATCTTTAAGCTACGGGTCGACAGTAATGAGAGTGGAGCAGTTGTTCATCTTCCCTGGCTATTGCCACACTCACGGAAGCATTTCGTGGATTCTGTATCAAACGTTAGAACAGCACTCTAGTGCTGCCAACGCTGTCGGTTCTCTAACGGAGCATTATCATACTTCAACGCACCAGGTCTATTCTCAGAGTTAGACAAGCAACGTTTCAGAGCGTTACAGAAATCACGAAGCTGATATCCTGAATGAACGATTTTACGGCTCCAATTTGCTAATCACAGCTCCAGAGTCCCATCCACTATTCGAACACCTCAAGTTGGGTGAGCGGGACAAGTGGTTGTGTTCTGGAAACGCACAATGGGGAGGTCCCAATCTCAATGAGGTTGGCCAACCCCGTTCGTTAGTGACGGCCCATGCTGCAATATGAGCTGATATTTGTGCTTCGCAGATTGTGAGTACCGTTGGGGAGCAAGCACTCCGAGTGGGGATGAAAGAGGAACCAGCTGGCGGGTACGCATGATAACATGATCAGAACTAGGTCGAACGACAACCTTGCACTGGATTGCGCCATCTGTAGGTGATGGCCAGGTGACAGATTTCGACTACGGTAACCTATCAATTGCTGGCCGCTCGATGTATGTGTTACTTTTGGAAAGCTGCGCCGCTGATATAGGGGTTATGATCAATACACAGGCAAAGAAAGCCGTCGCGATTGTCTGTACAATAGTTACCGTCCCGAAACGACCTTCAAGATGACGCTCTGACTTGGATAAATGATCGGCTGGAGTGTTCATTCGTCTCGGAGTGAACACGGGATCCGTGCTTATGATGATTCGATCTAGTGAAGAGAGGTGTTGACAAAATTCATGACTGCAACCAATGTGAGTACAGAACGAAACAACAAAAAAGTACTCTAACTTCTGCGGCTTATAAGCCCAGCGAGCCAGGTTGAAACTGTGTTGATCACATCTTTACTATCCTTCTGATGATCGAGTACTATCAAGCTATTAATCGGCCTACCATCGTTTGCTTCCTGGACATAGGTACTGCATTTGACTCAGTTGACTGTGCTGCTTTCTGGAGTTATCTGTTGAGAAGTCGTGTGCCCGAGGAGTATGTTAACATTCTTCGAGGGCACTTACTTTCGAACCTCGAGCCGAGTGCGTGTGTACGGCGGACTTCGCCCCCCCCCCTTTAGCACCAACAGTGGTGTAAGACAATGTTGATTCACATCATCCTTCTTGTTTAACTTCGCTATGGATGACATCTCATAAAGTGTTCTGGAAAACTGTGAGTCTAGTGGCGTCTAGTTACTTCCCGGTGATCGGCTCAATGAGTTTGAATATGATGACGACATCGCCCCAATCTGTAACTCCTCGCATGTTGCCCAGGACATGTTGCGCAGGTTTGGAATGACCTTAAGTTTTTCCAAGTGCAAGGTTTTCCTGCAGGACTGGTTAGAAAATGATTCTACTTTCAATCTCTCCGGCTCCCCCTTTGAAGTAGTATACAAGTCCGTTGACCTTTGGACTTGCATCAGTGTGAGCGGATTAATGGATGGGATTAATTTACGTAGCTCCAAAGTCACAGTAGGCTTTGCCAACCTCCAACAGCTCTGGCCTCGGCGTGATCACACACTTTCACCAAAAGGCGAAGTCTACAATGCTACGGTACGAACAGTGTTGGTTTATGGCTGCGAGACCTGGCTCGTTAGAGTGAAGAATACCTAGAGACTCTGTATCACCGCAACCTCCGGAACATTGCTGGTGTACACTAGCAGCATGGCATTAGCAAAGGCGACATTCGAAGGCGGGTTTTAAAATCAGACTCAGGAAGCCACTGAGCTGCACAATTTCCTTGCGTACGCTCCGGTGGATCTAGAATGTTCTCCGTACGCAGAATCAAAGGTTGCCCAGCCGCGCACTGTCTGCATGTGCCGGCGTTGATTGGGAGCGACATAAAGGCGGCCAACATACAACGTAGGTCTGGGGTGTCAAGGCGCTGACATTGCAGTTGGTCAAGTTGGGGCGTCTCAATCTCACGGGTTGGGAGCCCAAGGACCGTGAGCACACGTGGTTTGAAACGCTATCGAAATGGCCCACAATCGTAAGCAATGGCGAACGTCCCGCGACACTATCCTCCACTGACTGCCTTTTCTTCCCACTTTTTGTTGTCACCTATGTGTTGTGACACGCTGCAAATTGTATACTAATGAGATGCTGATGTCATATATATATATATATATATATATATATATATATATATATATATATATATATATATATATATATATATATATATATATACTCCCAGCTAACTATTTAGGCAGTCGGATGATGCAAACCCGACCCCGTATTCACGTGATGATGTGGTGGCGTCCCCCACCCAGTAGAAGATGTAATCAGCATCAGTTTCATCCAGTTTGCTTTAGTCAGCAACACGAGTCTCGCTGAGTGCGACAAGGTCAATGTCGTAGCGCGCGAGTTCCATCGTGGTCAATGCCGTGGGGCGCTCAAGTCGCTTACTCGTGTTCCGGTCGAGTAGTGTGCGCACGTTCCAGAACTCAATGTTGAGTGCTTTGCGCAGAAGCATACGATCGCGTTGGCGGACAATCGTATGGGTGGTGGCTTTTATTGGAGGAAGTAATGTGTTAGAGGAAATGGTGACAGAAAGAGCATCTGCAGGGGAAGAAAGAAGTGCGTCAGCAGTACCACGTTTTCGCGTATCCACCCAAGTGTACGCAGCAGATAAGGCGACCCTCTTCACTACATCCACCACTGCGTGACGGCCGATGCAGCATATTAGCTGCAATGGCGCAATTCATGGTTTGTCGCTGGAGTAAGATACTACTAGGGCGTCCACACCTGATAGGAGAATGATTCGGGTTCTCAAGCAAATAATTCGATAAAATGTGCACCCCAAAAGCAACGGGCTGCGCGCCATAAGCCGGTGAACCGACTAATGCGGAGTTACGTGTCCTGCTTTTTAACTAGCTAAAAGGTGCAATCGGACCTCAACCAATTGGAAGCATAACTGGCGTCCAGGACATGAGCCCACGGCGAAAAATTTAGAGCAGCGGGTCGCCTATGGGTAAGGATGTCGCTATCTCAAACCTCAGCCAGCAGTGGACTGTTTAGCAAACATATTGCAGATCTGGATAAAGCACTTTAACTGTGGCTTGAACAACCGTTCAGAGATTGACTGGCCTATGTTGCATGGGCTACAACAGCCCGAAATGAAGACATATCTTGCGGACAGTGGATGAGACACAGAGAGCACTTTCTCGGTTGCAAAACGGCAAGTGTGCCGGAGCCGACGGGGTATCGCCAGAAGTGTCGAAACACGGCGGACTCGCGTTGGCAAATGCGTTGCACCACTTGATACAGCGCGTGTGATTTGACGAGGAAGTGCCGACTGACTTCAAGAATGTGTCACGAAGTATCGTGGCATCAACCAGCTAAGTTGTGTGGATAAAGTGATCGTCAAAATCCTGCCCAAACTCGTCAATCTGGTCGTCGGACCACATATGGCGGAAGAACAATGCGGATTGCGTATAGGCCGTAGCATCATCGATATGGTATTCGCGCCTCGTCAGTTACAGGAAAAATGCAGAGAGACACTGGTCAATGTATTCATTGCTTGTTGGCTTCATCAAAGCATTTGACACAGTGAATCGCGAAGCATTGTGGTTGGTGTTGGGTAGGTTTGGTTTTTTGCAAGTTTAACTGAATGTTTGCACAGCGGTAGGTAGGCGAAGGTGCAGCTGTGTGGATAAACCCCGGATGACTTTGACGTCATCTCCGGTGTAAAGCAAGGCTGTGTCTTAGCCACTGCCCTGTTTAATATTTACCTCCATACAATGCTGCTCGATGCTGCTTTTGATTACGGTGTCCGTGTAAAGCACTGTATTGGTGGTGGTTTGCTGAACATTCGTCGTTTCGGGGCCAGAGCCATAGTGCGTGAAACAACCAACCGTATGTTGCCGTTTGCTGATGACCCCGCGTTGTTTACACACAGCGCGGATGAATTGCAGCACAAGACTCAGGGTGTCACTTAGACAGAGGCTAAATTCGGGCTTATCATCAACACAAGCAGGGATGTTTGTCTTAGCCAGCCCACATCAGTAATGGTCCGTGGGCCTGCCGCAAATCCACATTGGCAACAAGACTTTAGAAAGTACTTCGAGATTCTGCCACCTAGGAAGCAAAATGGCTACAGACTAGCATATTATGAGCCAGCTGCGTATCTACCTATGGAAAACGGCTGCCGCATTTGGAAGGCTGGAAATACGTGTGAAACAATCATCAGCTTACTGCTGGACGAAGCTGATGGCATACAAGTCCGTTCTTCTAAGCGGCAGTGACCTGGATGATGTGCAGGGAGGATGTCCGATATTTAGAGCGATGTCAAGCACAATGCCTATCTGGTATGCTGCGAATCGGCTGGAGTGACAGAATTGCTAACACGAAAGTGTTCCGCAGTAGTGGCATGTATGCAGTGAAGTGCATGCTTTTGCTGAGCCACCAGAAGTGGCTCAGGCAAGTTTGCCGCATAGTGATGACACGGATAACGAAACAGTAGTTTTCTGGTCAATCGCGTGCAGGGAAGCGGAATGTGTGACGTTACCAGGATATGATCAAGGTGAGTTCAACACGAATTAAAGTTGGCTCCAAAAGCAGTTGATCGGTGCAAATAGCGTGGGCTCATTAAGAAAGCGGTTGCCCAGATGCATGAGGAATCACCGTTGCATGCGGAAAAGGAATGCCGGCCACGGAAGTGACCGGCGCCGGAGGATAGCCAATCGACATCGATCGCATGGTGCCGTAGTACATGTGGTCGCGAGTACCTGAGCTAAGTCGTCTTAGTAAACTACCAACGTCGACATGTGTCCAACATCGAAAAGGCAACTGATCAACTGAATAGATGATCAACAAACGGCGCAGCGTTTATTAAAGGAGCGGTTTTCGATTCAATTTAATCCACTAATCCAAGCGGTTAATGTAATACATGTGTTCCACTGCTGCTGCAGTTGGTCTGTTTGTGTGCCTACGTGCTGAGTTTCTTGCATTTCGGATGTTGGCTCTTGATTCATATCCTCGATGTGACAGCGCTTGATGTGAATGTTAACAAGGTGCCTACCTGTCTAACAGCCTCCACCTCGATTACTGGCTCCAGAAGAACGTTAATCTTTGCTGGGGATAAGGGGTGCACAAACCTGGAGACCGTGCTAAACTCAAAGAGTAGTTCCACCCAGTGTGGAGCGACTACGGCCTAGCCATCATCACCATTCATAGTACACGCCAGCTAGAGCTGGAAAACACCTCGGCTACTGTGCCTCAATACATAAAACAAAAAAGAGAAAAAACGTACGACAGATGCATGTCAGCTGAGCTACCAGCAATGGATGGGCATCGTTCTGGAAGGCTACCAGCTGGCCACTAGGCAACAAAAAATTATTAGATAAAATCATATTATGCTAAGAAATTAGATGCCCGTTAGAGCAGGAGGTTAAGAGGGATAGGGAGAGACAAAGAAACTTACAGCACGAACGCTACTGAGGTCGGTTCATAGCCATGTCAGCAAGTGTATCCAGTCAGACGTATTAATCATCTTTCTGACCCCAACCGGGGAGCTGAGATGTTCCAACCGAGGCCAGCTACGAAGTGATGGCCTTCATTAATTTCGACCAAGTCATCGCTTGGCCACCTCTCCTCTTCTTCCATCCACACCCCCGGCGCGCAAACAACGCACGTCGCGGGAGCCAGTGGGCTGGCCTGCGTAACACGTGGCCGGCCCATCGAAGCCTGGTGCGTGAAATGACGATGCTGAGCGATTCTTTTCCTTTCCCTGTGGCGTCGATCACGCTCGTTGCTCATGCGATGTTCCCACCAGACGTGAGCCAAACTGCGAAGGCACCGGTGGTCGAACGGCCCAGTCACCATCTTGTGTACGTCTGGTAAGCATGATTCCCTATATAGATGAACAATAATGTTGTTGCTGTGCACATTGGAGTGTGGGCCAGCTCTGTTGACGAAACGTGGCTCCCATCCACATGCACCATCCCGGTCATATTCCTTCGGGTTTACACTGGATAATTGGTGTATGGATAAAGCTGTGGGTGGTGCGACGCAAGTCACCCATGGTTCTTCTGTAGGCGCAGGCGTCCTGTGGATGCCGCAGTGACAGGCAAATCCGGAACCGAATGGCACGAACCATATATATTACTAAGAATAATAAAATTAATAATCAGTAATCGCCTTGGTAGCTTACGTCACCTCGACTGGCGGCGGTTTGCGAAGAAGTCGTTGCCCTGGGGAGCCAGTCCTGTCCTCTGCAAGTTCATAACATGCATGACAGTGGAGGATGAGCCGCGCTATATCGGTTAGATATCAGTCATGACGGTTCGCTGTCGTTACCCATGGCTCACTGGCATAAGTCGTCGGCTCGTAAGAGTGAGGTCGTTGGTTCGAATCCGGCAGGATTCGGTGAGTGCGCGCTACTAACCAGTCCCAATCGGACGAAATGGCCGTCTAGCGTTTTCCTGGATGTGGTGGCTGTCACACTGAGTCTATCTATAACGAATCCTCTCGAAAAGCCAAGAAATATCCATACTATTCACTAATAGGTTTGTACGCTACATATCACTGCGCTGACGATAGCATGTCGCAAGTTGACGAAACGTGTGCAACCATTATGTTAACCTAGGCGACCTGACCAACAGATGAGCAACCAAACCGAGCTACCGGTGTTTCAAATTATCTGCAGTTCGAGAATGTGAACAGATAACATGCGAGGAACCACGAGATCAAGTGTAACCCCCGAAGGAAACATAAAACTCTATGAGAAACCTGATCCCGTAAGAATACTTAACGTCTTGAGTACGGGAGGGTAGCACTAAGCTCCAAGATGCCGTAACGGAGTGCAGGCGATGGTAAGAGTGGCATGTGAAACGTCTTAATTTTATTAGGTCGGTTGACTACAATACCCAAACGACTATTGTAAATAACTCAAACGACTTTTTAGCATATCCTCTAGAACGCCGCTACAAGTGAAGTATGAGGTCGGACAGCCTTATTTCAGTTTTGATTGTAATGACAGTGGTGGGCAGGAGTTTGCTTAATGCACTGATAAGATAAAAGGCCTGTGAACTAACAGTACGATAGTCGTTGGCGCACGTCTGTCATGCTTAAACAAGAAGGAAAGTAGAAGTATCCAACACAGATTTCTCTTGAAAGTTCGAAACAAGTTGGACCAAGAAAAGCTGCTTAAACAAGGCAAGCAATCATTCCAGTTGTGACTATCGGCTTGGAAGCTATACAAAAATACTAATGTGTTAAAAAGCATAATAAAGCGCGGACCGACAAAGGGAGCGTGCTGCAGCTAATGATGGCAAGTTGACAGTAAACTGCCACTCGAAGCGCTTCGCTCTGACCGTCAATCGGAGTGCCCTCATTAGCCGCAGTGCGCTCCCTTTGCTGGTTGATGCTATTTCGAGTTCAGTTTCTTTTTGAACACAGCAGTATGTTCGGTCCGACTCAGTGACTAGTAATTGTGAAAAGACAAGGAGCCGCTCGCTGTAGCCCAGTGGGTAGGAGGACCATAAGCTTCAACACTACAGTAACAATAGCTTTCTGGTTATTTAAGTGCAAGTGTAATTCACTTGGTGAGTAGGGTCCAGGGTAATCTATGTGCAATAAACTAATTTCGAAAGTAACACAGGAAGTTATGTTTGTTCGCAAGTTGATTAGCGAGGACTACATGGATTTAATCCTTTTAAGAGAGAAGTATCATCAAAAATGTCAGAAAAGTGCAAAAGCAGTGAGAATATGCTTGAGAAGTCTCAGCGGCGCTAGTGAATGCATTGTAACTAAAAATTGCTGAGATCCGAAGAGGTTATGGGCCGGAATAGTAAATGAGCACAGGTGGAATGGTTGAGAAGGGGTGTCCATACGGACAGCCACCACAGTGGAAAAAGATTCGTGTACAACCATCGCAATCTCCTCAAAAGCTCCAAAAATTAACTCACACGACAGGTTATTTACAATGGCGTAGAAAACGAAATGAGTGGAAAGGAAAGTACAAGAACTGTCACGGGAAGCATAAAGCAGTGTGGTAAGAAAAGAACGTAGGCCGAGAAACGCATCGCAAGGTCAAGGGATCGAGAATATGTACGATGAGCACCTGTAGTAAATAATTGTCGGTGATAAAATATAAACGAGGGTAGAACAACAAGTGGAGACAATAAAACATGAAGATGACGGAACAAGTACCTTACTCGGACCACGGGAGGGGGGATCGTTGACGCTGAACAAGCCATTGCAAGGAACTTGGACACTTTTCGTGCACCATTCATGACAAGTAATGTGACAATCTGAAACAAGAGGATGTGACAAGGAGATGCATAAACTGTGTGAGCGACAAATAATGAGGAAATTATATAAGCACGGTGGGGAGGCTAGGCAACAACAATACAGCAAGACAGTGTGAAGAGAGGCAATGACCTTCAGATGAGGCGATCTGAAACCAACCATCAGGTAGATTCCGGCCGAATAAGAAAAAGGTAGGATAACACGTTTTAATAAAGTAGACGAGCCAAATACCGGTTGTAACCGCCTCTAATACGTCATGAAGAAAGGTTTTTGGGTCGCTAGATGGACTAACCGAACCGTGGCAACACTAGCATAGTGAGTACACGTCAGTTAAAGGTGCGAACCACCACAGCTATTGTGCCATACAAAAAGATATATGACAAAAGTAAAGTAAAAAACAGAACACAAAATAAAAACCAAAAACAAGTGACATAATGCCCAGTGTCATATTATGCGACGAGACTGTACCTTAACAGGGTGCGATATTTGTTTGCCACAACGATCCATCGAGTTACGCTGGGTAGTAATTTTTTGTACCTCCAGAACCAATCATACGAGATTACCCAATGTTAGAGGCCAGAAACTCATTCTCTCGCCCTCCAGATCGGGGGCCGGAGTGAAGGAGGCTCGTTTTCCGAAAAAGGGTCTTTCCGTAGCCAAATACTAAAACCCCGCTGCCCTGCGGTCAGCTTTATGAACCAATGGCCTTGGTTGAGAACTCTAATAGTTCTCCTATCTAGGCTTGGGAAATGTTACAGTATCTTGTCTACGCAAAACAAGGAATCTCTCTTCACACAATTCATTGATGCTCTGGCCGTTGCAGAGGCTAATTAATGGCGCCCCATTTGCAGCGTCGGGCAGGGTAGATAGGGGTTTGAATGCTACTGCTCAGGGCTTCCTGTCCTCTTATTCCCAATCTTACGCATTTTCATCTGTGTCGTTCAGCTCTAAATTCACACCCACCGCTTGTGTTTCTAACAAACACAAATCACACTAGAACATTGGAGACCCTGTGGATCGATATCTGCTGTTTATCAGAAAGATCATCATCATCATCATTACGAAATGGTTGAAGGTGAGAAACGCGCTTCGACTATTGTGTCGCAATCCATAAAGCTAAGATATATCAAAAAGCACAGCACTGAGCGTTCTAGCATGCAATAAAGAGCAACACACCATTTAACAACATAGTAGGCATCAAGAGAGAGATCGTGTTTGAAGGAAGAAACTCGCAACACAAACCTCATCAAGGTCGGTTCTCTGCCATCACAACACATGTATCCAAATAAACGTGTTCATCTTTGGGATCCAAACTCGGCAGTCGGGAGATATAGCCGGCGCCAAATTTGAAGTGCGAGACTTCATCACTCCTGACTACATCATCGCTTGGCTTCTCCTCATCTTCCGTCCAGACCCCGGTCACACAAACAACACACGTCGCCGGAGTCGGTGTGCTGGCATGCGCAACAAGTGGCCCAGTTTTCCGAGCCTGGTGCGTAACATAACGGCGCGGAGTGGCTTACTCGCTTTTTCTGCACCAAATAAGAGACGCCGAACACGCTCATTGATCACGCAATGCTCCCACCAGACATGAGCTAAACACCGAAGACAACGATGGTCGAACGTAACAAGCCTCTTTAGGTCTGTCGATCTGATAGGCCTGGTTTCACGACCGTACAGGAGGTTTGAACGCACGGTTGCATCGTAAACTCTACCCTTCAGAGCAAAAGTGATGTCATGCCGACGCCATAGGTGGTGCAAAAGCAAAAGGTATATGGTTAGCGCTCTCATTTTCGACTTTACCGGCGCTAATCTAACTGCCAGGGTACGAATTTCCCGACGACTTCCCGCTGATCCCCGCCAAAAGTCAGCGCAGAAGTGGATTGTTGTCAAGTTTGATGGATGACTTTGCATTTCGAGGGTGACAAGCATAGCCCGGGACCATTGACAGTCAATGCTAATTTGTCCATGATGCTTGACAGGTTTGGGAGCTGTCACCGATTAGGTCAATGTCGTCGACATACTCCAAGTCAATAAGTCGCTTATCTGGAGGTAGTTCACACAAAAGTCGTGTTCAGTGAATGCTCAATTCCATAACCCCGTCGGTGGCGAAGTAATAAAGGAAGGGTGACGGCGAGCAAACTTGTCGCACAACGCTAGAAATGATAAAAACACGACGGCAATTTATCAAAGACCCTCACTTCGCCTGAACAACGCTTTGATAGTGTTTGCATTTCTCGGACACACCTTTTCTGAGCGGATAGTCCCGAAAAGTACATCGATCAACTGAATCAAAGGCAACATTGATATCGAGGAACACGACTACAGTGAGTCCCCAATAGATATGGCAGTGTTCCGACAAGTTGCGGAAGGTGAGGACGTGGTCAATACAGCCACAATTTCGGCGAAATCCGGCTTGCCTCTCGCGTATCTGACTTTCACAAATGCCAGTCAGTCTATGGAGCACAACAGAGGCGAGAAACTTGGAAACACATGAAATCAGACTGATCTCTGTGCTTTTGCAATCTGAATATAAGCCTCCCTTGAAAATTGGGACTATAATGGAGCGAATGCAGTCTCTAACCAGTCTCTCCTTCCTACAGCTTCACAAGCAACTTGCGCAGCTCATCTACAAGAACAGGTCTATTGAGTTACAAACAGGACTAGAGGATGTCTATCTGCACCTGAAGCCTTATTCAATTTTAACGGTCAGATCTCACTTTCGATTTTCGTCGTGAGGGCAAATCAAGGGAACGGCCCAGGGAGTAGGACAATCAATGGCTAATGGTCATCGATACATCAATACATATTGGGTAAGGGTAAGCAACACGCCTCAGCTACTGTGCCGCAACATAAAAAGAAAAGATTCTAAAAATTACACTACAAAGAATTCGGAAAACAAGTCACATAATGTTGAGTATTATATTGTGCCTTTGGTGTGAGATCGTAATTGGAGGGGAATCTAAACGAGAGGCGGATGGACAAAGAAACTCACAGCACAAACGTCACTGTAACCGGGTCTTCGCCATATCAGCCAGTGTGTCTAACCAAACTTGTTCATCGTCCATGGGACCCCAGCCAGGTATTCGGGATGTACCAACGGACGCCAACTTCAAAGTTAGACATGTCATTCCTTTTGACCAAGTCATTGCGTGGCCTTCCCTTCTCCTATTTCAACCATACCTCCGGCGCGCAAATAACGCACGTCGCGGCTAAAACTGGTAACTCTCGCTGATTAAACTGCTTCACAAAGTACTCGGTGTAACTCTGCAAGCGTTTTGACTAGTTGCGGATTAGCTGTCCATTCTCGTCGCAAATGGTTTCGTTTATACCAGCTCTCCTGCTTCCCTACTCGCGTATTAGACGGAAAGTTACCAAGGACGGTGGCTGTCTCCATTTCCGGTGCACGAAGAGACCACCACTGGTCTCTCTTTAAGCTAGCACGCAGTTTTGCCCTGAGCTTTTTGCGCGTTTCATTGTATTCACTTCCAGCCGGAACACATCGGCGTAGAGACCCAATGTTCAGGTTTGCGATCTGATTTGCCACAAGAAAACATTACTGCGACGAACATGCGATCAGTGATCATCAACTGTGTTCACTGGGCGATTACTCAATCTGCATGCCAGCGTACTTTGATACGCACTCGGAACATCTGGCTTCACCAGTTGGCAAGTATTTACGCGTTCACAGGGTCACTGCAGACGTCGATCAAAACGTAACCACAGGTCGACACATATGAGTGTGTGGTCGGAGTCCACGCTCGTGCTGCAAGTTGAGTGGCACTTTTAGACGCAGCTTCTCCGATAGTAACTGATCGCGATGTGATCGAATTGCGTTCATGGCTGGTCCAAGGCTAGTGGTGCTGTGTTGGAAGTTAGTGCTCACGAGCAGCTTCACACAGGTGCAGCCACCGCTCACCGCTGTCATTACGGGAGCCTACGCCGTGTTGGCCACCCAGAACCAGCTCAGCAATGTACAGTTTTCCAACTCTTCCTCTCTTTCCCATTTCTTCGAGGGCGGGAACTTTATTAAGATCCAGGATTGGACTGAGGAACTGCCTCCATCTGAGATGGGACAAATAACCAACAAGGACTCACCTGGATCATGGCCTTATACCAAAACCAACTAATTGCACCCAACACAACGACTGATGTCCAGTGAGGATAGCTGGACACGAATTCCTCACACTCCAGCAAGTATACAAAAGCAGAGAAAGTGAGACCCTAGATAGTCTGTAGCTTACCTGCACAATTATTCACTCTGCTCGACTGGCCTCATCCGCTATGGCGGAACCTGACTGAGCTATCTGGTCAATCAACAGGGGTCATGCGACCGCGAATAACAGTGAACAAATGGTTGTTAAGAGGTTTTGCCAGATGTACATGACCGTTCAAATCAATCGACAACAGTGTTCCAGTAAGTAATGGGTTTTCGCCTGACAAGCGTTCTTCCTATAAAATGCCACATATCTCAGGTTAACAACACTGTGACGTGGCGGATGTGACTCGCGACTAAATATAGTCACTGTCCCTTGCTTCTCTTTGGGCGGCATTATAATTCAAGGGTGTATTTGGCTCCTGGTACTTTACGGTCTCAAAGGCGTATGAACAACTTCTTTGGTCATCGGCTCCCAACGGGTTGCGATATACTAATATCGCCCTGCTGCTTTGTAGGTCAGATCCTGGATCAAATGCTCTGGGTGGGCTCCCTAAAACAACCCTCTACTTAGGCCTGGGCTCACTGACGAATCATGGATGGATTATACTACTGCTTTCACTCTTGCTATGTCTACTGGCTATACTGTCTCCGCTGCTCAACATGCACTCACAGATCCTCTCACGTCCCGTTTTTTAACTACATCTATGCCTTTCCCAGTCAACGTCAGTAACAGCCCACTAGTCGCATCTGACAGAGTTTTGAGCCAAGCGTTTGCTGTTCGTTGCCCGATGATCACAACGTTCTCACACCTCGCCGAAGCCCAGGCTTTCCTTTGACCCGGTTCTCTATTCGGTCTTGCAACATTCGATATGTGCACTCTGGTGCAGATCGGATGACGAGCATGCCTAGCCCGCACACTTGAGACAGTCGGTGGACATCTGTTACCTTTCGGAAACCAGGTTGCAAAACGCCAGTATCGTCATTCCAACGGCCTCTCCGGCAAACCCTGACGTCAAATACCACTTGCGCCTATCTGAAGACCCAGACGCCGCCGCTTCTTGACAAGCTGGTGTTCGGGTCGCACTGAGTGATAGGGCTGGGGCCACCTTGCTTGACTAGATCCCAGTCAACAGTCGGCTATGTACAGTCAGACTACGAGGTTCATGTAAATTAAGTAAGCAGCAAGATGGAAATATTTCGGTGTTGCTCCTCCCAGCACTCGAACACTATGACCGCGCTTTCGTCCTGGTTTGGACTCAACAGGTGGCGATAGCCTGAGCTGGAGTGGAACTCGGAGTATAGTGATTCACGGCTGACGCGCTGAACATTACTCTACTGAGATCCGTGAGCAACGCTTAGCACAACGGAAAAGAAAATCGAAGTTGAATTTGGGGAACCCGCTTTGTCGTTGGGTTGCGATACGCAACTGAGGCGCACTTTCAGTGGTTGACTCTTGCTAGCCATACTCATGAGCTCATTTGTTCGCGTTCGTTCGCAGCTGTGTGGACTACTATCTTGACTGGAACGAAGTAGCACTTAATTCACAATACTCCAAATCAATTTTGGGCTGTTCATCCGGTTCCTGCGAATGTGGTCAGTTTGCGCCAGCGATGTTGATTGGCTGTCTACCTACTGGCTCCGTCTGTTCCGTTCGACCGGTCAGTCAGTTGTCATCGCTCTATGCATCGTCCGCTCAGGGTCAGGGTGGCGCGCAAACAACTCGCTAGTTTGGGACCAAAGGCGTGCTTGACTGTGGCCTAATTCATCACTTTTTGGGGAAATTCGTCACAGCTAGACTCAACCAGTCTCGTACAAGACGAATCTTCTCAAAAATACAACACTCTCCTACTACTTTCTAATAATGTTTCCCTTTTCAACCAGCCTGTGTAGGCGTGATCAACTTGCGCTGGTAGCGATGATTGGCTTTTCAGTTCACTAGCCGCGCGTCCGTTTCGCTCGCGTAACCTATCAGCCACCATAATATCGGCACCAACAGGTTCCTAAGAATGATGCCGGAAGTGGTGATTCCGTCAAACCGCAGAAGTAAGCAAAATGCCGGAATCCTTTGGAACAGTGGTAGCCTAGGTTGGTTGCACACCTGTTGATCGTTTCTTTGAGCTTGATAAAGGGATTGCATCCGTTTCACCACCATGCCAGGTGGCATCTCCAGTGCAGTGATATGCAGTGTACAATGCTTTTATTGAATCGTTAGTCCGTGATCGACAGACAAGTGACTTTTGAAGGCGGAAATTTCGATTTGCGCCACATGATTTCTGCTCATTTTCTTCCGTGGCTGAGCCATGTATTTGTAGTCGCCGGAGATCGTTCTTCCTGAGCTGATGGTACACGGAATCGATGTCGATGCGCATGTTGATTGAAGTATTAGAAGAGTATCATGCTCCTAGGAATTCACTTCTTTCTGTGTTGTTGTTTGAGCTAAAATCTCCAATTGAAGCTATGTCTCTCCTCATCCACATGCGCTGAGACAAGAGCCGATGCATAATGTTTTTTACAAGCCCTCTGATGTTCTTGTATGCTTGTAGATAGTTTCCTTCCTGTCTGTCCCACATAGTTCATTTCACAACTATTGCAATCTATTTTATACACGAGGTTTGCTCGTTCTTGCACTTTCCGAATGTCCTTTGGGTTTGACAGTATCCTTCTCAAAGTAGCGGTTGGCTTGTGAGCGACCGTGATGCGGTGTTGTTTGAGCAAGCTGGCAGTCATTTCACATATGTTCTTCATATACGGCAAAACGACCCACTTTCTTGCATTTGGTATCGGCTCGGTGTTTGTAGATTTGTGGTTTAAACATCTGCGGATGAAGCTGCGTGGGTATTCATTGCGCGCAAACGAACTGAATTGGTGTTTCTTTTCTTCCCGTTTGGCTTCCGCTGTACTACAGTGTTTCAATCCTGCTAAAGTGTCCGCACACAGCTTGTTTTGTGGCACTTTGGGTGATTGCTGTTGAAGTTCAAAATTTGGTCCATATGCGTGCCTTTCCTGTGAAGGGATGTTTGAAATTCACCATCCTTTGTTCTGGTCACCAATACATCCAAGAATGGGAGCATGTTTTCTGCCTCTAATTCCATTGCACTGTTGAGTAGTTGGTGTGCGAGTGCTAGTTCATTGCGTTTGAGTATTACAAATGTATCGTCGACACAGCGTACCCACAACTTTGAGTTAATAGCTGGTAGTAGATCTTCTTCCAACTTTTGCATGACGATCTCAGCGATCAGACCTGATACTGCTGACCCCATCGGTGCCCGCTTCACTTGCTCACAGATCTCTCCGTTGAACGAGAAGCAAGTTGTGAGGAGCTTGCAAATGCTTGCGATCGTCATACTCCCAATTTTCTCTTCTCTGTTGCTCAGACATTCTATGACGACTTTTTTTGCCAGTTGCAAATTGACAGGTGTGAATAAAGCGGTGACGTCGGAGACCATCGTTTCATCATGATCTATTTGCTGGTTCTTGAGCTTCTCTAGAAATTGCTTGGCGTTGTTTACGGAGTGCTGCGATCCATTGGGTAGATGTTTAAGACGCCTCCACAAGTCTTTTGCCAGGTTCTAGGTGGGTGCACCTGGAAGGGAAGTCACCTGCCCGTCGATCACGGACTGATGATTCAATAAGCAGGATTGTACACTGCATATCACCGCACTGAAGATGCCACCTCGCATGGTGGTGTAACGTCTGCAATCCCTTTATCAAGCTCAGGGAAACGATCAACAGGCGAAAATGCCGGAATGTCCGTACTGGATGAGCCCACCAGAGCAGTATGATGAAAACAGACCACTTGCCGTACCACCGGAATGTTTGTGGAACACTCATCCATTCCCAAGCGTACCCACTACTTTCTTCAGTAAGCACCGTAATGATGGAATTGAAAATTCGCAAGTGAACAGTGTAAATAATACAATAAATCGCCAATTGTACGCCGTAACGGCGGTCCGCTGCCACGAGACCACCACCAGTCGCGCGCGGGCTGAGTAGACCGCCAGGACACCACGCATACGTGAATTCGAACCGGTGACCTTATTGAGTGCAAACCAGGCGCGCAGACCACTAGGCCA
This sequence comes from Dicrocoelium dendriticum, assembly GCA_944474145.2. Lineage (NCBI taxonomy): Eukaryota > Metazoa > Platyhelminthes > Trematoda > Plagiorchiida > Dicrocoeliidae > Dicrocoelium > Dicrocoelium dendriticum. The sequence continues at coordinate 53,955,498 of OX104067.1, forward strand.
CCGGTGCCCCAAGATTCCGTTCTGTGAGCAAGAAATTAGTTGAAACCTACAAATGCAAAAGTTGTCGCAATCGGATACCATTCTGTTCATCGTTGTAGGTACCAAAAAGCATGGCTTAATTTGTATCCTTTTATGCTGTTAGATGAAAAAGCGTTGCTGTGAGAATCAATCGCTTGGAAACTATTGAGAATGCTTGCCGCTCAGGTGGATGAGTGTGCTGAATTGGTTTCCAACGGAAAAACGCACAGATCAGAGAACATTTCGAATTCCACGGCTAGTAACCTACGAGGATTACGAAAATTCGAATGCAACCGATGGGTCCACTAAAGCTAGAGGGAAATTAAAATAACGGGGCACAATTGGAGGAACAATTTTGGACTACACGTGTGATTGGATTGCGACGAGCAATCTTAATGTGGACCGCGATTCACATTGAAGTGAACCTCGGTCACTGCAGTGTTTTCGGGAGGGCAACACCCAATTTCCAACTGGGCACAAGTTTAATTGAGTAAATTCCATGACAGTAGGTACAAACGATCTGCACTGAAGAAGCAAATACAATGCAAACAACTCCCCTTGAAAGTAAGGAAATCATAGGGTGGTATGCGAAGACGGTGACAGTGCTTCAGTGTAGGCACCCTATGGTTCGTTGATTTGAAGATGGTCGGTAGAATGGAACACATTCCGTCTAAGTCACCTGACCAATATACTGTTAACCAATACTGACAGTCAAGCAGTCGACTGGGCCTGTAGGTATTCCGAGGTATTAATTTGGATAAAACTGCCTAACTAATAATTAGTTAGTAGTGCACCAGTACGTTGTAGCATATATCTGCTGTCATTCGAACACAAGCAGTTGCTCTGGAATGTGATACCGGGAGAGATTCCAAACACACAGTAGAAGTAGGTCAAACCCGAGATCCAATCAACTCTACTATATCCAGTGTGAGTGAACGGATAGTTAGAACAGCGCATATATCCGGATCATGAATGTGCAGACTGTAAAAAAACAGATTGTTGACCGCTTAACACTTGCTCGTTGAGGGACTAACATACCTCAAGCTGATTGCCGAAACCTCAGCATTCAGCTACGATCGCGCAAGCGCCAACGATGTGCTGCAAACTGTACACTATTTTAAGCAAAAAAGCAGCACTTTGTTAGCAAACTCTGATAAGTAAGGCGACTGGACGATGTTCAAAGCACATTGCAATTGGGGTAATGTAATCCGACTTGCGCACGCTGCGAAAGCTAATGCAGGCTCTTCTCTCCATCATGAGCGTCGTTCTCCTCGACCAAACGTGGTGACTTAGTCTTTGACTGTGAGCAAGAGAACGATAACGAGTGTCCCTTTTATTAAGCGAGGCTGCGTCTGCCGCAGTCACCATCATCATCATTATGCACCTTAGCTAGAGGTGGAAAACACCTCAGCTACTGTGCCGCCGCAGATGGAAGTTAAACCCGCTATCGTCTATGGATATGTACTTTGTCATGCGGCGCGTGAGCAGTGACATCGAGAGATCAAGCCTACCGGATTCCGATTGCCGTGGCACTGTTGACGCGGAGTAATTAGAAGTGGCACCAATTGTTAATGATCTTTAGCCTTCTGAGGTCCATGAAGACAGTAGACACAGCAAGGTGGGTCAAGGTCCCTTTCAGCCGCTGCTGCGTCTGCACCGAATGTCGTTCAATGGTCTCACCAATGCATTGTAGGACATCGGGTGTCAGATTCTTTCTGTTGCTCCTTGCACAGCTGCGCTGAGTAATGGTACCTTCTCACCGGCATGCACTGAGTATATTTCCTCCCATGCTATCGTTGACACCAGCGACTTCGGCAGCTTCGTGAGTGGTTTTTCTGTCGACAAACCCAAGTTTGGTAAGGGTCTCTGCGTCAATGACGTATGCTTGCACCGTCGCTACCTCAGTGATGTGTCTTCTCGTCGTTCGTTGCCCATTTCGGTGGGTTCGTACAGCAGTAAGCTAATAAAGCTAAGGGAGATTTAGTGGAGCCATAACCCACACTGTGTTATGAGCACGCGCAGCTGCACATGCTCACACAAACACACAAAATAAGTGAAGGCCGATAAAAATACAGAGGAAAACCAGGTTATCACCTTTGGCCGAGGAGAAGGACGCTCATGATGAAGAGAAGGGTCTGCATAAGCTTCCGCAGCATGCGCAAGTCGGATTACGTTAGTCGGACCGTAATGTGGTTTGGACATCGTAAGGTCGCTATACTCAACAAAATTTGCTAACAAAACGCTGATTGCCTGATTAAAACAGTGTCCAGTTTGATTTTCAAAACGTCTTGTTGAAAGTGACAATGCTATATATGCATGGAAAAGGCGAGATGACATAACAAGTTTGTACAGCTCCATGAAACCGAGGAGCATGAATGGAAAAACTGTCAAATAAGTGCAGGGATGGTTTACCGATAACTCAGCTTGAGTCTTTACAACTGCACACGGTCAAGCATACAAACCGAGGGTAACATGGATAGCACCTACATAAACGCACGTTTTGAAGACACTGGCATTCGTCAATGGTAGAAAGGTACACCCGTAACAAAACAGCGAGTCACGTTTGACAGGTTTTCAACCGAGAGGCAAAGGCGGTACATCGTAGTTTGTTATAACCGACTACAGGATTCCAACAGTCTAGCAGCTGACGTTCTGTTTGCACTCAGATAAGAAACGAAGTCGCATTTTCTCTCTGGCAATCTTGCATTTCAGTGTTGGTAGTCCATCAAGGAGTTTAGTAGTATCGGTAGGGAGCCTTCATCTCAGAAATTCAAAGCATCGTGTTCTCTGTATCAGTCTGGACAAAAGAATAAGAAGACGAGCACTGCAGGATGGTACCAATTCGTGTTTTCTAATAACTTGCAAAATAACAACGATCGTTTTGAATTGGTTGGAAATAATTCACACAAACACAAAACAATAGCTAGTAGCGTTGACCAATGCAAAACGATCGTTTCTTTCCATTACGTGATCTATATATGTTGTTAGTTTGCAAATGATTAGATAACACGAAATAGTGCCATTTTGCAGTGCTCGTCTTGTTATAGTTTTGTTCAGTCTAGCAGCTGTCGTCACCAGTTTAACCACACACCCGCTTTTATTTTTGCTTTTCTGGTGACGCTGAGTCCACCGCATCTGGGCAAGCTGGAGCTGGAATCACCCTCAGTGCTAGAGCCGAGGCCACCCTCCTTGACTGGATTCCGGTCAACGGTCGCCTATGCGCTGAGGCTCGGTGACGTCTGAAAGGTTAGCAGGCACTGAGCAGACAAACATGCTCTTTTTGTGATTGCCTTCGCCCCCATCTGACCGCAGCTCGTATACAGGCGAGGACCAGTTCTATTAACACCTTCATGAGCTGCTCCTGGTGGCGCCTAAAACAAACATCATTGTTATGACAGAGTACATATTCCGTATTGGTCGGCTGCTGTCATGTGAACGCCACCTCGATGGACCACATGGATATGATAGTGTTCGCTCTGACAACGGAGAGAGACCGCTCAGTCTATGTGCTGATCACCGACGTTTCCTCTCCAGTACGAGCTTCGTCACCCTGAACGTCAGTATGCTACACGGTGCCCTTCATCGTCAAGCCAGCGCTGGTCACAAGTTGATCACATAGCCATAAGTCGCAGGTGGCGCGGTAGCGTGCGAGATTTGCCGATTATTTTTGCCAAGTTGCGTTGACACCGAGCATGCATAGATGTGTGTGATAGTAGGCATGCGTTTCGGCGGCTCACCAAGGACCAAGCAAACCCGACTGAACACTTATAACTTAGAGGACCCAACGGTGAAAACGCAGTATCAATAGAAGCTTAGTGAAAATCTCGATCTCCCCTGCTCAGGATGTTGATCAACGCTGGTCAAATTTGCAACAATCAATGCTGTCCGCCAGCTTGTCCAGTTGCGGGCTCACCCGCTGCGTAATCAAGCTGGATTTCGGTAAAATCGTCGACATTGCTGGATTGTCGATGGGTTGTGTCCACCGGTACGGAGCACAATGAAGACCGCTGGTCTACCTCTCAAGAGTTAATGTCAACCCGCCGCTCTGACCGGAAATCCTGACGGTTAAAACGAGTTGTTGAGATGGAAGCCGCAGCATCGGCTGAAAACTTCCGCAATTTACTTTACCTCATCACCACTGGTTGCAAATCACACGCTGTCAGCCGGACAATGTGTGGATCAGAAGGCACGAAAATCACCAATCTACACAGGCGCTTAGGTCGCTGGGCAGATCATACTGCTTTTCAATTTAACTGATCGGCATAACCCACTGTGACACTTACTTTTGTCTCGGATGGTACTTGGCCCATCACTACAGATCCTCCTAACTAAACAGAGATCAGAAGCGCAATCCAATCTCTGAAGCGTCGTAAAGCTCCCGGCCCCGACAGCCTACCCCTGGCTCCATTCAAAGATGGCGGGAATGCACTTGTCAGCGAAATCTTATCACTGTTCAAGAGGATTTCGATTGACGAGAAAGTCCCAATTGCATGGGGAGAATCGGGCACTGTCGCGATAAACAAGAAAGGCTCCCGCGAGGATTGCGGCAATTACCGCGAAATTTCGATGATCACTGTTGCATCCAAGATTTTCGTGTCCGTTCTACTCCACAGGCTTTCGACGACTAGAGAGTGTTCCCGAAAGAGATAAGCAGGTTTTCGTCCAAGCCGAGGTTGCACTGAGCTAACTTCTTGAATTCCGTCACTTCCACTGACGATCAACAATCGTAGTGTTCTTGAACATCCGGGCGACATTTGACTCAGTAGATAGATCTGCGTAGCGGAACTATCCACTGAGGAAAGGTGTGCTCGGCAACCTCAAGTTTGACTGCAATCGGACCAGTGCGTCTTCAAGGTTGGGGACCACGAGATGCTGAATCGCAGTGGTTGGAAACATCAGACGTCATGGCCCGCAACAGACATCAGTGGCGTCAATGTTGTTCTGCCATTTTACCATCCCTTTGATGAACACAAAAACCCAAAAAACAAAATAAATACAAAATGCGTGTGTAAAACTAAAAAAACGTTTCCCATATTTTTAATCGCAGTTCGCCTCCCCATCTTCTTCAATGTTTTCTTCTGCCGTGGTTCTGACGGCACAATGTCTGTTAACAGACCGCGAAATATATATATATATATATATATATATATATATATATATATATAGTGCTCCATGCTGAGGCTGATGTTGCATTCTTGACGCTTCCTCACCGCAGTTGGGCTAAACCAACTTACACTTAAACTAGGTCTTTATAAGCTGGCTAAATTTCATTCCACTTTATTTGGTTTGTTCTGCCTACCTGAATACTCTTCTATTAACTGGCCACGTTGGTTACATTAATTGCGCTTATCTTCGGTAACTTTGTTGCGTTTGTAGCATTTTTAACTAACTTGTGAACGTTTTTTCCTTATCACGGATTCGTTGCTAACTAATTTACTTCATAGGCCAATTTAGCGAAGAGTTATGCCACCGTATCTGTATGCATAATTGAAGTTGTCTTATTTCATCTTGTCGTTCCAGGTGATTAGCTGTTGCTTGATATCCTCGGTGTGGCTGTGCTTGATGTGCATGTTGACAAGGTGCCTACCTGTCTATTACCCACTACTTCGTCCATATTGGCTCCAGGAGACAGTTGGTCGTTGCTGGAGGGGACGGGGTGCACGGTCCTTGTGGCCGTGCTAGGCTCGAAGAGTGGTTCCATGCACTCAGTATGGAGCGGACTACGGTCCAGCCACCGCCTTGTGTGCGTTTGTTTCCCCAAATACAGAGTGCTTGTGTTTGCCTGTGAAGGAGTGTGGGCCGGCTCCGTTGATGAAACGTGGCTCCCATTCGCATGCCGCCCGGTCTTATTCCCTCGGGTTTACACTGGATATGGGGTGTGTGGATGGAGCTGTGGGTGGTGCAGCGCAAGCCATCCATGGTCCCTCTGTAGGTGCAGGCGTCCTGTGGCTGGCCACAGTGACAGGCAAATCCGAAACCGGATGCCGCCAACCATATATATATATATATATATATATATATATATATATATATATATATATATATATATATATATATATATTACACACTGAAGGATCTGTACAACCACACGTCGGACAAAGTCAGAGCTTACGGCACGCTTTCCACTCCGTTTCCAATCACCAACGGCGTGCGCCAAGGTTGTCCTATTTCACCTTTCCTCTTCAAGTTTGCCATGGAAGATGCCATCCGACGAGCATTGGAAGGCCCTCAAAACCGGTATGCAGCTTCTCCAAGTTGGCGAAGTCGTGGACTTGAACTATGTCGATGAAATCGATTTGCTTTAGGACTACGCACAAACAGTCCAGAGTGTTTTGAACCGCTTAGCGATGAAGGCATCTAAGTATGGTTTGTATTTCACCCCAAGCAAATGTAAAATACTAATCCAGGATTGGCAGATGCCCGTGCCTGCCCTCACCATTGCTGGTAATGTCCTGGAACAAGTCCACTGCATCACTTAGCTAGGGAGTTACATCACAGCTGGCGGCGGTGTTGGAGATGAGGTCTCACAACGGATCGCAAGGGCCCGTCTTGCATGTATCAGGCTGAGATGCCTATGGCGTCATCGCTCAAGCTGAAGAGCAGGGCGTACAATGTCTTTGTCCGTGCAGTCCTCTTGTACGGCTGTGAGACCTAGCCTATTCGCTAGGAAGACATGAAGTGATTGTCAGTTTTTAATAGTTGTCTGCGCAGGATTGTTCGCGTATGGTGGCAGCATCAAGTGAGCAATACAGGAGTCCATGGGCGAACGTTTGAAGCAGACAGCCCAAGTCGCCAAACCGTTATGGGTGGCTTGCGCTGCATCACGCACAGCTCCATCAACATACCCTATATCCAGTGTAAATCCGAAGGAATAAAACCGGAAGGCATGTGGATGGGAGCCACGTTTCATCGACAGAGCCGGCCCACACTCCTTCAACATGCAAAGTAGCAGCATTACTGCCGATCGATTTGGGAAATCATGCGTACGAAAGGTACACAAGGCGGCAGCTGGGCCGTAGTCCGCTACACACTGAGTGAAACCACTCTTGGAGCCTAGCAAGGTCACGGCGTTTGTGCACCCCGTCCCCCCAGCAACGATTCATAGTCTGGTGAAGCCAGTAATCGAGGTGCAGGGTGTTCGACAGGTAGACACCTTGTCTGCATCCACATCAAGAGCAAACATATTGTGGATATCAAAAAACCAGTATAGAATTTTGGGGATAGCAAACACGTAAAACTGACACAAAACATGAAGCAGAATCACAGAATTGAACAAACCAAATTAAGCTGAATGGAGTTTATCCAGAGCAAAAAGAGCTAGTGTAAGTAAATGTTGGTTTAGCTCAATTGCGGTGAAGTATCACGAATGCAACAACAAAATGAAATAAAAAATAAAATGTCAGCTGTAGACTGAAACGGCACTTCGCTGCCACGCGACCACCACCAGTCGCGCGCGGACTGAGTATATTGCGAACCGGTGACCTCGGCCATTGGTCGACAACATCATCCACCTCGGCATATATATATATCATCTTCACTTTAAATTGGACGTTTTGCAAACCACTTTGGACACGTCGGATTGTATGCACAAAATCAGCCATTCGCTTGCAAGTAATGAGGAGTAAGGCGACTAGACGACGTTCGGACTACATTGTAGTCATCCTAATGCGACCGAATTGTGTAACCAGCGGGTGACACTGCAAACTACTCTCTTGATCGCCTCAAGCAAAGGCGGTGACTAAGTATCCCCTATCTCCCCATCTGTCATCTCTTAGTTTATGTGCTTCTGACTTCACACATGGACCTGTGTACCTATGCGACTATTAGAAAGTCAGAATCCCCAATCGCGTAGATTATCATGACTTAAAAAGTGTTACCTAGCATTGAAGGGTCGTTGTGAAGCACTCGTTTTGAGAATGGATTACGATGCGCCATCTCAAAGTGGACCGCGACTCCCACTGAATCAAACCGTGGCCAATTCGATCACTGGGACCGTAACTGATGAAGCAGATAGGCGGTGATCCAGTTGTCCCCTGTCACTGTATGAGCCTTCAAGCATTGTGTGTAGGACAACCGATTTCGCTGCTCGATTACTGGATCAATGCAGGTTATCATGACTCCAATAAACTCAGTCTAGCTTTATTGGTCTACTGCTGCAAGTCGTTACCAAAGAACATTTTAGTCGTTTTGTGCAGCACAAGGCTAATAAACCTACGCTGTTTGGTGGAGTCATGATGGCCCGCACTGATCCAATAATCGAGCAGCGGAATAGATTGGCCCACATACCCACAGAAAATACGCGAATGCCCATAGGACGACAGTGGACAACTGGTTCACAGACTTTACTCGAGATGAACGACGCCAATGATCAAAAAGAAGGCTTGCACTACTGCCCACTGCTTGCACAGTCTCGTTGCATTCGCATGATCAACATGTGGCGGGAACATTGTTCAGTCGCCTTACTCTCCTGTCTTGATAACAAACTGCAACTTTAGGCAAGCAAAATTAGGCTGGTTTTGGTGGATGCTTCATAGCCTATATTGTTCCTATATATCAGCAGTTGAATAGGTTAGCCCACACACCTACATAAGGTACGCGAAAGCCTATAGAGCGACAGGGGACAAATGGGTCACCGGTTCTGATCGAAGCAACTGAGGCCCATGATGAAGAGGAGGATTTGCACAAACGCACATCGCTTATGCAGTTACGTTGCATTCATCATTATACCATCATTAAACACGTTAACTTGAGGGGTAAAATACACCAGCTACTGCGTCTCAATACATAAAAAAGGAAATAAATACAGCAGTTGCGTGCCAACTGAGCTACCAGCAACGGATGGGCATCGTTCTGGAAAGCTACCAGCTGGCCACTAGGCAACAAAAATATTATGTAAAATTATATTATGCTAAGAAATGAGATCGTGGTTGGAGAGGTAGGCTAAAAGGGATGGAGAAGGACAAAGAAACACAGCAGGAACGCCACTGAGGTCGGCTCCTAGCCATGTCGGCAAGAGTATCTAGCCAAACGTGTTCATCATCTAGTGGACCCAAACCAGGGAACAGTGATGGTCCAACCGAAGCTAGCTCCGAAATGAGGGCCTTCATTCCTCTCGACCAAGTCATCGCTCGGCCACCTCGCTTCTTCTTCCATCCACACCCCAGGTGAGCAAACAATGCACGTCGCGGGAGCCGGTGGGCTGGCATGCGTAACACATGACCGAGCCATCGGAGCCTGATGCGTGTAATGACGGTGCTGAGCGTTTCATTTCCTTTTTCTGTGCCGTAAACAAGGCGTCGAACACACTCGTTGCTCACGCGGTGTACCCATCAGATGTGAGCCAAATTGCGAAGGCACCGGTGGTCGAACGTACCTAGCCTCTTTATTTTCGCTGATCTAAGGTGCAGGTTTGGCAGCCGTACAGTAAGGTCGAACGTACCGCTGCACTGTACACTCTACCCTTCAGGGCGAGAGTAATATCGAGCCGGCGCCATAGGTGGCGAAGACTAGCAAAAGCATCTCGATCTTTTGCTATACGGTTCGTGATCTCATCTTCAATCCCAAGAGCGCTGATACAACTTTCCAGGTAGCTGAATTTCTGAACGATCCCACCAAGGGTCAGCGCAGGAGGCAATCCCTGACAATCTTGGAGGGAAGCTTAGCAGTTCGATGGTGCAAAGCGAAACTCGAAGCGACTGACAGCAAGTACTAATCTGTCCAGTGCAGATTGGCACGTCTAGGAGCCGTCACAGATGAGGGTAATATCGTCTGCATACTCCTCCTGCATACGCCTGAAAATAGCTCCACACCTTCTAAGTCGTGTTCTGTGAACGCAATCTCCATGAGTTCGTCAATAGCGAAGCTGAAGGAGAAAGCTGACCGCGGGCATCCTTGTCTCACACCGCTGGAAATACTGAAGGCCGACGACAGCTTGTCGTAAGCCCTCACTCTGCCAGTGTTACGCGCGTATTGTGCGCGGATAATATTCACATATTCCTCAAGGACTCCTTTCTTGAGTAGACAGTCCCAAAGGACACATCGATCAACCGAATCGAAGGGACCTTTGATGTCGAGGAACACGACAACGGTGGGCCGCCGATATGTGTGACGGTGATCCAACAACTGACGACCCCGACGAAACCCGGCTTTCTCCTTACGAGCGCCAGTCAGTCTGTGAAGGATTACAGAGGCAAGTAATTTGGAGACGATGAGGATCAGACTGATTCCTCTATGGTTTCCGCATTCCGAACGCGAGCCTCCTTTGAAGATCGGAGCGGCTCCAGTCGGTTGAGACAATTTCTTGCTCCCACAGTTTTACTAGTAATGCGTGTAAATCAACAAAGAGTAGGGACACCGAATTCGTAGAGGGCTGGAGGAAGATCATCTGGTCCCGCGATCTTGTTCAACTTCAACAGTCCGATCTCACGTTCGACTTCTGAGCGAGGGCTAATCCAAAGGGACAGCCCACGGAGCAGGGCGATCACTGGCCGCTTAGGAATCTAACAATGCCTGCCGATTAAATCGCCTATAAAAATGCTCAGCCCAACGCTCCAAACGTTTTGATAAGTTGTGGATAGTCTATCCAATCTCGTCATAAAGTGTTTCACTAACACCAGGTCTCCTGCTGCCCGATAAGTTCCAGAGACCGCGAAGAGACCCAATGTCCATGTTGGCTATTAGCTTTACCATATGAGGATTTACCTGCTGTTGGTAAAGTCTGGTGAACATGCGATCAGTGACCTACAAGTGTCTCCAGTGAGCGCTTACTCAACCAGCATGTCAGTGTATGTCGATACGCACTTCCCAGTTGACTGATGGCAATGCGCTCACGTCGTCGTGCGCACCCATCAAATCGCATCCGCATGTTAGCACATACAAATGCATGATCGGTGTCCACACATGTGCTCCAAATCGAGCGACAGTTCTGGACGCAACCTCTCCAGTGGTAACTGATTGCAATGTGATCGATTTGTGTCCAAGGCTGGTGGGCACCAAGTCACCCTCCGGCGGGTGCTGTGTCGGAAGTTAGTGCTCGCAAGAAATAAGCTGGCATCTTCACACAAATGAAGTGACCGCACGCCGTTATCATTATGGGAGCCTGCATCGTGTTGGCCGCCCAGATGCAGTTCGTCAACGGATAATTTCCCAACTTGAGCGTTCAAATCCCCAGCCAGCCCAACAGTGTCCGTGCGACTTCTGTGGCAAAGGAGCACGGGCAGTCGGCGATAGAAGTCGTCGCTTACCGAATCATCGCTAGAGTTTGTGGGCGCGTAGGCAGCGATGACGAATAGACACCTATAAGTCCCGCGCGACTTCAAAGCTTTGAACGACCCAGTCAATCGGACAGCACACATCCGGCTACTGATTGCGATCCAATCAACCAGAGCAACTTCACTCCGGGGAATCAGGGCAATGCCAACAGCAGCTTGGCCGGTGCTCGAAGCTGCATCGTCACCGGAGGAGCGCAGTGAGAAAACACTGCTGGTGTCACTTGGAGTGGATCGCAGAGTGAGCACAGAACTCGAGTCTTGCAGGCGGGTCTGCGATAAGCAGCAGATGTCGATCGAGAGGGTCTCCAATGTTCGGGCAAGTGCCGCCTGTTGATCGATCTGTAGTAATGTGCGTACATTGAGGCATGCCAATCTGGAGGAGGATCGAGGGCTCCAAATGCAAGCCGATGAACTGGAATGGACCGCTTGGTTCGACCTCGGCTTGTCGACAGGAGAGGAGTGACGCTCCGCGTTCACGTGTGAGTTGAAACTAGAAGATAAATGCCTAGCAAAGCATGTTGGGGGAGGGCCAAGAATCGGGGGGTTGAAAACTGGGGGGATATAAGTGAAGTTGGAACGGGACGGTAAGAGTGAAAAAGCGTATGAGGGGGAATAAGAAGACGGGAAGGCTTGAGCAGTAGCATTCAAACCCCTATCCACCCTGCTTGATGCAGCAGATAGGGTGCCGTTTATTATTCTCTGCGACGGCCAGAGCATCAAGAAACTGTTTGAAGAGAAATTCATTGTATTGCGTAGGCGGGATAATATTGGGTTGCCCAGGCCTAGACAGGAGAACGATTAGGGTTCTCAACCAAAACCTTTGGACCACAAGGCAGTGGGTTTGGCGTTGGGCTACAAGGAGTCCGTTTTAAGGAATAAGGAGCCACCCACATTCCAACCTCCAAGAGGTTGCTTGTCTGGACACTAACCATTGACCAATCTGGTACGTGACTCTGAAGGGGCAAAAAAACACCACCCAGCATAGCTCAATGGATCTCTAAGGCATGCAAGCCATCGCATCACGGTGAGGTCCAGGCTAATTGCATTCGCGTAAGCGCGATGTAGCGGGAACATCGTAGTCCCGTTACTCACCTTTGATAACAATCTACGGCTGTAAATCAGTAAACCTTAACTGGTTTGGATGGATTTATAATAGCCAACATTGTTCCAGCGATTGCACTACATAGGTTCGCCCACACACCCACAGGAATTACGCAAAAGCCCACAGAGCGACAAAGGACAACTGGGTTGCCGGTTTCGCTCGAGGTGAACGCCAATGATCAAGAGAAGGGCTTGCACAATCGCCCGCTGTTAGCACAGTCCAGTAGTAATCGCGCGAGCACAATGAAAATTGAACATCGTTAAGTCGTTTTAATCCACATTTTTTTGATAATGACTTGCAGTAGTAGGCCAATAAAGCTACGCAGTGTTTATTAGAGTCATGATAGCCTACATTGATCCAATAATCGAGCAGCTAAATCGGTTGGCCTCCATACAATACGCGAAGGAATATCTGCTTCATCAGTTACAGTCCTAGTGATCGAATTGGCCACGGTTTGATTCAGTGGGAGTCGCGGTCCACTTTGAGATGGCGCATCGCAATCCATTCTCAAAACGAGTGCTTCACAACGACCCTTCAATGCTAGGTAACACTTTTTAAGTCATGATAATCTACGCGATTGGGGATTCTTACTTTCCAATAGTCGCATAGGTACACAGGTCCATGTGTGAAGTCAGAAGCACATAAACTAAGAGATGACAGATGGGGAGATAGGGGATACTTAGTCACCGCCTTTGCTTGAGGCGATCAAGAGAGTAGTTGGCAGTGTCACCCGCTGGTTACACAATTCGGTCGCATTAGGATGACTACAATGTAGTCCGAACATCGTCTAGTCGCCTTACTCCTCATTACTTGCAAGCGAATGGCTGCTTTTGTGCATACAATCCGACGTGTCCAAAGTGGTTTGCAAAACGTTCAACTTAAAGTGTAATTGGTATATATATATATATATATATATATATATATATATATATATATATATAAGGCGGGAGAGCCTATGGTGCGCTGAGGCTGGTGGTGTCTAGATCCTGACAGATGGTCTACCCACTGCTGCTACTGTCGCGCCATAGTCTCATGTCCTGGGCGCCTCCACGTGGCGACCGCTGGGTGGGAGTTGGGTTTCGCCCTTCTCCCTGCTAAGATCCAGGACACCAATCCGCATGAGTCGGCTAATTGACCATGTGTTAGACCCGCTGCCTTTCGGGTGTATATTTAATCGAAGGCTTTGGCTGAGGACCCGAGTCGTTCTCCTGTCAGCATTGCGAGTCCTGGCAGTATCCTAGTCCATCCTCTTCGGAGGTTAGGAAGTGGTCGATGGTCCACTTCCCGTAAAAAATAGCCATGGGAGAAAACAGGTCTACGGATTATAAGCTCGCAGCTCGATTGGCGTAGAGCAGGAGCGCCACGCATTGTCTCTGACGGTGGGAGGACACCTCCGGGTGTTCAATGGTTTGATACTGCGCGCCTCAAGCCAGGCAGCCAAAGGCCAAATTGGTGCAAACCCGCCAAAACCCACCTACGTCTGGCTGTGGTCGCAGGTGCGTATCCTACTACGGTCGCAAAACATATAATAATTGTTCCAGTACCTCAAAGGCTGCGTGTGACGGCCGTCAAGCAGATCCTCATCTGTCTCTGCAATCACATTCCCGAGCTGGATCTGCTCCCCACTGCCTTGTGGGTCAGGCTATTGAGCCAAAGGCTCCGGGCGGAGTCCCTCAAGCAAACCTCCGAAGCACAACGACCACCTCACGTGCGATTGCCCACCAATGCAATCGTATGCCTGCGCGTAAAGCACTCAGCATCGGATGCTGGAACGTGCGCACACTACTGGACCGGAACTCCAGCGAGCGCCCTGAGCGACGCACTGCACTGGTCGCGATGGAGCTGGCGCGCTACAACATTGATATTGCGGCGCTCAGCGAAACCCGACTCGCTGAGCAGGGTAAGTTGCATGAAGCAGGTGCTGGCTACACATTCTACTGGGTGGGAAACGCCGCCTCAGCACCACGTGAACATGGGGTCGGATTTGCAATATCCGATCGCCTCCATGACCAGCTGGTGGGTGAACAAACAGGCATCAGCGCGCGACTGATGACTGTTCGCCTACGACTCGGAAGAGGTAAGTTTGCTACCTTTATAAGCACGTACGGTCCGACCATGTGTTATCCTGATGACACGCGTGATCAATTCTACACTCAGCTATCCTCCGTGATACGGTCTGTGCCGAGGAGCGACCGACTATTTCTGCTGGCTGATTTCAACGCGCGAGTTGGGCGTGATGCATCGGTGTGGACAGATGTCATCGGTCCGCATGGCATTGGTTCAGCGAATGCGAACGGTGACAGGCTGCTCTCACTGTGTGCCACTCACGGCCTGACGATCACGAACACTCGGTTTGCACTGAGTGCGAGTGATATAGCAACTTGGACGCACCCACGGAGTGGTCACGCTCACCTGCTCGACTATGTCATCGTACGTCAGCGTGATATGCGTGAAGTGCGCATGACACGTGTACTGCGTGGAGCTGAGTGTGGCACTGATCACAAATTGGTGTCGACCAAACTGTACATATATTTTCGTAAATCTATGTATTGCACTCCCGCCGTGAATCGGCGTAAATTTAACATTCTCTCCCTCGGTACTGTGGCGAAACGTACTGAGCTGGAGAAGGCGATGGCTGCACGCCTGTGTGATGTGGACTGCATAGCCACAGTGGGCGACCTGTGGCACCACATTCGCGACCAGGTGACAGCTGCTGCCGAGGAGACCATCGGGCGCGCAAACTATAAGCGGCCTGATTGGTTTGATGAGAACAATGCGACGATCGGCGCATTGGTGTCGGAGAAGAATGCAGCATTTGCTGCACATGTTGCAGACCCCAGTGACTTGGGGAAGAAGAGCCAGTTTCGCAAACTTCGACGGCGACTGACCCGAGAGCTCCGTCGCATAAAAAATGCATGGTGGACGGAGAAAGCGAAGCAGATGGAATGCTACGCCGAACGCCGCCAACACAAGGAATTCTTTGACTCCTTGAAGGCGGTGTATGGACCGAGATTGGAGCCTCTGAGGACACTGCTCGATGGTAGTTCAGGCGCTACCTGCACACAGACTGCAGACATAATGCAGATCTGGCGAAAACACTTTGACTGTCTCTTGAACAACCGTTCAGAGATCGACTGGCCTACATTGAACTGCCTGAAGCAGCACGATGTGAAGGCGAATCTCGCGGATACGCCGACACTGGATGAGACGCAGACAGCACTTGCTCAGCTGCGAAACGGCAAATGTGCCGGAGCCGACGGGATCCCGCCTGAAGTATTGAAACACGGCGGACCCGCGTTGTTGACTGCGCTGCACCACTTGGTATGGATTGAGGAGGAGGTGCCTCCTGAGCTGAAGGATGTCCTTGTGCTACCACTGTACAAGGGCAAAGGGAGCAAGCAATGTTGCACGAATTATCGTGGCATCAACTTGCTGAGTTGTGTGGACAAGGTGATTGCCCGAATCCTGCTCAACCGCCTCGTCAGTCAGGTTGTGGAACCTAACGTGGCGGAGGAGCAGTGTGGATTCCGTTCGGGTCGCAGCACTATAGATATGGTGTTTGCGGCTCGTCAGTTGCAGGAGAAGTGCAGAGAACGACACCAGCCATTGTACTCACTTTTTGTTGATTTCACCAAAGCATTTGATACGGTGAACCGCGAGGCATTGTGGCTGGTGTTGGGCAAGTTTGGTTGCCCGCGTAAGTTTGTAAGTTTAATTGAATGTCTGCACAGTGGTATGCGAGCGAGGGTGCAGCTGAGTGGAGAGACCTCGGATGACTTTGCAGTTGTCTCTGGTGTGAAGCAAGGCTGTGTCTTAGCTCCTGCCCTGTTTAATATATATCTTCATGCAATGATGTCTTGTGCTTTTGATGCCGATTGTGCTTACGGTGTTCATGTGGAGCACCGTATTGATGGTGGGTTGCTGAACATCCGTCGTTTCGGTGCGAGAACTCTAGTCTGTGAGACAACTATCCGTATGTTGCTGTTTGCTGACGACTGTGCGTTGTTTGCACACAGCGCGGATGAGTTGCAGCACATGACTAGTGCTCTGGCTTCGACAGCGGCCAAATTCGGGCTCACCATCAACACAAGCAAAACTGTCTGTCTCTTTCAGCCTTCACCCGGAATGGAGTCCATGGGCCTACCCCAAATCCAGAGTGCCGATGAAGAGTTGGAAACCACTTTGGGATTCTGCTACCTTGTTAGCGTAAGAACGACCAGAGCAAATGATGTCCGTATCGAACGCGGCTGCTGCTTTTGGCAAGCTGGAATGCCGTGTGTGGAACAACCACCAGCTCACTGTTGGGACGAAGCTGCTGGTATATAAGTCTATGGTGCTGTCCGTTCTTCTATACGGCAGCGAAACCTGGACGCTTTATCGGAAGGATGTCCGATATCTGGATAGCTTCCATCAGCAGTGTCTGCGTCGTATTATGCGCATCGGCTGGAGTGACCGAGTTGCAGATACCGAGGTGTTCCGACGCAGAGGCATGTATGCAGTGCACTGCATAATTCTCCTGAGGCATCTGAGGTGGCTCGGCCATATTCGCTGTATGGATACAACCCGGATATCGAAATAGCTGCTTTGTTGCCAACTGAGTTTAGTGAAACGGCACGTGGGAAAACCAAAGTTACGACGTGATCAAAGTGAGCTTATCAAATTCTAATGTTTCTTGCAGATCATCGGAATCAGAGGCGGTTGGTCGGCGTGCATGGCGCGATCTAACCACGAAGGCAGTTGCCGGTGCAAGAGAAAACCGTTGTGCATGCAGAGGAGAAGTGGAAAATGCGGAAGCGACAGGCGCCTATGGGCTGTACTCCATGGAGGTCGAGCACATGGTGCTGTACCACATGCGGTCGCAGATACCTGAGTCAGGCAAGTCAAGTGAGCTACGAGCAAGGTCACTCGGGACCAGTATCGAAATGACGACGAGTCCCGCTGAGAACGTAAGCAGATCCGGCGCAACCTTGGCAGGTACGCTGCATTTGATTTACTAACAGCATGCATGTGTTTTGAGTTTCTTTATTTCAGGTGGTTGATTTACTACCTTGTTTTAGTGTTATTTTCTTACCTCATTTTTATGTGTACTTGAACAATCTGTCAAATTGCAAATTTCGCTTAAACTAAGAGTGGTTAACTTCGTTTATTTTTATCTCCTTCTTACCTATGTCTCGATCCCTCTTTCTGCCATCCTGTATCTGTCACGGCAATTTGGTAATCTATTTATTTCATGTGCTAATTTAGCGGCATATCGGTACGGTGTATTCGATCGACTTTATCCGACATTTCATTTCATGTGATTGGCTGCTGTTTGATATCCCCGGTGTGGCTGCGTTTGATGTGCATGTTGACAAAGTGCCTATCTGTTTATTGCCCACTACCTCGTCCATACTGGCTCCAAGAGACAGTCGGTCATTGCTGGAGGGGACGGGGTGCACGGTCCTAGTGGCCGTGTTAGGATCAAAGAGTGTTTCCATGCACTCAGTGTGGAGCGGACTACGGTCCAGCCACCACCCGGTGTGCGATTGATTCCCCAAATACAGCGTGCTTGTGTTTGCCTGTGAAAGAGGGTGGACCGGCTCCGTTGATGAAATATGCCTCCCGGTATTTTTCCTTCGGGTTTATAGTGGATATGGGGTGTGTGGATGGAGCTGTGGGTGGTACAGCGCAAGCCACTAACAGTCCTTCTGTAGGCACAGACATCCTGTGGCTGTCCTATAGAGGTTACAGTGGGAAAAATTCGGAACTGGATGCCGCCAACCAGCAGTTTCTGAAAACCAATAACTAAGCTAGGTCATTCTCTTGTGAACTATTTAGTTGACCCTAATATTCGCTTTTGCATACTAGTTGCCGTGTGCTAAATAGAGTTTTCGCCAGAAGCCGTTGTCTTTTGATCTGGTAACTCGGTCAGTTTAGACTGCGCAACATCAGCAGGTGATCCTTAATGTCAACGGAAACCATAACAATACCATTGTTTCGGTCCATTCGGCGGTTCTTAGTTAAACGTTGGTTTAGGGTGTTACAGTCACTCTGAAACCGAACACGCAACGGAATCAACTCAGGCACATCAAGTAAACCAACCGACAATTCAGAAATTCATCCTAAGTTCGGATAGCACAAGTTCGGCGGACGAACGGCATCCAATCCCTCTCCATGACACACTGGAGATTAATTCGAATGGCACTAGGCTAATCCACTTTGACTGGCTGACGAACCAATTGGTTTCGATAGTGGTGTACTGTAGACTGTGAATCCAGATAGAGTGAAGTACATTGAATTTGATAGTTTGCCTAAGGCCGAGGGAATGAACATCATGCATGCAAACATTACCAAGTGATCGGAATCCAGGCACATATTCTACATGTGGTATTGCACTGATATTCGCTACCTGTGGATGGTAGTAGTATTGGCAATTAGAGTTCAGGAAATCGTCATGATCGATGAGCGACCAGTAAATTGGTACGAAGGTTTGTCCAGGGCATAATGAAAAATATAAGAATTCGAGTTGGCAGACAGTCAAAGAAATTATCCAGAATGTATCAACATAAAAATAGCCTCTCAAGCGACGCTTCGGGTATAAGGAGCGACCGATTTGTGCGTTTAGGTCGCCGACAGTCATCATGATATCAGCATTCTTCAGCACAGTGGTAAAAGATGAAGGCTGCAAACAGAATTAAACTTTGATGACCTCCGACGTGAAGTTAACCAAGGCATAAAAAGGAAAACGCATGCACTGAGACCACAGAAAGGCAGTTTGTCTTTAAGTGGTACCCGGCAACACCAAACGGCGATGTCAGCATCCACTAGAATTCAGAGTGGACAATCCTCGGCGTCTCTATGGAAGAATTATGGAAACCTTGGACACTTCGAGGCATCAACGCATAAAAAGAAAATACGGACAGTAGATTCTGGGCCAGGTACCCGAAGGTCCATGGTGACGCTACAATTTACATGTGACCAGAAGACACACTGATTCAAGAAGGCCTAGTGCAGCGCGCTGACTGGACGAAGGGCGAATTTTTGGGGGACGATTGCGAAATGACCTCATAGGTCTGAATAACCGTTAGCGTCGGTTGTGAGGCCAGCAGCAACTCGCTTCTTTCGGACAAAGGATGAAGAGCCAGAAAGAAACTGAGGGATGACAAAGAGGATTGCCAACTACGTCTCTGGCGTAAGACACTTTTCGGTTGCGCAGTCTGAAAGGAGGCTGTCTAAGCTTATCTACCTTTGGCTCTTGACCCAACAACATAGCCCACAAGACAATTGGTTGAATGGACGGCTACTTAGCGAACTGCATTCGGAATCTTTTATTAAAGATTATGGTCCAAAAGATGGTGAAGTGACGAGGATGGGGTTGTAACTGCAAACTTCTGACGAAATCCACTTGAGGCTGAGCACACGCTAGCTTTAGGGATTCAGAACAACTAGTAACTGTTCCCAACTGCGGTGGGTCACACCCTAGTGACAATGAAAAGCCGCATGTACAATGCAATGCAAAGTTACAAGTTTTTTAACCGGAAGCCGCGTGGATTGAAGCGAGTGGTAGCGAACCGGTGAGCACAGATGGTGCTTTTTAGAGGAATAGCATCGCTAAAGCAATTGACCCGTAGCACATTAATACACCAAACACCGTGAGAATCCAGGTTTAACTTCAAGTAGAACCAAGACGACAAGACAGATAAGTGGGCCTTTAGTCTTGAATGGATCGTTGAGCCAGAAATTGATAAGGTGCTCCGAAGTAATAATAAATCTAAGATAAAATACCCGAATCACCTTGGTCAAACAATTACTGTCCGAGTACCCTGCGGTAACAGTTGCTCCTGTATCGCAGAACAGCAATAACAGAAAGCAAAGGTAAAGAAAGATCATTTAAATAAGGGATAATATTAATGCGTAAAGGAAAGTGAACATAAAATGGAAACATAAATATAGTAGGCGGTCAGGGGAATTTCGTGTTGCTACCAAAGTGTCCAGATGACGTCCAAAACCCTTAACGGTAGGACACCAGACACGTTCAAGAAGCGAGTTGCAGTGTTCGATAACAGTGTGTAGGACTAGTAAATAATTGTCAGAGAAAATGCACGCAATCGAATACGGGATAGCATAAGGTAAATGAAGTCGAACACAGCGGACTATATTCGAAGGGGATACAAAAAGACGTGGAATGATGAAAAGAGAGAGGAACGAACGTCAACACAGCCGGCCCGTGGCCGAAAAGACAATGTGTCTGCTATGCAACCTGAAAGTCGAGCGACCTATGCAGTATTTTAGCCCAAGCGCGACATGTGGTGGTTAAATGGCAGCGAAGCGTCAGTACGACATATTGATTATGTCAGCCGTCGCTACAAGACTGGACCTTAACGTGGTGCGACGGTTTGCATTCCTGTTCAACCTATTGGGTGGGGCCCCATGGCCCCTTCAGAGCTACTCCTACCAGGTTGATCAATGGTTAAAGGTAAGATGAACTCAGTCTCCTGGCCCTCCAGGTTGGCGTTGGAAATGGGGTGGCGTTCAATTCTGTAAAGCCGGATCGCTACCACCGCTGCTTTGCGAACAGGCTTTTGAGTCAAGGGCGTTGGTTGACGACCCTAAACGTTCTCTTGTCTAGGTCTGAGCACTTTGGCAGTCCATGCATAATCATGACTATTTCATCTAACTACAACCACGTTCTGCATTGCCCATCGCGCAGCTTTCTAAGGATCGCCTTATCTGATGCATACAGCAAGATGGATAAAGGAAAACATGCTATTGCTGGCATTTATCTTTGCCACTTGCTTCTGTTACTCCCCTCATGGCCCCACTACTAACATTCCCTCTATAATCGCTAGCTTAATTGACAGCAGCCGTAAAGCCACTGGAGTCGAACGATTTGTAGCTACCTTCCTGTATCATCCACTGGACGTCTATCGGCAACAGCTCCTTACAAGATCAAGCTATCGCGTTTCCCTGGCGGCGTTCAAGTTTCGTACCCTAAGACAAATAGATCAAAAGGCTGCACTCGCACACACGATGGACACATTGGGTACCGGGGTGCGTTGCGTGCCAGAAACTAGGATCAATGATCCCACATGGGATTGTCGAGTTAACTGCAGTTGGCCTGTCCTCCTGCTATTTGTTGCACGCAGTTAGAGACGCTGATGCGGCAACCACTAGTCAAACTGGGGTGGGCATCGTTCTCAGCTCCAAGGCTGAGTCATCGTTGGCTAACTGGGTTCCTTTAAACAGTCGTTTGTGTGCATCCTGTTTAACGACATCAACGAAAGTTGATTCACGAAGTAATGTTAAACGTTGTTTGTGATTTCGACGTACGCTCCCACCAACTACAGTCCTGATGTT
>OX104067.1:53977284-54033421 GCA_944474145.2 Dicrocoelium dendriticum
GCTATTATATATATATATATATATATATATATATATATATATATATATATGGAAGAGGAACAGAAGTCGAGAGCATTAATAATTAATAGCAACGCGTCGCGATCCAAAGGAGAAATTGCATCTTGAATGCACGTTTTATTCATTGCCAAAATGTACTTAAGTTGTTATTGTTTTGCTGCTCTTCGTTTGCATCCGACTCAATCGTTTGCTCATAGAGTAACGGTGCAGACATGCGCTGTTGCCCGCGCCATTTTTACACGTCCTTTTGTAGCGTTCACGAATATAGACAACCGTTTCCTATTCGGCTCCTGATATCAATATCATCATCGTTATCATCGTCATCTACACATTAGTTTAAGGTGAGAAAAAGACAACTAACTGCGCCGCAAAACAAATGATAAGATATATGAAGAGCGATACACTAAACATTACAGAATACAGAAATTAAAAAGCAAGTAATATAATGCTGTCATACTATCCATGCAGTGTGAGATCGTTGTTGGGGGGAGAAGATAAGCGGGAAGGGGAGTGACAAAGAAACTCACAACACAAACGCCAAGTCAACTAGGGCATGCAACCAAAGGTGTTCACCATCTTTGGGATCCCAGCTCCGCAGTCGGGAGACACCAACCGACGAGAAGTTCGAAGTGAGAGACTTCATCACTCTTGACTAAATTATCGCTTGGTCTCCCCTCTCCTTCATCCACTCAGAAACCGGTCGCACAAACAACGCATGTCGCGGGAGTCGGTGTGCTGGCATGCGCAACTTGTGGCCCAGCCTTCGGAGCATGGTGGGTGATATAACGCCACAGAGCGGCTTACTCCCTTTTCCTGCACTAAATACGAGAAGCCGAACACGCTCATTGCTCAGGCGGTGCTCCCACCGGACATGAGCCAAACAACGAATACACTGATGGTCGAACGGAATAAGCCTCTTTAGGTCGGACGATCTGGCAGGCCAGGTTTTGCAACTGTACAGGATGGTTTAACGTAGTGCAAAAGTGATGTCACGCTGACGCTGAAGCACTTCGGGCTTTTGCTATATGTTTTGCGATCCCATCTATTTCTCCGGCGCTAATATAGCTGCCAAAATACTTGAATTTGCCGACTTCTAGCTGATCTCCAACAAGGGTCATCGCGGAAGTGGATTCTTGCTCATCTTGGAGGACTTTACAGTTCGAGAGTAAAAGTAGTAGTATTAAAGTTAATTAGTATTATTATTAGTATTAGTAGTATAGTCAGCAGTCTATCAAATAGACATAGAGCCAAACATAACCATGGAAATCAGTAAAAGAAGACAGGTTGAACACCGTAGCAGCATCGCGGCACATAAACTGCAAGTGAGCAACACACTTCAGCTATCGTGCAGCAATAGAAAAAACAACGGAGCATTTTTAGTTTGCATACACCATTTTTTAATTTTCTGTCGTTTTTAACCGTTAAGCAGTAAGTATGCAAATCTAAGCAGTTATATACACAGATCCTCCATTGGTTTCGATTACGAGTCATATCCTGAATTGTTTCCAGTCATCGGCACTCCTCATCCTTCGGTCACCAACCGAGCAGACGTGTGGATCCAATGATGGCGAGGTGAAGTTAACGATTTCATTTGCTGGAGTCAGGTGGATGGTGAACCACCATGTTGTCTCTTCTAGTTGAGTCCTGCAAGAGTAAACAGCGCGATAGAGCAAACGCTCGGCTGAAATACGCAGGACATGACTGAGTCATCTTAACTGGCGCAGCAAAATCAACTTAAGGGAATACTCACATTCCCTAAGACACGACGTCTGACTTCACTGTTGCAAATGTGTTGTTGCCACCACACACGAGCAATCCTCCTCAAGCACCCGTTGTCGAAGGCCGAGAGCCGGCGCATGTCGTCTACGCGAACTGGCCATGACTCGCTTCCATATAGCAACACCGTCCGAACGGTGGCATTGTAAACACGACTCTTTACCAAGAGAGAGATATCCCGACGACGCCACAATTGCTGTAGGTTGACAAACGCCGACCGAGCTTTGGTGATGCGAAGAGAAACTCCTAATGGTACCATCAGTAGACACACAGCTACCAAGGTAAACAAAGCTATCCACTTGTTCAAGCTGTGTACCTTCAATAGTGAGCACAGGAACAGTTGAGTGCCAATCCTGAAGCAGCACTTTGAGGGGGCAAAGCATATTTCGTACTTAGGTGCCTCAGTCACCAAACGGTTTAGAATGGTTTGCATGCACTACGAGTCATCACTAAGTAAGGCGATGTCATCGGCATAGTCTAAGTCGGTTGCTCGCTTGACCCGTAAAAGCTAGATACCAAAATTTCGGCAACCGTCTAGAGCTCTCGACAGGATGTCTTCAAGCACAAGATTGAAGAGGAACGGGACATACGGCAGCCCCGTCATAAATCGCTATTGACAACAATGAACGACGAGAATTTGCCATACACCCTCACTCTGCCAGATGTGCAAATACAGTGCGCGAAGGATGACAGTGTACTACTCAGGAACACCGTTCCTTAGCAAACGACATAGTGCAGGTCGATCAACCGAGTCGAATTCGGCACGGATGTCCAGGAATGTAACGACGGTAGGCCTCTGGTAAAAGTGGCAGTGTTCCAGGATTTGACGGAGTGTGAATATCAGATCCACACATCCGCGGTCAGGTCGGAAGTCAGCTTGTTCTTCTCGGTACTGCGATTCGCGAGTGTGAGATAATCTACGAAGTAGTATGGATGCTAATAGCTTGAAGGCAACCGAAATGAGACTAATTCCCAGGTGATTGGTACACGAAGTACGAGCACCCTTCTGAAAAACCGGTACAACAACTGACGCCCCAGGAAGAAAGCATCTTTTCTTCATGCCAGATTTTGGAGAACAATGAGGTTAACTGGCTAATTATAACTGAGTCTCCATAGTTGAACAGCTACGGAGGAAGTCCATCTGGGCCGACAGCCTTAAATCGTCTTAGGTGTCGAATAACAAGACAAAATTCCGCTTCGCTGAGTGGATCAAGTGTGATGACCCAGGCCGGGCAGCTGGGTTTGCAGGGGATATAATTGGACTTTGAGGACCAAATGAATTGGGTATGAAAATGTTCAGCCCATCGGTCCAAGCGTCTCTGCAAGTTGGCAATTGGCGAACCACCCGCTTCGCATATAGTTTCACTGACACCAGGTTTTCTGTGGCCGGTGGATTGAATGAGCTGAAAAAGTTTGGGAGTATTGCAAGAGAGGGCAGCAGCCTCCATTTCCGAAGCACGCTGGGATCACTAGGCTTCACGGTCACTGCGTAGGCTTTGTTTGAGCTGCCGACTGAAAGAACGGCGCACTTCATCATGATTAGACTCCGCTGGAATATTCCTGCGGCGGTCAAATAAATTCAAAGAGCGCGTGGAGATCCAGGCCTTTATAGGGCGCTGAGTAAGACCACAGACTTGCTGTCCGAAAGAGATTATGTTCCTCTGCATGCAAGTCCAGGGTTCATCAATACCTTGCGGTGGGTCGCAGCCGAGTGCACCAGCCAAGGAAGCTTGATAAATGCTGAACCGAAACAGCAAATAGTTTATTTGTGTCTAGCTTACAGTGCTTCATTTTCGGGGATCCTCCGAAACTCATGCAGATGTACGCAAAGACAAGAGCATGGTCTGAGTGAAAAAAGTGAACCAGATGGGTCTGCGATCCTTGACACTACCCTGCATCAGAAACTGATTGCGATATGATCAATCTGAGACCATTATCGAGACGCAGAAGAGGGTCACTAAGTAGCGGAACGTCTCCTCGAATGTCGAAAGTTGGTGCTCGAGAGAAGTCTCTCTCCATTATCTGAGCGGCTCCCATCGAGCGCATGGTGACCACCGAGGTGACTTTCGTATGCTAACAGACGACCAACCCGTGCGTTGAGATCCCCAGCAAGAACAACAATGTCGGATTTTCAGGCTCTACTCAAGAGCTGATAAAGTTCACCGTAGAAATCATCCTTGACGGAATCGGAACTGCAGTCAGTTGGAGCGTAAGCTGAGATTACAAACAAACTGCGTCTCTCCTCACGACATCGTTTTACCTTGCATGATGCCCAAAGCCCATCCGTTACCGATAGCTCAGCCGGCTTGCACCAGTTGCATTTTTTCTTCTTTTTTATGTATTGCGGCACAGTAGCTGAGGTGTTCCCCACGTCTAGCTAACGTGTATGATGATGATGATGAAAGCCGAACTGCACACAGTCGGCTATTACTCGGGAACAAGTAAAGCAGTGCTTCCTCGGCTTTGATACTTAGCACTACACCAACGTCAGCCAAGCATGCCGCAGCTGCTTCTGCGTTACCAGATAGACGTAGGGGAAATACGGCTCTGTGGTTAGTGGGAGATTTCAACTCAAACACAGTACTGGGATCTTGCAAGCGCGTTTCGGAAAGAGAGCAAACATCGGTGGCGAGGAGTTCCAGAGTGCGCGCAAGACTAGATTGCTGCCCGATCTGCATGAGTGTACGTACATTGAAACATGCCAGGAGGAACGAAGACCGAAGCCGAAGGAGTGCGACTAGGCGAGCTCTCTGAGTGTCGACGAAACCATCCGGAGTAGAATCATGGAAACAATAATTATTTGGTAACAGATAATATTGACTGGTAACAAATGAACAGGTGGCGTGTGAAGGTGAGTGACTAGCAGAAGCAAAAGCAGGTGAGAGCGATATTGCAGTTGAACAGTAAATGGTTTTCTTAATGGGGGTGATAATACCCGGTTGCCCAAGCCGAAGTAGGGAGCCGTCTTAGCCTTTGGCTAAACAGCCTGCCCGCAAGGCAGCGGGGCGGTTGTGAGACTGAGTTAGTCTGACCCATAACAATTGGTCTGTCAGATATGAGCGGGCTTGAAGGCAGCTGAAAGTGCCATCCATAGTAGCTCAATGGGTCACAGGGGTAGACAAACCACCTTAAGGTCCAGTCCTGTCGTGATGGTCGAGGGTGAAAAGCATAGCCCGGGACCATTGACAGTCAGTGCTAACCTGTCCAGTGACGCATGACACGTTTGGGAGCTGTCACCGATTAGGTCAATGTCGTCGACATACTCCAAGTCAATAAGTCGCTTATCTGGAGGTAATTCACACAAAAGTCGTGTTCAGTGAATGCCCAATTCCATAACCCCGTCGGTGGCGAAGTAATGAAGGAAAAGTGGTAGCGAGCAAACTTGTCGCACACCGCTAGAAATAATAAAAACACGACGGCAATTTGTCAAAGACCCTCACTTCGCCTGAACAACGCTCTGATAGTGTCTGTATTTCTCGGGCACATCGTTTCTGAGCGGATAGTCCCGAAAAGCACATCGATCAATTGAATCAAAGGCACCTTTGATATCAAGGAACACGATCACAGTGAGTCGCCAGTAGATATGGCGGTGTCCCAACAATTTGCGTAAGGTGAGGATGTGGTCAATACAGCCACAATTTCGGCGAAATCCGGCTTGCCCCTCGCGTATCTGACTTTCACCAATGCCAGTCTATGGAGCACAACAGAGGCGAAAAGCTTGGAGGCACCTGAAATCAGACTGATCTCTCTGTGTTTGTTGCAATCCGAATATAAGCTTCCCTGGAAAATCGGGACTATAATGGAGCGGATGCAGTCTCTTTAACCAGTTTCCCGTTCCTACAGCTTCACAAGTAAGTTGCGCAACCCATCTACAAGAGCAGGTCCTTTGAGTTGCAAAGAGGACTGGAGAATGTCTATCTGTACCTGAAGCCTTGCTCAATTTTAACGGTCTGATCTCAAGTTTTACTTCCGCGCGTGAAAGCGAATCCAAGGGAACGGCCCACGGAGTACGATGATCAATGGCCAATAAAGGTGGTAACTCTCGCTCATTAAACTGCTTCCAAAAGTGTTCGGTCCAACGTGCCAAGCGTTTCGACAAGCTGCAGATTAGCTGTTTACTGTCGTCGCATATAGTTTTGCCAAAAGCAGGTCTCCTGCAGTCCTTTTCGCGCCTTGGCATAATTTCTAAAAGTTACAAAAGAAGGCGGCTGTCTCGATTTACGACACACGATGAGACCACCAGGCTTCGCTGTCTCCCTTCAGTCTAGCACGCGGTTTCGCCCTGAGGTTTCTGCGAATCTCATCGTATTCGCTTCCGGCCGGAACACGTCGACGAGCATCCAGAAGTACCAGAGATTGCGTAGAAACCGAATGCCCAGGTTTGCGATTTGATTTGCCACACAAACATTTCTGCTGCTTATAGCGTCCGGCAAACATGCGATCAGTGATCAACTGTGTTCAGTAAGCGACTACTCAGTCCGCATGCAAGCGCACTTTGATACGCACACAGAACATCTGGTTTCATCAGTTGGCAAGTATCTACACGTTCACAGGGTCACTGCAGACGTCGATCAAAACATACCCACAGGTCGGCACAAACGAATGCGCGGTCGGAGTCTACGCCCGTGCTCCAAATTGAGCGGCAGTTTTAGGCGCACCCTCTCCAACGTTAACTCATCGTGATGTGATCGAATTGCGTCCATGGCTGGTCGGAGGCTAGTGGACGCCACGTCATTCTTCTGTGGTGCTGTGTTGGGAGTTAGTGCTCGCGAGAAATAAACGAGCACCTTCACATAAGTACAGGCACCGTTCACTGTGGTCATTAGGTGAGCCTACAACGTGTTGGCCACCCAGATGCAGTGCATCAGTGGACAATTTTTCAACTTTTGCGTTCAGATCACCAGTAAGCACTACTCTTTCTGAGACGAAGATACTCGTTCAATTGGCTAGAGAATTTCTTTCACCTAGTCACTACTATAGTCTGTGTGGGCGTGTGCTGCACTGACGGGCAGGTTGTCCCGCGCGACTTCGAAGCTTTGAACGAGCCAGCCAGTCAGACGGCGTACATCCAGATATTGATTGGGATCCAATCGACCAGGGCTGCTTCAGCCTGGAGACTCAGAGCATTGCCCACACCGGTTTCATTGACATTTGAAGCTGCGTCATCTCCGGACAAGCATAACGAGAAAGTGCCGTCAGGGTCGCATGCTAGGGATTGCAGGGTAAGCACAGAACCCGAATCTTGCAGGCGGGTTTCCGATAAACAGCAGACATCGATGGACGGATTCACAAATGTGCGAGCAAGAATAGGGGGTTAGAAACAGGAGACGTAGTAATGAAGTTGGAGAGGGAGGCTATGTAGGAAAAAGCGCAAGAGGGCCTGAGCAGTAGCGTGTAAACCCCTATCCACTATGCTTGATGCGGCAGATAGGGCATCGGTAATTGTTCTCTGTGACAGAAGGAGCATCAGGGAATTTTTTAGTGAGAAATTCACTTTATTGCAATCAATTGTGTACTGTGTGCTAGGTTAGCACTGGCTGATTGTTTAAACGGGTGGTCCCAAACGTTGTGGCTAAAGTAAACACTCGGAGCAGTAAACTGTCCGTCAAACGGAGTTTGTCTGCGATTTGTAACTATGCACAAGAATCGGAATTGTACTTTCCACAAAGTAAGTGCGCATTTGACTACAGACATGGACCAAGACAGCAAGTTTTCCATTAGGCCCGACTGCGTTTCTGTGAAACATTGGTTTTGTCGCTTGTACCCGTAGAAACGCTCTTCGCAACATAACGAAACTCTTTTGCATACGAATGACCATGGTTGTGGTGTCAGTCTTACCACTTGCTGTCTTGTTCCAATTCACCTGTGTCCAGTGTATTATGTTCTGGCACCTAAGATGTGAGAATAAGCAGTCGGTTCCGACCTCAGGAGACAACGCCGACGCGGCTCGTGCAAGCCGCGTTGACAGTGTGATCATACCGCGTTGCATGTAGATGAAGTAGTAAGCAATAAGTAATAGCAGCAGTTAAACACACAACGTCAAAATTCAAGATCCCGCGTACATCGCATGTAAGGGGAAGCGAACAACTTACCGGCACACCTCTGACAAACTGGTCCAGTACCCAAGGTGTAGATCGGACAATTGCAAGAATCGCAAAATATATCAGCGTCTAATGGAATGGGGCAAAAATGGTGCTTTGTAGAACGAGGATAGGTGGACAGTTCTATGGACTCAAGTCCACAGTTCGGAGGAGAGTAGGGACGCATGTCGTTAGAAAAGCATCTCTGTGTGATGGGAAAAAGCGGATGTGATAGTGTGCGAAGGCCTGACGAAGCAGCACAGCAATCCTTGTTATGGCCAACACTCAGCAGTTGCGCTTGTGGGAATTCATTAAGACCACGCGAACACTCCAGACCGTGAACAGACAGATTGTC
The DNA here is from genome assembly GCA_944474145.2 of Dicrocoelium dendriticum. NCBI lineage: Eukaryota > Metazoa > Platyhelminthes > Trematoda > Plagiorchiida > Dicrocoeliidae > Dicrocoelium > Dicrocoelium dendriticum. The sequence goes on from OX104067.1 coordinate 53,985,514, forward strand.
CACTTTATCTACAGAACGCACAAAAGACTCGTCAGGATCACCATCAGTTACAGAGCCGAAAAAGAGGCTATAAAAGTAACCCCGGATATCTTCAAGCCACTGCGTTAACAAAAGTGTCAAAGATACCATCCAGCAAACTTAAATTCCGTGTCATCCCGCGGAACGAGACGACGTCATCGGTCTGCGAGGTGCTGCGAATAGCACGGGATAACCAAAATTGATGATCTTTGGATCGTTGGATAGTTGAGAGTAGGAGGAAAATCCTTTGTTAGCTCAATCGCTTCCCGATCCTTGTGTGGAAGCCGTGCTTTGTCGTGTAGTGGCATTATCCAAAGGCACGTGACAGCTACAGTGGTAGCTGCAGGCATTCCCTCGAAACATTCTTTGGTCCTGGATTGGTATTCATGATCCAGTTCAAATGCATCCAGAACGATAGAATTATCCCGAGCGTGTTACTTTTTCGGCAGCCGGTAGAACCATGAGTTAACGAAGGGCTTTGAAATATGGAAGGACTTAAAACAAAGACTGCATCAAACTCTGACAAACCAATTACTGCCCACGTACCCTGTACTAGCTGTCCCTGCTGAACCGTCTACCTGAAGTGAGAAAGTGGGAACGGTAAAATCGGAATGCACGAAGTGTGATTGTTAAATATTCTTAATACTAGGATAGGTGGGGAATCAGAAAAGAAAATGGTAGCCGAAGGGTCAGTTAAAAGAAAGGAAAAGTTTGGATGCCACCCAGGAGCATAGAGCTTTCTAGCGAAACCTTTAACCGTCGGTTGTCACGCATCGTGATCTGGAAGCCAGTCCCAACTCGATGGTCGGAAGCGGACCGAACCTAAAAATAATGACTAAAAGGGTTAGAGTTGGCTGCAGATAATTTGCGTTGTTGCAAAATGACTACAAAGCGATATTTTGCAATAAAACATGTATCCTCTGGGCTTTAAGGTGAGAATACTTGCACTTACATGATGCATGCACGATAAGGCATCCGTTATGTGTGTATCTGTCGGTAAATAAAGGTTTTTGGTAATATGCACAGTGGCTTCGGTTTCGCTACCACTGAGGTGGATAACAACTGCCTTTCGTGCTATAATTCCTGTCCGTATAAGTCAATGGATGAATTTGCTGTCCTTCTTAACCTGTTTCAGATAAACATAGCCACGTGTTTTCGCGGCAACTTAGTGTTAACGGCCAGTGCGTATAACGCAGAGCACGGAATACAACTGCCCAGTGCTATTCAGGGAAAATGGTCCAATATGTTCGTATGCATTACAAATGGTAAGTGCCAAGTTTATTGACCAGTTGTTAAATTATATGTGCCCACGTTAATCTTCGTTTTTAGGCCGTTATGACGAGAATTGGCAGGGGTTAGCTTTACAAAGTTGGGAATAGTATTTTTAACCATATCCACTGTTTTTCATTTCATTACTCCTAGCCTGCATGTTGCAAACAGGCGCTTGTGTTTGGTGGAGGTAGGGCACCTTGTTCTTCTAATATACTCTTTCAAGAACCTCAATGAGTTGCAAGGGTACGTCTTGTATCCGTACAACATGAAAGTTTATAGGGATAAACTAAGCTCCATTCGTACGCGGTTAGGTGGGTAAAGCATACTTAACGACGTTAATGCGGTGGCGAAGCTTCTGCAGGGGAATGAGGCAGTCCATGGGGAGCGAAATATGGGTGTGGTTCGTCTTGTATTCTGCGTCCCGGCGTCCGCAACCGGGGTGGTGGATAGGTACAATGATATGTTGTTAGTAGATGCCACAATACCAACGTAAGTACGACAGTTATATCATGTTGCATTGTGTGCTAGTGGATGGGCGCACATGCTTTTAAGCCTAACGGCCAAGTGAGGCGGCAAGCAGATGAATGAGGGCTGTTTCTGCAGTGGGTGAAATGTTATCGTCCGTGCTTAATTCTCCTTCGTTGGTGGTCGACAAGTGCAATACCTACTTTAGTGCAGCATGGTTTGCTGCCGGTTCTGTCATTTGCGGAACATTCCAGGTTGTTCCAGCAAACGGTCGTGGCTCACGAATTAGCGCTGGCAAGTTTAGTATAGTCACTTTTTTGAGCATGCGTCACGTGGTGTATCTGGGTGCACTCGAGAAAAAGCTGCCTATTAATTTTTACTCACACCACATGCAAGCGCATGGAATTAGTACTCATTATGGGCTGCTTCCTCGCCGGCACAGCCTCTAGAAACAGTATTAAAATATACCTCTATAAGTAACACTGAAAAGTATCTTCTGATATAGTGGATACAGAACCCTGTGTACTGCCGAACGCAGTCGTAAAATCTTAGATACCTGCTAGGCAGCAATGTGAAAAATGCGGACGGTGGTCGATATTTTAAACGCACGTGGTTACCAAGTTCAATTAACTGGGCTACCTATAGACAGCTGAAGACGCCTATTTTGGATTGTTTTACCACAACCGACGTAGATAGCGAATAAGCATTCGAAAGGTGGATTAAGTGAGCGAACCTTTTTATTGCTGCTGTTTATTGCACTGGTTCGCATGTCTCGGAATGCCGCATCCCATTGGTGTAAAGCTTCGGCTAAGTCGGCAATGTCAACTCAGGTTCCAATCAAGAGTCCACGCATTTTGTACGGACCATGGCCTTGCCTCACAGCTTATGCTCGTGCAGTGTTTATACGCCATTAGGGTTCCGGCGATATAAATATTGTACTTAGTGAAGGCGCGAGCTCCCGAATAATCGGTTGCCGACAGCGGCTCCGTGTAGTTTTGTCTGGCGAACCCATGACTTGCTCCTGCTAGTTCCATTTGCAGTGGGATAAACCATGTAACTACATGGTTCATATAGTCATCCTAAACAATAATGACGTCCCTGTAGTAAGGTTACAAAGTCCACGAGCCAAGTGTAAGATACCCGTTGGTGGTGTATCTCAGCAGAGGGGAAACAACACATAATCATCAAACAAGGACCGCCGCCTCAAGGGGCGTGCACCGCGTGCGCCATTTTTACCCCGACGCAAAGAGAAAAAGTGAAAGCAGTCGTGGTCACCACTTCAATTGCGGACACCTATGCCATCTACCTCCTCCTGTCCACCAACCTGCCGACGCTTTTTCACAGCCAACTCCGCGGTGTTCAGGACTGAAGCCAAACGTCGGCGCAACGAAAGGAATATGACAGCAGGCATGTAATAAGATAAATTCAGTATATGTGGTCAAGAAGAAGAACTAGGACCGTTGGCGGATATCGTGGACGAAATAATATGCAGAAGTGCAGCGGATGGTGCTACCACTAGTGGACTGGCTGGCGGTCAAGACTGCCTTTGTAATCTTTGTGATATCCAGCCGCTTAACAACGGTTGTGCTTTGACTGCCTCGGTGACTGACACCCCGCCCATTTTAAGGACCAACGTCTGTTTTATAACCAAGTGCTTCCCCTGGCAAGGGCGATAAGCTTGCAGGGGGCTGGACCATTTGGCCATAGGTGCAGTGGGTGGGTGCGTACATGTATATTGTATTATGCCACAGATATTTCCGTTGCGTACTTCTATGCATGGATCAACTTACTGAAAGTTATCGCAACCCAATGTTAGCAAGAACGTACGCGACTTGGCTTTACTACCAAGTCAAACACGTCTGGCGTATTCGTCATATTGCCGCCGCAGGATGATGTAAACCTGCACGACCATACCAATCATCGAGAGGGAAATCGCGTATACTGTAGCTGGTACGTTTCTGTATCGTTAAATGATTACCATTCATACTTGCTAATGTACTAGCACAAAGTTTGTCCTACCTCTGCTTATCTTTCCACAGATAGATTATCCAGCGGTGATTTATGCGTGCAGCACTCCAAGCAAGGCAGCAGAAAAGCGTCTTGTTTCCACTTTTCATGCGTCCCGTTTGATGCTTTTCCATACCTGTTCCACTTAGGTCTCATTAGGTGTATCCTCCTTGCATCTGTTGGGCGCATATGATTAACCATTATTCATTCTTATCGCTTTGCGGGCTATAAGCATTTGCATCGCTCCCCACATAGACGGGGGTATTTGCAAGTGGTTTGAAGGTGTCATTGTCCCTACGCACCATTAATGATGCCCAGCTGGTTAAGCATTTAACATTTCAGTTTAGTATAGTGGTCTTGTGCCCTGGTTCCCTTGTTGAAACCTTCAGTGTCGACCGTTAAATTAAAAAAACTAGACTGTATATGCCTCTACGGTGCAAGGCTCTGTCCAACTAAGTGGTCGGCACAAGCTTTGCAAGGTGAACGCGTAAAATATTTAATTGCGTATGTCTTGTCCAATGGGTTATAAATTGGCTTCTGAGGTGGTTGGCATTTTGAAAGCATCGGGACGACTAAAAAATGGGAACAATAACTGATGCACATTTAGCCAAAGTACCATTAAATTAACACGGCCAATCATGGAACAGTGCCCAATGAATCTGCTACCGTGTGGGCTATTCCCTCGATAGGCTGCTTTCGCACTTCCATGCTCTAACTGGCTGTGTGCCGGTGTGGTATAATAGCATGTAAACCATCACCAGTTAAAAACATTTTTTCGTAAGTGTTGGTTGGTACATGCATTATGGATGATAAAGGCTCAAACCGTTCCGACATGCGGAACATGCAAGCGCAGCGCCTTTTGTCGTACGCAAGTGAGTCAGTGGCAAAAGGGGCCATCAATAAATAAATAAATAAATAAATAGTTTATTCTCGAATTTGTCGAGACACACCAAGTAAGGCATGATCAATATATACATGCAATATTGCTTCGCAACAAACACGTTGCTATGAGTGTAGTCGGCAGTAAGCCGAAGGTTGTACAGGCTGCGGAAATTGTGTGAGTAGTCAGGAGGGATAGAGTCATCAATGACCGACGGAATGTTGAATTCTAGAGTGTGTAGTGTAAAGAGTCAAGGCATTACATGTATAATGAAAACGATACATATAGGCATGGTGTAAATTAGTATTGAAAGTGTCAGGGCAATATTGAATAATGATTCTGGTCGACTTGCCAGTAGGTAGTTCTGGGCAGTGACTTTATTCGGTAGCGGGTCACATCCGCCACATTGCAGTGTTGTTACGCGGACATTTGTGGCTTTTTATAGGGAGAAGGCTTGCCAAGCGAAAACCCACCACGTCCTGGAACACTGACAGAAATTTGTTGGTGCAGTAATATATAACTGGCGGACCAGGTTTGCGACTGATTTCACCCTCAGATATCCGCAGTCAAATGACCTTCCATTTTCTCTGTTATTTGGGCAGGCATCTTGGGCAAGGCCGCCATAATGGCTGAGGCGAATCGAGGTTGGGGGCTTCGCGAAGAATCGTCTGTGTGGGTATCCAGGTGAGCGAAACGTCAGTTTCTTGCGTCTGCATTTTTCAGGAGTATGTATTCTTTTCAGGAGTGTGAAGTTCTCGAGTCCACCTATCATCATTGGACAACAGTCATGGGAGTGAGTGCAGTTGTATCCGTTTGTTGTGCAGCAATGTCCCTCATAGGTCCTTATTGGTTGTTCTGAGTCGGACAAAAGCGGTTCCTCTGTCCAGTCCCAGATCCCCAAGAAGTTCCGGACCTCGGAGAAAAGGGAAGGTGAGAGACAACCAAGACCGCAACGAACAGGCGTTGGAACAAACATTGTTAAAATCCTATGTTATAACATTTAGAGTGGAGACAAATGATGAACAATGTGCAGCGATGATTGTGCTGAAAGTGTTTTTTGAATGTTTTTTTCGAAAGCAGTGGCTCTATAAGTAGTTTGCTACTATCTACAAGGAATACAGAGCGTTGCGCCATGAAGCAGAGACGTAGTATCAGTTTACTATGATGCGACTATTGCGTGGAAAGATAGAAAGCAGAGTTCAGGGACCAGCGGCGTTTGAACGGTGGATAGACGGCTGGTGGCCAGCCTACATCGAAAGAGATGGTAAGTCAGCGGATAGATAGGAATCAAGCGCCGAATAAAAATTATCTGGTGATCAAGACAGAAAGACGACACGAGGGTACTAGGAGTATAGGAAAAGCCTATGAAAGCTAACCTACTACAAAGGTAAGTGTCGAAACCTTTGCTGCAAAAACGGATCCAGATTACTAGATGAAAAAGGATTGATCGATAGAAGTAAAGTATTAAAGATCAGTTAAAGGAAAGCGAACGTCCGGAGCAAATGAATATGTAGCGTCGCGCAGAGAAACAAGTCATACTAGAGTATTACGAAAATGGTGAGAAATGAACGCCTAGAGATGTAAAGCTGACGGGCGTCTGTGTGCTGACCAAGTGAGAGATTCAGATTCAGAGGAGGGAAGAACTAAGAGGCTAAGAAACATTAATTGATGGAAGAGCAGGGAATAGCCGAAATGCAAGCGTAGAGTAAGGTTGCTTGGAGTATCAGAGCAGTAAGGCCTAACCGCAGCAGCTATGGTGCTAAGATAATGATACCAAGCTGGACAGTGCCAGAGAATGCTAGCCCGAGAGTCGGATGACTGCAGGTAATAAGAGCTAAGACAATACAGCAAGTAAGGGATAAATGAACAGTAAGAAGGGTGAAGCAAAACAGCGGCTTGCACTGAATACATGGAGATGCCTGCACGACAGAAGACAGCAAACAAAGGCTTCATGAAGAAAGGACAACAAACAGATGAATGCCAGGCATACGGTAAGGCTCTTAAATAGATAAGAGCAAAAATAGGCGAAGACGCAGCGATGCGCATATGATAAGATATGCAGTGGTGCTAAAGTAATAAAAGTAGGGAAGAATAAGCCGGGAGAAGACAGAGAGAATACTGAACTACTATTAACTAGGTGTCACAGACGAGTGACAGCTGTGCATCAAGCAAGGAGCAGCTGTGCATTGACCGGATGAGGTAAAGAAGGTCATCTTAAAGGTACCGCAGTACTTCTGTTAGAAATGCTTCGATAAGGGATTCTCTGTGTGAGCAGTATTGACAACCTCTCTTCCTGTAATAGTGCGAGCCACTTGCACATGCTTCCCGCTGAAGCGTAACAGCAACTGCTTCACGTAGGCTTCCAAAGGACTAGATGGCAGCCGCTGTTGTGATACCCAAGTTGGATTCGAGAGCAGCCCTTCTCAAGCGTTGTACTGTCAGTCGTGCCTACGTTTCGTTGCTACGCTTTGCTTTCCTTGTGCGGAACGACTTAGGAGATCATTTGTTGCTCGCCACTTAATACAAACGGAACAGCTCGGTTTCCCGCATAACGGTCATGCGCTACCAGTGTGCTTAGCTTTACAGAGGAAATCGCTGGCGGCCTACATGAAGGCACTTCAGTAAGAATTGCTGTTCTGCGCTGCACCTACCTTGTGAAAGAATTAACAAACCTTTCATCGGTTAGGCATTCACGTTGTATGGGAAATAATCGCCATTGCTGCATTGGATAGCGGCCGTTAAGGCAGGGGATTCCGCACTTGTTGTTAGTCCCTGCAGACTCTCCGATTAGCACTCCTGGACGAGCAAATGTGTTATTTCCGTCCGATGGCCTAGATTTGTTCCGACGCCGTTCGAACGGTCCTAGGCGGAGACTAGTGCAACCGAGGTCAGCACAGGTACACACAAAAAGTTTACTCCCAAATAAATAGATAAATAAAGCTTTTATTCTCGACAAGGCGAGACACGCCTTTACAGGCATGATCAATTTGAGAAAACCATGCGTGATCAAGCATCTGCAACAATCCGATATGTTTGCCATAAAATTGCTTGTTTGTGCAGGGGGTATATAAGCACGCAATTGTGTGTGCGTTTGTGTAGCTGTGTAGTTTGCGATTGTAACTTTGCTTCTCCACTCTTGAATGTTTGCTATCGTCAGCAATGTGCGAGTAGTAGATTGGTCCGTGGGTTGGAAAGGATTGTCCAGTTATTCTAGACCCCTCTTATTCGTTATACCTACATTACACATTAGGCCTACTATCTCCTGTGAAGGTCAATTTACGCTGGATATTAATTTGAGAATTGCAGTTTCTAGTTAACTGGACATTTATTTTATCTTTTACCTTCCTTCTATACAACTAGTTGCCATTTCAATGGCGCAAGTGGGCGCAAGCGGGTTACATGGGTAAAATACAAACTCCGAATTATTTTTGTGTCTGGGTTTAAGCCTTCACCTGTTTGCCAACATTTACTGCTCTAAAGGTAATACCCCTCATTTTACGTGTGTCATTCATTTTGTGCGCATTCCTTAATAAACCATCATAGTGATACCATTGTTTATATTTTTGTGTTTTAAGTCTTTAATCGATTACTTCCTTAAATAACCTGCTGTTTTATTTAACTATAAGTGTACATATAGCACTGGGATACGCCATGTAGTTACACTTCCGCACATAGCGGAGAAGGTATAAAACTCAAGGAGCGTGCAGTGCTTTTACTGCGTATGCAAGCTGACCTTTTGCAAGTTAAACACTAAACTTTTCCTTTTATTAAAGGTTACCTAATTATTGTTTTACATTTGAACAATATTTCCCGTTACAATGAGCATACATACTGCGCATGCCTTTCTGCAGCGGCAATAAGGGACGTGGGTCAATTATGCTTCTTTATATGCAGGCATACAATACCGAAGCAACCATGCATACACTTATGCCATGTCAAACAAAGAACAAACCTGATCCACACATTTGGGCTACCAATTGCCAGGAGCCACTTAGAATTTTATTTCATAGGGCCGCGCAGTACCCTACGTTCCTTAAAAACCGTATTCGCAAGCCAAAGTCCGCCTTTTCTGTCAGCCTCTTATTTATATTTGGTTAAAGGTTAAATGACTTAGCATTTTCTATGTGTTAATATCCCGTTTTATTTTGAACTGTTTCGCTTCGCTCATTATCACTGCTCCTTTCGCGAGTCTGGTCCAACGAGTTTCAGCCCTTATCCGATCAGAGGCGTGTTAGTATATTGTCAACGGGAGGCCACGGTAACTAGGTCACTTATTGGGATTTAATAGAAAAGTCACCCAAACCGAGGACTTCCGTCAACATAAGGTAAGCGACGAAACAGTTCACTTTTATCATCCGGTAGCGTATTGAGTATATCCGCAAAATAACCAAGAGTTCCGGAGACATTTGTTCCCGAATACCTTGCAGCAACATTTTACCAGCTGGCACTACCCATCCTAAATCAATGTCGCCCAAGGTAAATCAGTAGACCAGCCCAAGTTGTGTCTAACGAATGCTGGGAATTACTTCACAAGCAAAGCTGCCTTAAGATTCATTAGGAGTGGAGATAAGCCACAACATACGGAGCCCCTACAAGTTGCCTTCTTCCCATTGTCGTGGTTAGGAAGGGCTGATGAGTTTCTGGCTAGCCGAACAACCTCCCCGTGGTACCAGCTGGGTGGCTCGGTTAAATCCTGTTCCAGCACATGGTTTGGCGACTGTGTTCCAGGATGTGGCTGGATTTCGTCTGGCAAGCGTTCTTCCTATAAAAAAACCACAGATATCCGTTTAACAACACTGTGACGTGGCGGATGTGACTCGCCACTTAATAAAGTCACTGCCCCTTCCCTTTTCTTGAGGGTCATTCACACATCACGAACGTCCTCCGATTCGAAGCCTTTCATCGATTCCCTTCTTTTATGGCGAACCCAGTGCACAAAACTCGCATAGAGTCATACAACATTGCTACTTTCAAATACACGCGTTAACATACCTCTACATGTCAACACACACACTCACACATAAATTCCTTTGCTATTTGTCAAAATGTACTAATTTGTGCGGCTGCCGATCACTCATATCTGTAGTACAATGCTCGCCTCTTGATGGCGTGCCTCGTAATGACGAGAATAACATGTCTTTATTTATTTATTTAAATCAAATAGCTGATTGCCAACAGGGCTTTCACCACCACAGACATGTCGAGTAGGAGGACGAACATGTCCAGTCCAAAGTACAGCACCTTGGCCCGATTTAGTTGCATCCCCACCAGCCAGATCATTCGCAAAGCCCAGCCGAATCTGGTTGAACCACGCGGGCGCCTACCCTAACGTGGATTCGAACCCGCGCCGCAAAAGTTACGAGACAAGCTTGTTACCCCAAGGCTACGGATAAACACTTGGCTTATTAACTCTGGAATATTCACAACACACTACAGAGGTTCACGTAGACAACAAACATTAATGACGACAATCCAAGCTTGCCTGGCAAGTCCTTTACCTGTATCGCGTGCAGCAATGGCGAAAGGCTTAGTGGGTTTTGACAAACAAGCCGTCTCCCTATATAAAGCTACAAACGTTCATTTTAGCACACTGTGATGTTATGTTTGGGCCCCGCTACTAACTGAACTCACCGCCCATTGCTTATCCTGAAAATAGTCTTCAATCCATAAACTACAAATATCTTTTAGTCCGATGGCGACGCGCTCAAACACAGGCAAAGCGTAGCTAGCCGTTTTTGAACGCAACCAACGCACCCACACTCATGCAATTGAACACCTACATACATTCATGGTTCCACAGATATAACACTTCCATTATATCATTGTACATAGCTCTAATACGCATTGTACTCGTACCGTGATCATGCCCGTGCAGGCCTGACATAGACAAGAAGAAAATTTTAGTTATTTATCCCCACAAAACGTCACTAAGAACAGCGTGCCCTAAAGGAAGGCTACACTCCAAGCGTACGCACTGTTCTATCCACTGCCAAAATGTAGACACCAGTAAATGCAGCGACGAGATATCTGTAAGACCTCAGCTATGTTGAAAGTGGTAGAAAAAGGACGGTATCAAAGGCTTACGAAAAAGTCGAGGAAAGGCAGATCAGTAGCGTGACCGCTGTTTATTGCCCCAGCTCAGTTTGCATATGCCACATGTAGGTAAGTTCGACAAGCAGATCCCTGTGAAATCCGTGTTGTATGGCACGGTGAAGCTCAAATTTATTCAAGTGGTTCTCCACCGAAGCCTGTACCAGGTATTCAGTAACTTGACCGTCACCAATGTCAAACTGACGAATGGTAGTTCTTGGGTAGACTGCTGGCACATATCCCAAACATTGGAGTGAGGATGGTATCTATCTATTCCGAAGATTGACCCAGCTATCAAACGATAATAATGACACGAAAAGTAGGACCACTTGGTTCTGATGACTATTTGTGCACCAGCTTCGGATGGACTAACTCAGAGCCAGCGGAGTTAGACTGTTTTGCGCCCTCAATCGCCGCAAGCTTTGAGTCACAGTTAAGCTAAACGCAGCTGAACAAGAAGCCCGACACTCGAACCTTAGGATTGCTAAATACATGGCTGTGGATAGCAGTCTTTTCGATAAATTTCATCCGACGTTTACAATTAAAATAGGGAAAACTGGGACAGCCTAGACAGAGGCAGCGCGATAGAGATTGCCGAACTCAGCACAAGACAAGACTTAAGCTGTCTTAATCGACAGCTTAGCCGATCTACTCAGCCAGCATTTACCACCGCATCCATAGATAAATATCGACGCACACACACGAGCCACTGTACGTGCCTCTTGACTGGTTTGGTAACTCATCGGTCACACGGAGGCTGGCAGCTCGTGGCAAAACCTCTATTTGGCAGCATGTGAACCTTAGGGCAGAAGGTGCGCTTGCACCAGCTCACAACGTTTAGATCGCTGGTTGTATAAGCCTGATGGCAACGGCTTTGTTTCCTAAATCCTTTGGTATGACACAAAATACTCTGAAAGCCTCAGCGGTCCTATATTGTTGTCCGATTTCGAGCAGATATTCTATTATACGAGACTTTATGCACTCGACAGTGCTCTTCTGCAAGGCGGTTGGACAGTGCACACATGCCCGTGTAGACAGTGGACTACTAGTATATTCGACGCGCCTCATACCACAGGCGCAAGTAGCTTGCACCATCTATCTATCTTACAACTGTGTCAGTTGCATCTATCGAGCTTGGTATTTTGACTGATATTCTGCTTTCCTGTATCTAGTTGTGCACGAGTTCTTCTAGACACAGTTTGAAAATATGTTTCATTAACTGATCTGGCTGACGTTTACTTGTCGCTTTCCGAGGATAGCTTCAGAGCCACCCTGGCGTATCCCGCGCAACTATATCTGAGCTACGAAAATAAATAATCCAGTCAGCTGGCTAAGAAACATAGTGTGAGCATTAAGGTATGGAGATGCAATCCAGTTTTAGTTATTCCCAGGCCGAATAAATGATCTGGATGGGTATGATGGATACATATGATTACGTCTTTAAGCTGTATTTCACTTTGCAGTGAACGGGAAAATTCTTACTTGAACCGGTACAAAACATAAGACAGCACATAGTAGGCACATGGTCAAGCGAATATTGAAGGAGCTGAAACGCGTAAACCTGATAATTGACGCATTACTGGAATGGCCAGCTTCAGTTGGCACGCATCCTTGCCGACTTTACGGACTAGCTAAAGCATGCAAACCACAGGTTCCTCTGCGTCTGCTAATCGACGTGGGGAACCAATTTTCACTTCATTGTAAAATGTATAGTAGTTTTGCTTAAACAAGTCGACTGCGCGAAAGGGCATGATAAATTAAAGCCCAAACATGACGTTGAGGGAACTGGTGCGAACATTCTGATCAAAGAGACCGTCAATTTTCTGTGACGGCTTAACACAAAGAACACTTGTGCGATAACTCTGATGGGGAAACTGAAGGGGTTAAATTTAAGGTGCACTTTAAACAGCCAAGTTTTATTTGCTGGGATGTACTGCAAACTGAACGACGGAGCAGCGATACGATGACCTCCGGCGCAGCTGCTTGTTGCAATTTTCCTTGCTAGGACGAACATAGGCCTATAACAGCCATCGTCGCATTATTTACGTTTTATAGTTTATGTATTCATGACACGTTTATACTCTGTGATTCAGCCACTGATGTTTTTGGTCTGTTGCACCAATTAAACAGCGTATCTCTATAGTAGAACTTCATCGGTGAAATGAAGAATGATGGTAAACTGGCCTACTTGGAAGTTTTAATAAGGAGAAAAGCAGGCGTTACTAGAAAGCTGTGGGTTTCGATAATCGGCGTGGGCTGATCAATACACGCATTTTCTCCGTTTTGTACTCCTGAAGTATAAATGGAACCTTCTTCATTGCTTTTACTTTTGCACTTCCAAATTTTGCAGCACGGAGCCATTAAGAGACCATAAGTAGCACATACGCTAATCGCCGTTAGAACAAGGTTGCCCAGCACACAGTGAGCCTTGCTTCTCGTAAGCTGATCACAAATGTGCCTAAGCAAGTCGGTGTTCTGTCAGTGCCCCTCAAAGGAGTTGCTGCTTTTGCGTTGCTGTACAACTAGTTACCACTGCACTACCTGGAACGAACCAAGCCGCCTATCCACACTTCGATTCCGAAACCGGGCCGTTTGTTGCTCGGCACCTCGAAGACAGACTATCGGTGCAGTACGAAACCCTACCTTCTATATAAACGACTCGCACTCGTGGTGTGAGGTACGTCAGATATACAACTAGGTGTCCGTCTAAACGGATACCGGTACACCGTCCAACGGTTTTGCGGAAGAGTACTGTCTATTGCAAGAAGTGTTTTCCTAGCGCACCTGATTGAAAGTGGACAAACACACAGGACCGCTGAGGCTATCAAAGTAGTTTATGTCGTACAGAAACGCTGCAACACATGGCTTAGTACCCGAAGGTTGCAAAAGATTGAAGCCATTGCATTTAGGCTTACGCAACCAGCCGTGTAAATAGTGTGTGCTTGTTCAAGTGCACCGTCTGTCCGGACTAAGTATATAAATCGATAGTTTTATTCGCGAGAAAATGAAACACACTAGTACCGGCGTGATCAGGTGGTTGTCAGAACCACAGAAACAAACTGAGGGCATATTCACCATACGAAAAAGGTGAGTGTTCGCAAAATACACGGTTGGATAAACGGTGCGCAGTTGTCTTGTAGGAACGTCGCGAGGATGATAGGCATGTTCCTTGGTGTCAGGTAGGTATGTGGCGTGATAGCACGATAAAATCTATAAGTGTTTTCGTTTCAGAAAGGCTGGGTGGGGTTTCGAATAGCTCAGGAGATGGATCTTCATTATTCTGGGCGCATAGGTACCCGTTAGGTTGTTTGATAAATACGGTTTGACGAATGGGTGTGATTAGGTTCGTAAGCCGTTGTGTCCACAGCTTTACGTTATCGGGACCTTGTCAGCGTTTAACAGTAGGCAATGACTTTGTTTTGGAGGCTAGCCACCTCCGCTACGTTGCATTGTTATTAAGCTGACATTTGTGGCTTTGTATAGTGAGGACGCTTGTTATGCGAAAACCCACCTGGTCCTGAACCACTGCCGTTGACCACAAGTTGAATAGCAATGCGCCACGGGCAAGGCCACTTTACGATCGATTTTCCGCATAGCTAAGCGTAATCGGGGTGCACCCATTTGTCAGTGGCTGAGTGTAAGGCTTAATAAGTAAATAACTATTTTATTCTCGCCAAAAGTCATGATCAGCATAGTGCATATTTGCACATGATAGCATGGTCAGCAGGACAAAGAGCGGGAGTAGTACAGATGTAGCCAGTAGTGTAGGTCCACACGGCGCAAAAATCGTATGAAGACTATTTCCACAGAATAAGATATCTGTAGTTACTCTACTAGCACGTGAAAGCGATTTTCGTCTTTAAAGACGTCAAAGACAGTTCAGTGAGTCTGTTGCGGGTAAAGGCTTGGGCTTCGGAAATTATATGTTAACTAGCAATACCTTCCGTTAAAAAGTTATGTAAGAAGCTCTAAATATTAGTAACATTATTATTATTCCAACCAAGTTACTCGAAACCTGCCCCATATTTGTTATAATGTATTAAGGTAACTAACATTTGTTCTCATCGCGGATACTCAAGCTACTTCTGTCGCCTTCGCTATACGCTTGCTATGGTTAACCGCCCGACTGCTTGCAATGTTTCTACAGTAAGTGCGTTGCTTGATTGCTAAGTATAATACTTATATTTCCCGTATAACAGGCAGACGCAGAAATTACCGACTTTGCTCTTGCAATGCGCCGAGCAGTCGCACTGTAAGACATTGGCGTCAAATGGTGTCCACTGCGCAGTCAAGCGGTGATGATTCTCAGACAGCTGTACTTTGCTTCATAGACTGCACAGCTTCCACATCCAACAGTGTAGCATGCTTAGGTACTGTGCCAGAAGTACTGTGTTCATTTGTCAGCTAGTAACATTATGGTTGTACGTGCAATTATCCCAACATCAGAGGCACATGAATTAGTTGAGCGTGGATGTACATCAACTGAGTGAGAGTTTTTCATTTACCTACATCTGTTCAGGAGTTGAGTCCTGTGCCACAGGACCCTGTATTATGCAACCGCAAGGAAGCAGTAATTTGGGTTTTACAACCCAACACCTTCGCGGGCATCTTCAACGATGGTTCATACGATACCGCATAGCAACCTCCTCTGTAAATGCTCTACTGGCAAAACTTCGGCAGTGTCCTCCGGAGTTGCCCACAGGTTGTCGAACGCTGCCAAAACCACCCCGATTTACGACAACGGAACGCATGATGCCCGGGACCTACGGTCACCTAGGATTAGAGCTAGGTTTGTTAAAGACGATCCAGGGGAACAAGTTATCACCGGATATAGTAGTGCACATACAACTGCATGTAGATGGTTTCACGCCATTCCGCTCGTCCCCAGTACAGATATGGAGCACTATTTGCCACGCCATTTGGCCAACTGTAGGCGTCGTGTTCCCTGTAGGCATGTACTATGTGCCAGATAAGCCTGCCGATGTTGACCACTGTAAAGCAGCACTTTCGCTAGTATTAACGGCCTTGTGTGGGAAAAAGTTGACCTTCCTATGCAACTCATTTTCCAATGCCGTGTCCCTAGCAGCAGTAAGAAGTGATGCTCCCCGTGCATATGTAGAGAGGAGGAATGGCCATTCCAGATACGGCAACGGCCATAAATTTTGCCAACAGGGTGGGTATGTTAATCGAAGGGTAAGGCTACCCTTGACTACATCCCTTGCGCGCACCAACAGGAGCTTTAGGGCGACAAGCTGCAAACCTCTTTCATACTTTGTGTGTTTGCCAATTGACATGGTTAAAGCGTTCTCTACAGACTACATGCATGCGGTCTGTCTGGGTTTAATGTGCAGGATAATATTCCTTTGGCTAACCGGTCCTGTGGAAACAAATGGTCGGCTAACTACCGAACAACTCAGGGGCCTAAACCAAGCCATGCTGTGTAATAGCCACCGGTAGACGCAAAACTTCACCAGGTGCTATAGATGTGTTTCAGTACATCGTTATTGGTAAGCCTCGGAAGTCCGTCAGTTTTTGTTATACGCAGGTCCAGCAGTTTTGAGACACTTAATTTGGCCTACTGTACAAGAATTTCATGGACTTGCACTTGGGGATATATATATCATGCCCTCCACTACTTAGCAGTTCACACTGTGAATTTGCTGAGTTTGTGTTGAGTTTGCGTCCAAAGAGATTATACTTTGTATGGTGCTGATGAACTGACTATCAACGTGCATTCGCTCATCCACTTAAGGAAAGATGTGCGTGCGACTGGGCCATTAGATGATTTCTCAGCGTTTCAGTTTGAATCATATCTATATCAGTTAAAACGAATGTTGAACAACGCTGCTAACCCCGGTAGCGCAGTTAATACGACGGTGCATAGAGAGCTTCAACCTTTTGTCGTTCGATGGTGAATCTCTACCGCATGCTGCTTCACCCCCTTAGGTGCAAGTAAATGCTAACTAGCTTACAGCCGTGAGGGTGTCCTGTTTACCTCATTGCCCCTTGACGATGTCGTGAATGCATACCGAAAGCCCTACTTGATTCGTCGCATCCATAAATGCCAAGATAGTCAGGTCAGGGTCGCCTGTCAGGTTTTTTCTGGACCATCTGATCTTTATGACAAAGGTATGAAATCAAGTGAGCTAGGTGTTTACACGGTTGTTTGCGTTGATGCCGAAATAAAAACGGTTAGCACGGACGTCATACCATGCAAGTGCATCATGTTTAAAGGTGCCAACGCGGAGGGAATCTTAGCGCTACTGCACACCTTTTGTTGCAACAGCTGTCAGCCATTTAAATAACGTAGCCCCGGTAGCTTCATTGCAAGGGGAATATGGGTCACATTTATTCTCGAAAAATCATGTTAAGACGGTACCTTACTTAGAGTACGTGGTTTACATCCATCGCAATGAGGCTGGACCTTACCGTGGTGCGATGGTTTGTGTGCCTCAGCGATCCATTGAGCTACGCTGGGTGGTGCTTTTGCACCTTCAGCGTCACTCATACCAGATTGGTCAATGGTTAGAGGCCAGACAAACGCAGCCTCCTGGTCCTCAAGGTTGGGGGTTGGAATGAGGGTGGCACCTTATTCCTTAAAACGGACTCCTTGTAGCCCAACGCCAAACCCGCTGCCTTGCGGTCAGGTTTTTGAACCAAAGGCTTTGGTTGAGAACCCTAATCGTTCTCCTGTCTAGGCCTGGGCAACCTGACAGTATTCTGCCCACGCAATACACTGAACCTTTCCTACAACAACTTCTTGATGCTCTTGCCGTCACAGAGGATAATAAACGGCGCCTTATCTGCTGCATCGAGCGGGGTTGATAGGGGTATGGATGCTACTGCTCAGGCCTTCCCGTCTTCTTATACTCCTTCTTGCGCTTCTTCAACCTTATCGTCCCGCTCCAACTTTACTTATATCCCACACATTTTCAATCCCCCAATTCTTGGTCCTCCCCCAGCTTACTTCTATAGTCGCTTGTCTTCTAATTTCATATCACACACAATCGCACGGCCTCGCTCCAATCCAGTTGACAAGTCCATGTTCAACCAAGCAGACAACATCAGTTCCTCCGTTTCCCTTTGGAGTCCTCGTGTCTCGCTAAGACTGGCATGCCTCAACGTGCGCACTTTGCTGCAGATTGGCCAACAGGCAGCACTTGCCCGCACACTAGAGACTCTATCGATCGATATTTGCTGTTTATCAGAAACCCGCATGCAAGGTTCGAGCTCCGTGCTTACCCTGAGATCCCCCACATGGACATTGGCGGCACATTCTCATTGCGCATGCCTGGCGATGAGGCAGCTTCAAAAGCCGGTCAAGCTGGCGTCGGCATTGTTTTGAGTCCCCAGGCTGAAGCTGCCCTGATTGATTGGATCCCAGTAAACAGTAGGAAGTGTGCCGTTAGATTAGCTGGTTCGTTCCGTGTTACGAAGTGGCGCGGGGACAAACGGTGCCTTTTTGTCATTGCGGCCTACTCTCCTACAAACTGTGGCACTGATTCGGTAAAAGATGATTTCTATCAGCAGCTTCACGAGCTCCTTCGTTACAGAAGAAGCACGGATACTGTGGTGTTGGCTGGCGATCTAAACGCCCAAGTCGGAAATTTGTCCTCTTATGAGCTTCATTTGGGTGGCCAACATGGTGTAGGCTCTCGTAATGATAATGGTGAGCGATTGCTACAGCTGTGTGAAGATGCTCGCCTCTTTCTCGCGAGCACTAACTTTCGACACAGCAGGCGCAGAAGTGTGACTTGGCGGCCACCAGCCTCAGGCCAGCCATGGACGTAAACCAATCATATCGCGATCAGTTACCGCAGTTACCGATGATTCGGTAAAGAACGACTTCTACCGCCAACTGACCCAGCTTCTTCGCCACAGAAGAAGCACGGACACTGTTGTGCGGGCTGGGGATCTGAACGCTCAAGTTGGAAAGTTGTCCACTGATGAACTGCATCTGGGCGGTCGACACGGTGTAGGCTCCCGTAATGATAACGGTGAGCGGTTACTTCATTTGTGTGAAGATGCTCGCTTACTTCTTGCGAGCACTAATTTCCGACACAGCACCCGCCGAAGGGTGACTTGGCGCCCACCAACCTCGAACCAGCCTTGCACGCAGATCGATCACATTGCGATAAGTTACCACTGGAGAGGCTGCATCCAGAATTGTCGCTCGATTTGGAGCACATGTGTGGACACCGATCATGCACTTGTATGTGCTGACATGCGGATGCGCTTTGGCGGACGCCCACGACGACGCTGTGAGCGTATTGACACCAGCCAACTGACAAAACCAGCTGTTCTGAATGCGTATCGAAGTACGCTAACATAAGAGTTGAGCAAGCGCTCACAGGAGACGATTGATGGTCACTGGTCACATGTTCACCAGACCTTACTAGCAGCAGGCAAATCCTCATGTGGTATGTTTAATAGACAACATGGACATTGGGTCTCTTCGCAGTCTCTGGAACTTATAGATGCTCACCGGCAAATACCGGCTGGAAGCGAGCACAATGAAACTCGCAAAGCGTTCCGGGCAAAACTCCGTGCTAGCCTGAAGAGAGACCGCGAATCTTGGTGGTCTCATCGTGCGTCAGAGATGGAAGTGGCCGCTGCCCTTGGCAACCATCGTAAGTTATGCCGTCTGATACGGAAAACGGGCAGCAGGAGACCTGGTGTTAGTGAAACTATACGTGACGAGAGTGGACAGCCTATCCACAATTTGTCAAAACGGCTGGAGCGGTGGGCTGAGCATTTTGCAAAGCAACTTAATCTGCTTGAATTGTTCGATTCACCGGTCACTGATCGCCCCGCTCCGTGGGCTGTCCCTTTGGATCCACCCTCTCGCTCAGAAGTCGAACGTGAGATCGGACTGTTGAAGTTGAACAAAGCCGCGGGACCAGATGATATTCCTCCAGCCCTCTTCAAATTTGGAGGCTCTGCTCTTGTTGATGCTTTGCATGAATTACTAGTGAAACTGTGGGAGCAGGAAACTGTCCCAACCGACTGGAGCCGCTCCGTTATTGTTCCCATCTTCAAAGGCGGCTGGCGCTCAGAATGCGGCAACCATAGAGGAATCAGTCTGATCTCCATCGCTTCCAAATTAATCGCGTCCATAATTCTCCACAGACTGACTGGCGCTCGTGAAAGCCAGATTCGTGAGGAGCAAGCCGGGTTTCGTCGGGGTCGTGGCTGCATCCACCACATCTTCACCTTGCGTCAGTTGTTGGAGCACCGTCACACATATTGGCGGTCCACCGTGGTCGTGTTCCTCGACATCAAAGGTGCCTTCGATTCGGTTTATCGATGTGCCCTTTGGAATTGTGTACTCAGGAAAGGTGTGCCCGAGAAATATGTAAATATTATCCAAGCATTATATGCGCGTAGCACGGGCAGAGTAAGGGCTTACAGCAGGCTGTCGCCACCATTCAATATCTCCAGCGGTGTGAGACAAGGATGCCCGCTGTCACCTTTCCTCTTCAACTTTGCTATTGACGAAGTCATGGAGATTGCATTTACAAGACATGACTTGGAAGGTGTGGAGCTACTCCCAGGAGAACGACTTCTTGACTTAGAGTATGCAGACGACATTGCCCTCATCTGTGACAGCTCCCAGACGTGTCAAGCCGCGCTGGACAGATTAGCACTGGCTGTCAGTCGCTTCGGGCTTTGCTTTGCACCACCGAAGTGCAAAGCGTTCCTCCAGGATTGGCAGGGTTCGCCCCCTGTGTTGACCCTTGGTGAGGATCAGCTAGAAGTCGTTCAGAAATTCAATTACCTGGGAAGTTGTATCAGCGCCCTTGGGATCGAAAACCAGATCACGAACCGCATAGCGTAAGCTCGAACTGCTTTTGCTAACCTTCGCCACCTATGGCGACGGCGCGACATTACTCTCGCCCCGAAGGGTAGAGTGTACAATGCAGCGGTACGTTCGACCTTACTGTACGGTTGCGAAACCTGGCCCCTAAGATCGGCGGACATGAAGAGGCTACTTACGTTCGACCATCGGTGCCTTCGCAATTTGACTCACATCTGGTGGGAACACCGCGTGAGTGACGAGCGTGTTCGACGCCTTGTTTACGGCTCAGGAAAAGGGAATGAACCGCTCAGCACCGTCAATTCACTCACCAGACTCCCATGGCTGGGCCACGTGTTGCGCATGCCAGCCCACCGACTCCCTCGACGTGCGTTGTTTGCTCACCGGGGATGTGGGTGGAAGAAGAGGAGAGGTGGCCAAGCGATGACTTGGTCGAGAGGAATGAAGGCCCTCACTTCGGAGCTGGCCTCAGTTGGAGCTTCACTTCTCCCTAGTTGGGGTCCAACAGACGGTGAACACGTATGGCTGGATACACTTGCTGATATGGCAAGGAGCCGACCTCAGTGGCGTTCCTGCTGTGGGTTTCTTTGTCCCTCCCCATTCCTTTAGCCTCCCCCTCCATCTACGATCTTATTTCGTAGGGTAAAACGTAATTAAATTTTTGTTCTTGCCTAGTAGCCGGCTAGTAGCTTACCGGAACGATGCGTATCCGTTGCTGGTGGCTCAGCTGGCATTCAACTGTCGTATTTATTTTTCCTTTATGTATTGTATGTATGTATGTATTTCCTTTATGTATTGCGGTACAATAGCGGAGGTGTTTTACCATCTCTCGCTGACATGTATAATGATGATGATGGTTTACATTATATTGCTTTTGTGCACCTCTTGCAACTACTTTTACCAGCTATCTCACCTAAACCTGCGTGGTAGTGTCTTGCGTAAGCCAAGGAAGATAGTACGTCGTTGGTATCAGCTGCACGTGGATGAACCACGAACGTATACCGCTATCATACGGAAGTTGCCTTCTAAACTCTATTACGGGGCCGTGCGGAATCCCTTCTCACTGAAATCCTTGGACCGCAGATATGATGTCAAAGTATTACGCCAGACCAATAAGTTGTGTACTTCTACCAACCTGCCGCAGGTAGCTTTGCTTACATCTACTATGTGGGGCAAACCCAATTTGTGTTCCTTTATCCGATGACACGAAGAAGGACGTCAGCATGAAAGCCACACAAAACCCATTTGCGTAAATATATTTATTTCAACATATTATTTGCAGTCATGTAAGCCGCAGACGTGTTCATGATGATGAGGAATTGCTGCAACCCAAAAATTTGGCATCCCGGCAGATGCAGACTATGCCGTTGCGTTACCAGTCACCGGCTTTCAACAACGTTCACGGTCTACATTCTTGCATACACTTAGTAGGAAATGTACCCTCTCTTTATAGGAAGGCATAGATATGTTTAACAATGCTGTTCGTATCACACAGCTTGTTTGCCGCAGGTCTGCGACTGTGTATCCGTGCACAGCCAGTGTGCACGACCATGGGTGTTACTAAAAATGGTTATCCAAGTGAGTGGTATTTTTGACCATTAATACCCTACGTTTTACAGACCAAATGGTTGAACAGAACACCCGTCCCATCTTAAAATCAAAGTCGTCTGCGGCGCAAAACTATGCTCACTGCCACGCGCGTCTGAGCGGTATGCTCTCAGAACTACTTAACACCTAGAAGACAATTATTAGTGTGTTAAGGCATGTGCTTATCAGCTTTTACAGAAACTCATTAACAATGAGCAGGTTGTGTCTAAGCATATGAGTTGCTTGTCCGACACCAAGTATGCTCTTGGTGAGGTGTGTAATTAAACGATTACTGCTGTTCCAGCAGGTCTACCTCTTTCGTTAACGTCGGTGGATGGGCTGACTGCATTTGATTCTTCCCTCGTCGACGGCGCCGTACAAGACAAACTTGTAACTTGATGCATAAGCGTTGTCTATACATTACGCAGGTACAATAGCTGCAACGAATTCCCGGCGAAACACTGTCTGAGTGCCCGAGAAACATCGCTGAAGGCAAGATCACGCGTCAGTGGGCCTCACAGATTAAGTCCTCAGGCTGCAGAAATATGCCGGCTTTCCGCCGGACCACCATTTATCACTTGATGCATGGTAAGTGCAGCATACCAGGCTCAAACTTCGCAGGTACCCTGCTCAATCGCTGCGACGCGACGCCGGCAAGTGTGGCACAAGTCATCAAAAACTAGTTGTGCAATGTGCGCCTAAGAACAATACACATGTCGTCACTAGAACCCTTCCTAACAGCCAAGTGGGCTACACGAAAATCTTTCGCCATATTTACAGTACTCTGCAGACAACCGATTTACAGACGCCTGAAATCGTAGATGCTCCTTAACTCGCTAGCCACTTTGTACATCACATACGCTACTTTTACAGTTAATGGAGACTTCCTATAGCCTCTTGCTCATCTTGTTACCCTCATGGGGACGGGGTTGAAAGGTTTTTGGGTAACCACTAGCAAATGCGAGTTAAACAAGCACGTAAGCAGGACAGATACCGCAATGCAAAGAAGCCAGCTGAGCAGCTGGCCTGGGCCGTCAACGTCAGGGGATTGGCTTGGTCCGCTACTAAGCTGTAATCAGATTGGTTGGGTCGGTGCGATCTGATTGGGTGCAGTCTAGCGACAAGCCTTTGACTCTCATTGGTTGCCGATGAACGGCCCATTTTCAGACCTACCTGCTTTTGCAATTGAGCCGTTTAGCGTGTCGATCCCCTCAAACCTAGTTGAATTGCGCTTCGTCACAGATCTACTAGGGAACAGCTCAATGTGCTTGCAGGGTAAGAATAATATCATTGAAGTGGATTAAGTTGCTGAGGAGCTGGTCTGCTGAGGTCGTGTATATAATGCGCGTCAGGTGAATGAAGCAGAAGGAAAAGCTGCGAAACTATTTTAAGGATAGTGGCATGTCATTGAGCAAACAGGTAACTAACTAACTAAATAAATAAAGGTACATTTTAAGGCTTTGCTAGAAGGTGTGCGCTGGAGAGGTCAGAGCATAATGCATCGTAACCGCATGCTCTTGCTTGTATAATAAAGCAGTTTAGGTACTACTTGAAAGCAAGTGCTGCGCCAACGCTGTAGGAACCGTCTTTCAAGGATAATTATTCCAGCTCCCTTAGCCATTTTCTGTAACTCACGATCCGCATAAACGGTGAACGTATGGTAAGACAGAAGAAAAGCGATGGCATCAGCCATGTCAAGAAAGCGATTGGTAATGATTGCTAGTAAAAGCAAATGAACAATTATTACTAAAAGTCTAATAGTGGACGGCACCGTTGTAATTCGCTGAACATCATAAACGTGGAATTTTACAAATCCTTCGGTGGCGGGAAATTCTTCTACCGCGCGGATTTTATATAGCCCTTGGTGGACCTAGATGTGGCGAGCATTTAAAAGGGTAAAATTTGCCTATTATTGGTTGTAGAGTAAAGTAGAAATCTATGGGCGTTTTCGGTCGTTAAAAGCTATCTTATCCCCTAGATACCCAACGTACCCGAAGATGCAATGTAACCCTCGATCTTTAGAAACCTACTTACTCCAGATGGGTCTTCATCTTTAACTGTGGCTACATAGAGACTACTTTCCGTAACCGAGAAGTTGCCAATGCGGCTATGAATGCAGCAGTAAGGCGACTTGCGGAAGGGGTTTCCTTGTGGCTTTATGCCATTTTTAACCATAGACTCATACAGAGCTGTATTTTCCATGTAAACAGTTTTTCCTGGATAAGGTAACCTTGTAGACACAAGAGTATCTTCCTGATACAGGATAAATATTATGCTGAGCCATATAGGCGTCTGCAAATCAGAAAATTACTGAATTGACTAGGAAACCTGAAAATATGGCGCAGGATTGAGGTTGAAATGCCGAGAAGCGTTTCCTGAAAGCTTCAACTTTTCCATATACACCTTCATTAGCTGTTTGAATAACCGATCATCGTCCAAAACACGCTAGGTTGCTCACGTTGAACTATTACAACAATACTCCCATCGGAATCCATCTCGGTCGACCCCTTGCCGAACATGGAGCACGTAGCGTCCATAGTGCAGACAGGTATGTCAGAACACCATAGCGCGCCCCCTTATAAACCGATCGACAAACTCGTCGATTAAAACAAACCTTGTACAAATTTTTTATTTTATCACTTATTTTAACCTTTCCATCGGCTTCCAAACGCGCTGCTTATGATGTTAACATTTACGTTGAGATTTCTCTTTAAGTTGCCCGCCACCTCTGGTAAAAGGATTGTCCACTACTCAAATCTATCTGAGTAACGGATAACCTCCAGCGCCGAACACAAGTGGCCTTAAGCGCGTCCAAACTTAAGCAGCTGCTTCGTGGCGTAAATTGTGTTAAAAATAGAAACTGCACCACTTAGTCAAAACCTTGTTTGATCGCCGTATAAAGCATGAGCAAAGTTTCCGCAATACGTGCAGTATTTCCCGGGTTCGGGAGCTACCGCCAATGCCGTAGCCAGAAAAGTTGCTACCACTGCCGTATAAATTTTCTAGCATGTACCGTGAAAATAAGAAGAGTTATACAAAGTGGCTCATTACTGTGGAATCTCAATAGGGCTGCGTTTCCATAAATGTACAATATAGCTCCAAACTAGCTGTACTTACGATGTACGACTCAGTGGCCGCAAACCACCGTTTTCAAGGGTACGTTATAAAACCTGGACGAATATATGAAAAACATACGGAGAAACGCTCGTAGGGTAATACAGCAGGCTTTGCCTGAGCGAAATTACGAGACGCTTTGTAATTAGACCATGGTCAAAAGCCCTCCGTGTGTGATTTTCAGAGGCTTGCAGGTCGAAGCAACCACTGTATAAGTAAGTAGGTGTAGTATTATGAGTGTATATATATTTATATATATGCATAGAATTTGTGAAATGTGTCATCGGTCAAGTTGCCAGTGGGTGGTTGGGTCAGTGACTTTATTGTGTGGCGAGTCACATCCACCACGTCGTAGTGTTGTTAAACAGACTTTTGTGGCGTTCTGTAGGGAAACTTTTGCCAGGCAAATACCCACGATATCGGGTAGCACGGCTGACCGGTGATATGGCATTGACAGTGTTGCATCTGACCGATTATTCTCGCGGTTATTTGCAAGCATGCTTCACCACTTGTTTCCTGTGGCTATGCAATTGTCTTCTTCGGAGTCAACCACGAATGGTGGGAGCTGTTGAAGCCGGACGACTCAGATGACTGGTATTGATTCGATTATGTTTCCGGATTCTTTTCGTGTGTCAGTATCTCGAAGTGCGGATGTTTTCATTGTTTCGTCTTGATTCCGTGGCTAGGTGAGCGTCGCAGGAGTGTCCTCAAATCTTTTTGTGCAGCTAAGGATATTCTTTAGGATAACGGAGAAAAGAAAAACGGCCAGGATACACCTTCAGTGGTTAGAAGCGGCGCTACTGAATGGAATAGGACTATGTAGATTGGGATGCAGTTGTGTAAGTGAGCAAGAACCTCAGAGTAATGAGGGTCTGAGATTTCATACGCAATATAATTGTCCAAGCAGATAATCCACGGACCGGGTGGGTTTCGCAGACAAGGTCCGGATGAAGAACCATTGCAGCTAAGTAGAACCCTTGCGGAGAGATAAAGCTTTTTGTGAAATGCTTCAGAAGTAAAAAGGATTTGATTCTAACGGTTCAGGACAGTAGTAAACACCGATCAAGGGATTTTCGGTAATCTCCGGAATGGCCAAAGCAACGTACTTGTAAATACCACTGCCAAAATTCATCTGCTAGGCATAAGGTCATCGGCAGACGACACTAGCGAAGTTGAAAAGATGTCCCTAGTATAGCTGCACTAAGTAGCTAAAGAGCGTGATATTGCAAGAGAAGCGATTTATTGCAGGGGGCCGAGCCATAACGCCCTAGTATCGCAAGTAAGTAGGAATCTCTCAAGCAGATAAGGTGCTTTTTGAGTTGAAGTTCTGGAGATGTGAAATATTGCACCCAAGTGCTCACATGCTTCCAAACTGCTGTTTCTCCACATGCTGCTAGACTCCGAGTGACGGATGAGTCACCAAACCCATCATGCAGCACGTGCAGCGGCTCGCATGTTGTTCGATATTTGCCTACGGGTGCCGTGCTCGATGCTGCCCAAGTTGATCAGCTAAGCTACCGATTACGACAGCTTAAGTCCGGTCTCGTTATGTTGCAGCCAATCACTATCGTGGTCCATATCTCTAGGCTGTTTCCGCTCTCTAGTTTTTAATTGCAAACGCCTGATGCCTTTTATCGAAAAATGTATTATTCGCAACAGTATGCTCTAGTAAACTATAATCTTTTGGACCGGTTGAAACTAATGCAAATTGCGCGGGGAGGTCTGAATATCAGAAACCGTGTAATGGTGTGCGCTATTTCATAAACTTTATGCGCTTTGATGCTTGTGTATACATTGTTGAAACTTTGCCTCTCTGAGTAAGCATTGAATTGCTTGCAAGCAATTGCTTCCGAGCCCTCTGAAGTCTACTCGTAGAGGACGTGTGGAGTCCTGAGATGTTGCTTACATGTTTTTCTAACTTCTTTTGACTATACTGGGCGCTGCCTGATAGAGCAGCTTGGTGCTTTCCACAACAACTAGGCTGTTTATTCCGTTGGAATTTGCCCGTGGAATGTTTTCTATGGAGGACGTCCCCCTAACTACCCATTCCTTATGAGGGAAATGTAATAAGCAGGAACCGATGAAATTTTCGCATTATGATTATCCCAGGTTAAGTGGACAGACTCTGACATCGAGGTATCCCATTGCAGGATTGGAGCCGTTATTCGTATTGAAATACAATCCGCCAGCCAGATATTTAGAAGCACACAACCCATGATTATGGTGTGTTGATTAAACCTCCCAAAGATATAGGCATACGTGCTCGCTGGCTTCCAAAGATTGACCTTAGGAAACGTCAGTTGCGAACCCGTAAGACTTGGCGGAGACCAGAGCTAAAGCAGCCAACAATTGTGTGTGCATTTACCAACTGCGGAAGCCCAAGTACTGGTGCGGTGGCATGTGAATGCTCAGCTCAAGCACACCGAACAATGAACAGTGAAGTCATACGGGTTAAGAAGTAATGCTTTACAAGCCAAGTTAGGTGGTTTTTCAACGTTATAAAACAATAAAAATTCAGTGGTTTCTTCAAGTTTAACAGAGACACATCGTTCATTTCGCCTTAGTCCAGCGATTCGTATAAGTAGAAAGAAGTGACGACAGTCCAAGTCTCTCTCCTATCAAATGCTTACTTCTACGTTGGTCAGTCTCGACGTCCGGCATAGAACATTCGTGCACCTGTCCCCTTGTCCAGGTTTTGTTACAAAGTTACGTACCCTGTCTCCCTTACTGGGCGAATTAGTGTCCGACTTCCAGTCCATCGGCGTCTTACCTCGTTCTCATTCCCATTCACAAGAACCCCTATCGACCTGGACGCTTTCTATTGTTTTGCTCGATTTGTTACCCTCAAAGCTTTGTACAGGTCAGTGTGCCGAAACTTACCCTAGAACTTTTTCATTGGCAAACGCGTACCATTATCCACATTGGCTCATTTGGATTTGGAACATTAGCCCTGTCTCACTTGGATTCCATCGTTTCTTTCGCACGACTGAATTCGTGGTTTGCTCGCGGATCTGAGCACGGATTTTTGGCATATTTTTGAGTTTGGAAATAATTGGCGTAATGGCTACTTTGCCACAAGGAATATGTACAAATAGCACTGGTACCTCGGGTCCGGACATAGTTTTATGTTCAATCTTCCAGTAAGATACACATAGCTTAAACTGCCATGCGCTTTGTAGTATTACACTCTTTAACTGTCCCTGAAGTTGGAACAACTGCTTAACGTTCCTTTACTTTGGAATCGTCTACTCCGTCAACTTGCAAAATACCAAGAAAGTAAAATTTTGCAAAGCCAAAGCTGATATGAGTGAATCCCGGCAAGTTGAGCAGTTGCCCGTCGCTCACAACATATTTGCTTGCGCTATGTCATACAGTCATGAGAGTAGTGCACATGCAGCTTTAAGGCTAGCGGGAACTTATACGATAACAAGCTGAAACAGAGTTAGAGATGGCTAAGTTGACACTATAAAGGGATGCGCGGCCTGTTTGCCCCGATCACCGCGCTACCTCTATTTACGTATCCAATTCGAGGATGGATCGAATAAGCCAGTTCTTGAATAATTGTCAAGGTAATGTGCCACCGATAATTACCTCCGGGTCATATAACTAACCGTTACCCGGAAACTGTCGCACGTCATTAGATATGCCGAATTTAGAGTTGGAGATTCCGTTAGTAATCCGGAATCTCACTAGAGGTTTATTAGGCAGTTTGCATATTTTGTCAAGAGCCGTGTGAGAGACGGTGGGTAGAGGTTGCTCGAGCTAGTTTATTAATGCAAGGGTTTTGCAACGCAGACAGTAACAGGCCTATCACAAGGATGGATCCTTCGTCCGCGAACTGTTTGGCCCCTACCTCGTTTCTAGCCGTTCGTCAATCGAGGGTCTGCTTACTGGCTTGTGACAACTCGATGGGGAGCAGGAAGCTCTGTCGCTTCTCCTCATAAACCTAGACGATAGTTATGTGACATTGTCCCAACTGCACCTCACTGCCAATTTAAACGCCGTGGTTACCTTTGAACAACTGGTCTATGTGCTTCCAAACGCACTGCAAACGCGATGGACGAGGACTGCTGCTTCAATCGTTCAAGACGGACGGAAAGTTATTTTTAAAGCCTTAACGCACCGTAGCCACTGAAGCTTAAGTTTACCCTAGTAGGCTTGGGAAGGTAGCAATCGCAAGTACGCAATGACGGCTGAAGAAGGCTCGGCCGAGCCGAGTATCTGGGGACAAAAGAAGCGAGCGCAATTTCGCCCTATACATCACGTTTGTTACCCCCAGGGAATCACTGTGGTTGGCTCGTTGCTACAAGCACTGTGCGTCATGGTATCTAAAGTTTGCAGGCCTGCATGTAACCAGGCGCATGGCTCTGATTAGCGACAACTGCTGCTGTTAAAATTGTTTTGCGATTGGTCATCGTGCCGCCATCAGCTGGGTCAGCACGTGTTGCAGCCTGGCCACATGCAAGTGGCGACGGCACTCACTGTTACATAACGAGTCAGTGTAGAGGACTCTAAAGTAGGAACCCAGCCACTGCCCCAATTCTCACAGCGCTCCAGGTAAGCTCTTGCTCGCAGAGGTACCTGGGCACTTGATGAGCCCTTTGCAATCCATTGAGATCTATGCCTAAATACTTCGTGGGCTCCTCCACTCTTTATCGATAAACCCTTCTCACCCCGACTTTTCTATCGCGATCTGTTTTTATTGCTTCTTCAATTGGAGTGCCAGATCTCACTGCTCTGCGGTGATCTAGTCCCACTGACTAGCCTCTTTCTCTCTGGCTGCTCCTATGCTACCCAGACTTAAGCGGTATACGCTATGCAGACGCAACGCTCTTGTTCCCCTACCCCGTGAGGCCGCTAGACTCGTTCACCATCTATCGTTGCGGCCCTTATTCCTGCCTTTATTGCACGTGCTATTCCTACGCGCTGACTAATCCAGTCTCGCCGGATCGGCCACTTGTTATCCGATTTCACTCAGAGTTCTTCGACATCAAAATCTTGGTTCAGCTGACCCAAAGTTTTGTTTACATCACCTGGAAAGCCGCGTGGGCTCGTGTACTCTTTATCAATAAACTTTCCTCTTCCAGTTCCTAACCTTTTCTTATCATGCTCTATGTTCTCAATCTTTCTTCCATCGGAGCACTAGTTCTCACTGCCCTGCTGTGGGTCTAGTCTTATTGACCAATCTATTTCCCTCTGACTGCTTCCATGCTACCTAAAATTAGCGATATTCGCTCCACAGGCTCAACACCATGTTTCCCATACTTCTAGAACCTGCTGGACTTGCTCACTTTTTACTGTTATAGCTTTTTTCACATTACCTTCTTGTTTCGGCCGATCTAATGTTTCTGCTTACATTACTTGGAGAGCCTCGTGGGCTTTTCACACTTTACCCATAAACCATTCTTATCTCGAACCTCGCATTTAGCGTTAAACCTTTTTCATCCTGACTTTCATTTCCTTGCTGCGCTCTTTGTTTTCAATTCTTTAAACGGGCAGCCAAATCTTGGTGCTCTTATTTAACCTAGCCTCGTCTAACTAGTCGGCTTCTCTGTGACCTCTTCCAGTCTACCTGGATGTTAACGGTCTAGACGCTGCAGTCACAATGCTGTTTTTATTACCTCAAGTATCTGCTGAACCTACTCATCTAATGTCAAAACAGCCTCTTCCCTCTCTTTCCTACCCTTTAATGCTGATCCTCTCTATTTCTTTCCATTTTATCTGTACGGCTCAATCTCAGTGCACCCATTAAGCACGTGTCGTCTGCTCGGTTTTTCTCACTTGGTGAGGCTTGCCGGACCTAATCACCCCTGTATAGTATGGCCACTTTGACATTTAACATGTCTATTTCCGCTGACCTTCCACACAGTTGTTCTCACCACAATTGTACGACCCAATCACAGTGCGCCGACTAATCCATTCTTATCTGAACGTTCTTCTGCCCTCCTATTACTCCCAGGTGTCCGTGCCATTTCCGACCATGGTCAAGCAGCGACTTCGCTCTCTTCCACTTGCGTCTAGACCCTTGTTGCTTTTATTTTCCTCTTATCCATGGCCTTCTCTGTTATTGCACTCCATTTTTATTCTCACGGCTTACACTCATTGCGCCGAACCAAGTTATCCTCGTGCGTATGGTCTCCTCCGCTTCTCTCTGACCTCGCTCCTGATTACTGGCGGCATTCGGACCATTGCCAAGTGTTTCTTGACTAGTACTTCCATTAGCATGCTCACATTACCTCTCTCCATATGCCTCTGCTCTTTACCGTGCGTTCGCATTTGCCTGTTAGTGTGACCGTACGTGGGATACCGACTCCCAATGGAATGGCAGTTTTGGCCCCCTGTGACTCTTTGCTCCAGATTCTGACGGCTTTCGGACTGTGGAATCATGAGCGCTTTAGCATAATTACTCTCACGAATTACGCTTAGCAATGCCGTCCGCCTTCACCCGCTCCTTGCCGATTCTTTGAATTTTCTTTCCCCTTGGAACATTGCGTTAACTAAATAAATACATAAATGGTGTATTCTCTGTCAAACGAGGCACACCTGTAAAGGCGTGATCAAATATGCATACAAGCATAGCTTCTTTGGAATATTAAAACATTTCGTTTTAATGAAAGATATAACAGAAAAGATGTAGTCCATATGAGCGAGCATATTGTCAGGTAATAGTCAGATAAAGGGCCACGATGGCGCTGTGGCGCGCAAAAACTATTGCGTCAAAATACAAGCTGGGGGTAAATTTGCCATGTAACAGTCCATGAGCACAGGAGCCCAAACAATGTTTTGGTGCAATCAATGACCATTACGAAGCCGGAATGATCTGTACTCCATTAAAGTATTCTTCATAGTAAAATAAGTTGCACAGGTTGAATGTAGAAGGCTGAGGACTGCGTCAGTGTGAAATGCCTAGCTGTGGCTTTATTTTGTGGCGAGTCCCATCCACCACGTTGCAGTGTTGTTAAGCGGATATTTGTGGCTTTTTATAGGGAGAACGCTTGCCAGGCGAAAACGTACCACGACCTGGAACACTGTCGTAGCATCCGTTGAACTGTAGTGCTAGTCGGCTATGTATCGTATAGACCGCTTTTGCCCTCCATTATTCGCAGTCGGTTGGCAACCAAAATTCTTCTTTGGTTGGCCGAATGGCTTAGTAATGGTCCGGCAGTAGTCGTTGAAGCCGTTCAATGATGTAAAAGATTTGCTGAGTCGAATGATAATGATGCAGGTAAGTAAACACTTTGTTAATAGAGGCCGGCCTTTTCTATTATATTGTCCGGTTCGCAACCCGTGTCCAGCTATCCATGCTGGACTTGTCATGGGGAGGGGGAGAGCATTTCTTTCTTGTGTCTGAATATGTCCATAACAGGAATAATTGCTATTCTCCGCAAAGTGGACTGGGAATTCCTTCAAACGTAGGTGTATTTGTCTCCAAGGCCAAGTACTATTGCTCCCGCATTCGATCCCAACCTAGTTTGCCTTAGTTTCACCTAAGGTGCCTCTCGCATTCGGACTGCTGTCAACCTCATCGGTTTATCTGTTCCTCTCCAACAATCGTATTATTCTGTAAACACGGTTTGTTATATCGGTCTCTTGATCCTGCGCGCGCGAAACCTCCTTCCTACTCAGTAGTTGTAACCTGAGCTACACCAGCGACGTAATGTATAGAGCGCGCTTGCAAATCATGTTTACTAAACATAATTACATGGGTTTTAATGCATCATAGGCACGGTTGCGCGCCACCAGTCATTCGAATGTTCTTCTTGTTTCATTGCTGCCTGTCTGTTTGGATGCCTCTTGTCCGTCACCCGCTTTTCCAGAGGTTTCCAATTGCTTCAGCCAAAACAAGAAGGGTTATCCGCGGGGACTGGCCGATTCATTCTCAATAGCCAGCTGGCTTAAACACTTGATCATTTCTCCGGGTGATAAAGAACCCACTCATCGTTCCAACTAGAGCTCTACGCTATTTTGGAGACGCCACTTCACGGGGTCTAAACAAATGGGTTTAGCTCGCCTCGTACTCGCTGTATCACAATTCACTCGCCTGAAATAGCTAAATGGATCCCCTGTTCCACAACGGAAAACAAACAATGTTGGTGTGCGTACCTCGGTTGGCTTTGCTCATTCTCATCGGCATTCAAACAGTTGGTTTCAATGCCATAACTTTCCGAAAGAAACCTCCGATTCTCCATTCACCTGGAGCCTTTCCGATGTTATTTCACGGACAGTTTTACTCTCTCTTATAAATGACTTTCCGATGGACTTTCATGGAGTTTTCACTTGACCATGGGGCCAATTACACTCACTTACATTTGAGGACATTCCGATTCCGTTTCGCAGAGGTAGAAACCCGTACCGATGCCGCACTGGACAACGCAATGTCATTTTCGCCTGTTATGGACGCATTTAGCCACAAAGAACAACTGCACTCCCCATCCCCATGGCAAGTCCAGCGTGGATAGTTGGACACGGTTTGCGAACCAGACAAGTGTGTAATGGAAAAAGCCAGCCTCTATTCACAAGTTTTTACTCACCTGCAACCTTTATTATTCGACTCTGCGACTCTATCGCGTCAATGACCATTTTCAATGACTACTGCCGCACACTACCAAGCCAATCAGTCAACCAAGGAATAATTTTGGCTGCCAACGGACTGCGAATAATAGAGTGCAAAAGCGGTCTGTACGATGAATAACCGATTAGCACTACTGTTTAACGGAATCTACGGCAGTGTTCCAGGACGTGGTACGTTTTCGCCTGGCAAGCGTTCTCCCTATAAAAAGCCACAAATGTCCGCTTAACAACACTACAACGTGGCGGATGTGACTCGCCACAAAATAAAGTCACAGCTAAGCATTTCACACTGCCGCAGTCCTCAGCCTTCTACGTCCAACCTGTGCAGCTGATTTTACTTTGGATAATTCTTTGATGGAGCACAGAACGTTCTAACTTCTTAGTGCTCATTGATTGCACCAAAACCTTGTTTGGGCTCCTATACTCATGGACTGTTACATGGCGAATTCACGCCTAAGTTGTTTCTTGACGCAACAGTTACGACTGATTTTTACGCTCCCCGGCGCCATCATGTTTCTTGGTCTGACTACCACCGGACAAAATGTTCACTCGTATGAACTACATCTTTTCTGTTATATCTTTCATTAAAACGAAATGTTTTACTATTCCAAAGATGCTATGTTTGCATGCATATTTGATCGCACCTTCACAGGTGCGCATCGTTTTGCCGAGTATATACCATTTATTATTTATTTCATTGTTCCGATGTAAACCTGGAACAGGAATAAGTTCGGTGAGAGGCTGGAGTAAAGATCGAAGCTGCTTCCATGAAAATGCAAACATTAAATACCTGTGCCTCACTGGACGTGGGCCTTGCTAGTTTTCTTGTATCTTTCCTGAAGGTCTCCGATATTATTGTTTCAGACCACGCATATTGCTTGCGTCACCTACTGTAGCCACCAGTGACAGATCCAGTCAGCCTGTTGGCTGAGCAGTGGGCACTTTGGTGGATGTCAACTTCGATGAGTTGAGCGATACTTGGGTAAGGATACTCCTAGTGGGCCGAGGTTCACCAATCCCAATGACAAATTGAATGACAAGATGCCCTACGGAAAGGACACCTTACTGTAAAACCTCTAGTTGATCATTGCATGGACCCGTTGGTCGGAGTATGCAGCCTTGTACCACCGTGCATTTTGTACAGCTAGATGACACGCCTCTCGAAGGGCAGCTGAAGGTCTATTTTGATAGCAAGTTGAAAGTGTTGGTTCGGATAGTCAGTCGCTAGCTGGGGAAGCTAAAGTGACCCTGCATAATATCAATAGTTTTGTGCATGTTGTTGGTGAGCGTTACGGTTTGGCACTGCCATGGAGAGGCAGTGCTGATGTTTCCAAAAATTACGAGGCAGCTGGGCTTAGGTTGGACAATTTGAAACAACGATTACTGAGTAATCCATCAGTACAAGAAAGGTACCATTCGGTTTTAAAGAAGAATACTGATGGGGATTACGCAGATCATATATCAATAGCTGAAGTGTCTGTGGTGGTCAGACGGAAGTTGTGAATAGCCTGGGATTTACATTAGGCCAATTTTCTCTATCAGTTCCTAATACCAGAGAGGCCTAATAAGAATAGGAACATCTTGTCCGCAGTAAACTATTTATGACCCCGTGCCTAATCGCCTCTTTCGAATAAGTTGGATATGTTTGGTTGGTTATTCAATGTTGCTAAATCGTTCCTATTAACCCTATCATACCGGTTGTGATATTTAATTATATCACACCGTCACCTTATAAGCGTACATCGTGTTTTCTTTAGACTTTCCCTCCAAGTCGTCTTTTGTAGCGTTGTGGCATCGTGCTCCATTTTGCTGTATATAGGTAACTAAACGTCTTGCAGCTCTGAGGCATAATAAACGAGGAGTAAATCGACTACCTTCTCCACTGTTAAAGTCAACTCGGCTTTGGCTGACGTGCGAGACGTCCAACTCATAGATAAAATTGACACTATCGTTGTGGCCAATAGTCCAAACACAGTGCTTGGTGATAAATTGGTTGTTAATCCTACATCAATACCTGACATAGTTGCTAGCATTCATTCTCAGGAAAGCGCGTCATGCTTATTGACCCTCTTACTGAAGGGATGCTAAAAATTCACGCACTTGAAACCAAGTGAATTCGCTAAAAGGCGATACAATGAACAGCATGAGACCTTGAAGGAAGTGATGCCCCTAATAAACTTGTCCGGCATACAAAAACCTGAAAACTCATCAGACCTAAACCAAGCTGGCATGCTCTTGAACGTAATTGCCCAAAAAGCCAAAGAGCGCTTTCATCCCGCTAATACTGCCATACTATTCAATGTCCCAGACTGGTTTTCTTTTAAAGATTTGCTACGTAAGCTTCTAAATGTCTGCAAATTGCCGCTAGATGGTTGCACAGCTAAATGCTTAAGAAAGATTCCCGGCCGAGCATGTCTTAGCACGCCTAGATTTGCAGGTCCTGAGTTTGCGACACGCTTCATGGCCTCCAGTTTTCTCCTCAAACAACGGGCTAACTTCGGGGCCATACAGATCAGAGAGAATATGACCCCCTACGAAGATCGATGACGCGCACCTGTACATCATCATCCAACCTAAAAGCCCGACCTGAAAAAAAGATGCATCGTCTGTCACATGCTTTACACCACTGTGTGCTGTTGCTTTAGATTCATCACAACCAAAACAACAACGACAGGTGTCTCTCCCAAATTGACTACACCCAAATCTGGCTCAGAATGAGATACTGCTACTACTGCCGAAAGTGAAACCTTCACTGCGTTATCAAATTGTGACTCTGCTATGTGCGATTCTGATACTGAACCAGCAATCCTCTCTATCGCTTCGCCCGCTACCCCCATAATCAGGAGGAACGCAACAATGCGGATGCGTCTTGCGAAAATCTCTAACTGTAGAAAGGCTTTTTCTTTTATCTGAGAATAACTCAGGTTGAAATTTTGCGCCGGAGAGCAATATCAGCGTATGAAAAGTAGGGCTGTATTTTTTGTTAATTGGTATTTTTCGACTGAAACACGCAGCTTTATTTTCTCTCTTAACAAATTGTTTCTAATTTTGTAAGGAATTATCGGAATTGTTTTTAACTTTTCGTATGCCTTATAATCCCTTCACTCATTTCTTCCATGTGCGCACAATTGGGGCAACTGAGTGGCCAATTAATTTGCGATCAATTTAATGTGCACTTCGACGAATTGGATTCTGTTCCAAGGAGAAAAGGCACAACTACACCTCCGCGAAGTTTTCACAAGAACAAGGAGTTCAATATCACCCGCAGGAACCAGAAAAATGTCAAGGTGGGCGCCTGCGACCCAGTAGCTGTATATCAAACAATGCCAATGCATTTGTAACTGCTGACGATGAACATATACTTATATTTTACCTATTTCCATGCAAGAGCATCGGATTTATGTAAGCATTGATCTGAACCCTTTAGGGTGCAGCCTCTAGCAGGTCTAGAAATATACCTATTTATTTATTTATTTATATACCCCGTAGCGCACGCCAAAGGTGTCTGCTACCCCCGTCTGCAACGAACCCAGAAAACGTCCGCAGGACCCACGTAACCCAGTATCACAAAAACCTTAACAAGAAAGAACCTGAGTACCGGATGGCTAACGCCAACGCTTGGACTCAGGAGAGGCAGCCGGTAACCGTGAAACCCTCTTCCCCAAGATATCAGTCGTCGATGGGGTCTGTGATCACGGCTACGCTACGCCAGCCACCAGCTAACTTTTACCTAATTGAAGCTCTTAAGTTGGCAGCCCACGCCCCGACCTAGCAACAATCGCCCAAAGCACGAGGCTCGATACTGTCTGTTCCTGGACAAAGGTCTTACGGTACTCTCACCGAACAAGGAGTACAAATGCTGAAGACCCCTCCCTAAACAACCACTTCCCAAAATCTGGACAGCCACAGTTCTTGAAATTGCATAACGTAACCACACGCAACAGGCCCCTTTACCGCCGTCCCATTTTATGAGACACT
Organism: Dicrocoelium dendriticum; assembly: GCA_944474145.2. Lineage (NCBI taxonomy): Eukaryota > Metazoa > Platyhelminthes > Trematoda > Plagiorchiida > Dicrocoeliidae > Dicrocoelium > Dicrocoelium dendriticum. The sequence continues at coordinate 54,023,313 of OX104067.1, forward strand.
ACAGTGCTAGCACCTGCCCTACTTCATTTCCGAAATCTATGTTCATTTCGGCGGCCTCTAAACCGCTGGTTTCAGTCCTTTGGGTAGCTCCAGCAATCCCCAAGTTTTCTCTTGTCATGTCGATGGCAAATATTCAGCAGTGCCAAACTATGCCATCCCATGAACGCACATGTGCGAAGCGTTCACTTACTAAACGCAACTCTATCTTCCCCAACCTCGCTGCCCCCTCCTCTCCCACGAAAGTGAAAATCGCCCACGTTATCCCGCATGCAACGCTCTCACATAGCGATCCGCTTTCGCGGTCAAAGTGCATTGACGGTCCGGTCTTCCCCCATTGAGACGTCCCATCTGTCCACACTCGGTCCATCCTAGGGACCACATTAACCACCCATCTACGTCTTGTCGCCACCAAACCAACCGTGAAAAGGAGCTGACAATAATATACTGCATGCCTTACATACCTACGCCAATGATACTGCTCCTACTACAACAACCTCCTTAATTGGCAGTACAAATGTTTCTGCGCAATGGAATGAGTCTTTAGACCCGTTACCTTACAAAACCTTTATCCTGCAGTCGTCTAACAATTCGCTAGCCATCAACCTGTGTGCTCACAATAATCTATACGTCCAGACACCTCAGTGCATCTCCCCAGGTTGCTGTGAGGTAAAAGCTGTAACATGTGTATTACCTGAACGTGGAACATCTGCTTCTCTCTTTATTGACTCCACCGTTGTGACACGCAGGGCTGCTACACACCAACCCGACTTCACTCACTCTAAGGACGCGCGTAGTCGTACCTGCAATATACTCCTTATCAATGCAAGCTCCATCAACCACAAAATGCACTACGTCGGTCCACTTGTTCTTCTCTCCTCTCCACAAATTGTTCTAATCACGGATACCTGGCAATCCTCAAGCACCCCCTGAGAACTACCTAAATATCCCCGGGTACACCACTTTCTGCAATGGACACATCAACCAACGCAGAGATGGATGCCTTATTTACTTATAGGATAACTTTGGTGCCTCTGACTTTGAGTTGTTACCAATTGGAGACCCTAAGGTTTCAATCTAGATCCAGACTAATGGGGGAACACTTGACCTCCTAATTGGTGGCATATACAACCCCACATGCCCCTATTACCAAGATTAAGGAACTAGGAAACCTCTTCACTGATGTCTTCACAATGTCCCCACGCTACAATATATTGGGTGGTGACTGTGATATGCCACACATCTCTTGGGATGGCCAGAGTGCACCCCTCAGATCCAGAGGCTTCACTGACACCATATATACGAACCACTGGATTTAACACGTCCATTTTCCGATGAGGCTGTATAACACTCTCGACTTAATTTTTACGCTTAGCATCTCGGATGTTGTTACTAGCGCAAAAGAAAGCATCACGGGAAGCGACCACAAGGTAGTTCAGCTATCATTTGCGCTCTCTATCTCACCCCATCGCTAAACTAGACTAGCTGGTGAATCGCGGATGTTCAGAAGCATTACCTGAGATAACGTTTCTATACTTAACAGATCAGCTAATTGGGATACCATTCACTCCTCCAAGGATGGGGGCAGGGCCACTCATGAACTCTACAACAACATCATTAACTTTTTAGACGTGTTTAGGGAGTAGCCTGTATGGGAGCCTGGAGAGCGTATCGAAAAGACAGATCGAGTTGCAGGGAAACTTCTATTGGTACTGTAAAAGATTCCCTATTAGCAAGCTATAAAGAATCGACACCGCTTACGCTCCAGCTAAGAGAATGGAGGATACACAACACACAGGACAGTCGCGCGTTGCAACCGAAACCAGCGCCCATCAAAAATGGCAATGAGCAAGTCAAGCACTCGAACTCAGCAATTAGTGCAACAAACCACACGGGTCACCTAGGTGTACAATGAAATAATTTTAGTTAGAATTTTACAAAGGCAAACCGAGAAATCTCCAGACTATTACATAGCCCTCCCCCAGAAGGGACAGTCCATCGATCTACGTGAGGACTGTCCGTTGCGGGCCAGTCTTCTGCGAGTCCAGGTTGTGATACCTGATGCAGCGGCTGGGGGAGAACCATGCAATCGGACCTAAGCGGGCTCCCACCCGTGTCCTCCCTGTGGCCTCGAAACTGTAAAAGCTGTTTGTGGGGGTCAGTTATTAAAGTTCACGTACGCGGTTGGGCTGGAAGTTCGTTCCACTTCCAGTTGACGTGCGGGGATCCAGCGAAAATGAAAACGAGGTACAACCAACCGGCGGTGTATATGGAAAGCAAAATGAAACGGCAGCATAAACACATAGCAATACACAAAAGAGTGCAAAGCGAAAAACGTGCAAAGCTGTTTTCAGGTTTTCAAAAGCTTTTGCTCTTTTTTGGTAGTTTCAAAACGTTTTGAGCGATTTTGCGGATTTTTGTAAAAGTTTGGTGAGATCAGAAACTTTCAGAGCTTCGTTCTATGTAACATAGCAAGTGCTAACGATGTCAGAAAAATGAACTGGAAGTTTGAGCTTCCTACCGCGTCGATTACTAGTAGGGCGAGTGGGAATGCTGTCGGTTGAGTTTGTCCGTTTTGCGGGAGCAAACTGGCTCGTCTGAGGTTGCGGTGCGAGCTGTGATGGCGCTGGCTGCGAAGGTGCCTGTTGCACTGAAGGGTCAGACTCGTCGAGAACTGCTGGCTTGAGTCGATCGACGTTGATCGCCTCAGTCATACCATTGTAGTCGATGGTAAACGTCTTGTCGCTTCTGCGTACGACGAGGTAAATGCCTATCGAAGTACGCTGACATGCGACTTGAGCAAGCGCTCACAGGAGACAATTGATGGTCACTGGTCACATGTTCGACAGACCTTACTAGCAGCAGGCAAATCCTCATGTGGTATGTCTAATAAACAACATGGACATTGGGTCTCTTCTCAGTCTCTGGAACTTATCGATGCTCGCCAGCAAATTCAGGCTGGAAGCGAGCAAAATGAAACTCGCGTAGAGCTCCGGGCAAAACTCCGTGCTAGCCTGAAGAGAGACCGCGAATCTTGGTGGTCTCATCGTGCGTCAGAGATGGAGGTGGCCGCTGCCCTTGGCCACCATCTTAAGTTATTCCGTCTGATACGGGAAACGGGCAGCAGGAGACCTGGTGTTAGTGAAACTATACGTGACGAGAGTGGACAGCCTATCCACAATTTGTCAAAACGTCTGGAGCGTTGGGCTGAGCATTTTGAAAAGCAATTTAATCGGCAAGAATTGTTTGATTCGCCGGGGACTGACCGCCCCGCTCCGTGGGCTGTCTCTTTGGATCCACCCTCTCGCTCAGAAGTCGAACGTGAGATCGGACTTTTGCAGTTGAGCGAAGCCGCGAGACCAGCTGATCTTCCTCCAGCCCTCTTCAAATATAAATAAATAAATAAATAAATAAATTGTGTATTCTCGACTAAGCGAGGCACGCCTGCGCAGGCATGATCATGTTAAGAGCACAAAATGTGATCAGTTAATGTACAATGGAACAATGGGATTGTTGCATATGTTTATATATGAATGTATGTAAATTTGCATGAAGGCGCGTTTAGCTTTGTTTATGGGATTGGTAAATGTCTCCTGTCATTTTGCTTGAATGTGTTTGAAGGTGTCGCCAGTACTTGCTATCTGTGGACTTGAAGAGATTGTTCGGATAAGCAATGGGTGACTTTAGTTAGTGGCGAGTCACAACCGCCACGTCACAGTGTTGTTAAACGGACATATGTGGCTTTTTATAGGGAGAACGCTTGCCAGGCGAAAACCCACCACGTCCTGGAACACTGCCGCCGAACTATTTGCTGAAGGGGGGTAAACCCGAATCACCCAGCTGGCACCACGAGGAGGTTGTTCGGCTAGCCAGCCTATCCGTTGCTGGTAGCTCAGCTGGCATGCAACTGTCGTATTTATTTTTCCTTTATGTATTGTATGTATGTATGTATTCCCTTTATGTATTGCGGTACAATAGCGGGGTGTTTTACCACCTCTAGCTGACATGTATAATGATGATGATGATGATGTACGACGAGGCAAGGAGCGGAACAAGGAGGTTGAAGTGGCCAGCGTACGCTGTCAGTGCGAACGAACAGGTGCTTGCAAGTATTTAACCATTGGTCCACGTTGGTACGCAAGTTCTGTGCTCTGGGTTGCACAGGCCGAAGCTGTCGCATGTGATGAGATAGGCGAGCTGCGTAGTCGACTTAGTCGAAGGTTATTGGCGCTTTTGTGAGACGACTTCACCAGGTGAGCGTTACATGCATCCAAAGACTAGCGCGAACGGAGTGGCGTGCAAATCCGCTTTAATCTTGTTTCTTATGCCTAAGAGAACCGGCGGAAGTGCTTCATGCCGGGAGGTGCTGGCTTGGGCACAGAATGATGCGTTGGATTGCCGGTGGAACCTTTCTACCAGCCCATTAGCTGCGGGCTGGTATGCGGTGGTTCGGCTATGTTGGCAACCAAGAACCTTGAGCAATTTGCTGAAGGATCCGTCAAAGTGTGACCCATTGTCAGTGATGACTACGCTTGGGCAACCGAATTGAGCTACCCGGCATTCTAGGAAAGCTTGCGCAGCTGTCTCAGATGAGCAGTTGACTATCGGAATCGCCTCTGGCCAACGGGTGAATCGGTCGACACAAGTGAGGAGATACACGTAGCCTTTGCATGGAGGCAAAGATCCCACCAGGTCGACATGGACGTGTGCAAAGCGAGAGTCAGGAGCGGGAAAGACGCCAAGTGGGCTTTTGGCGTGTCTGTATACCTTTGCGCGCTGACACTGTAAGCATGCGCGTGCCCAAAGGCGGAAAGCGCGATTGACGTTTGGCCATACGAAGCGTTCAGTTACGAGCTTCTGCGAAGCACGTATGCCGGGATGAGACAGGGTGTGTAAGACGATGAAAACTAGTCGACGCATCGAAATAGGAACTACGCGTCAGGGAGAAGTTTGTGAAACGTCACAAAGAATGGTCCCCTCAGATGAAGCTAGTAGAACTTTGCGTAGTTTCAACGAGGTGTTGCGTCGTAGCTTGTCTATGTCTGGACCAGCTTGTTGGGCAGCGGCCATAGCAGCTTGATCAATGTTGGTGCCAGGCGATAAGCTGATTTGCTGAAAACGTGAAAGCGCATCCGCGACTAGATTGAGAGCACCTGAGACATGTCGTACGTCTGTCGTAAACTGAGAAGCGTAGTCTAGATGTCTATTTTCCCGCAGAGAATACTTGTCCGTTGCGCCATTGATTGCGTAGATCAATGGCTAGTGGTCAGTGAAGGATGTGAAATGTCGACCTTCAAAATAGTGACGGAAATGTCAGTAGAGCAGAGAGAAAGAGAGAGAAAGAGAGCAGAGAGAGAGAGAGATGAGGGAAGTAGTAGAGAGAGAAGAGAGTAGATAAGCAGAGAGAGAGAGTAGAGAGTAAGTAGAAGAAGAGAGGAGAGAGAGAGAGGAAGAAGAAAGAAGTAGAGAGAGAAAGTAGCAAGCAGAGATAGGAGGAGAGAGGTGAGAAGAGAAGAAGACGAGAGTAGTAGAGAGGAGATAGAAGAGAAAGGAAAAGAAGAAGAGAGAGAGTGAGAAGAAGAAAGAGGTTAGAGAGAGAGAGAAGTATAAGTCAGAGAGAGAAAGATAGAGAAGGTAGAGAGAGAGAGAGAAGCTGAGAGAAGAGTACAGACGTAAGAGAGTGAGAGAAGATAGAAAGAAGCAGTAAGAGAGGAGAGAAGAGGCGAGAAAGGAGCAGAGAAGAGAGAGCAGAGAGAGAGAGAGAAGAGAGAGAGCATAGAGAAGAGAGAGAGAAGAGAGAGAGCAAGAGAGAAGAGAGAGAGAAGAGAGAAGAGAGAGAGAAGAGAGAGAGAAGAGAGAAGAGAGCAGAGAGAGAGAGCAGAGAGAGAGAAGAGAGAGAGAGAAGAGAGCAGAGAAGGAGCAGAGAGAAGAGAGAAGAGAGAGAGAGAGAAGAAGAGGAGAGAAGAGGAGCAGAGAGAAGAGAGAGAGAAGAGAAGAGAGAGAAGAGGAGAAGAGAGACAGAGAGAGCAGAGGAGAAGAAGAGGAAGAGAGAGCAGAGAAGAGAGGAGAGCAGAGAGAAGAGAGAGAGAGCAGAGAAGAAGAGAGAGGAGAGAGAAGAGAGAAGAGAGAGAGGAAGAGAGCAGAGAGAGAGAAGAGAGAGAAGGAAGAGAGAGAGCAGAGAAGAGAGAAGAGGAGCAGGAGAGAGAGAAGAGAGAGAGAAGAGAGGAGAGCAGAGAAGAGAGAGAAGAGAGAGAAGCAGAGAGAGAAGAGCAGAGAGAGAGCAGAGAGAGAAGAAGAGAGAGAGGAGAGAGAGAAGAGCAGAGAGAAGAGAAGCAGAGAGAAGAGCAGAGAAGAGAGAGAAGAAGAGAAGAGAGCAGAAGAGAAGAGAGGAGAGAGAAGAGAGAGAGAGAAGAGGAAGAGAGAGAAGAGAGAGCAGAGAGAGAGAAGAGAGAAGAGAAGGAGAGAAGAGCAGAGAGAAGCAGAGAAGAGAGAGAGAGCAGAGAGAAGAAGAGAGAAGAGAGAGAGAGAGAGAGAAGAGAAGAAGAGCAGAGAAGAGAGAGAAGAGAGAAGAGAGAGAAAGAGAGAGAAGAGAGAGCAGAGAGAAGAGAGCAGAAGAAGAGGAGAGAAGAGAAGAGAGAGAAGCAGAGAGAGAGAAGAGAGAGAGGAGAGAGAAGAGAGAGAAGAGAGGAGAGAGAGAAGAGAGAGAGAAGAGAGAGAGAGAGAAGAGAGAAGAGAGAGAGAGAAGAGAGAGAGAAGAGAGAGAGCAGAGAAGAGAGAAGAGAGAGAAGCAGAGAGAGAAGAGAGAAGAGAGAAGAGAGCAGAGAGAAGAGAGAGAGAAGAGAAGAGAGCAGAGAAGAGAGAAGAGAAGAGAGAAGAGAAAGAGAGCAGAGAGAGAGAGAAGAAGAGAGAAGAGAGAGAAGAGAGCAGAGAGGAGAGAGAAGACAGAGAGAGAGAGAAGAGAGAAGAGAGAGAAGAGAAGAGAGAGAGAAGAGAAGAGAGAGCAGAGAGAAGAGAAGAGAGAAGAGAGAAGAGAGAGAAGAGAAGAGAGAGAGCAGAAGAGAGAGAAGAGAGAGAAGCAGAGAGAGAAGAGAAGAGGAGAGAGAAGAGAGAGAAGAGAGAGAGAAGAGAGAGAGAGCAGAGAAGAGAGAGAAGAGAGAGAGAGAAGAGAGAGAGAAGAAGAGAAGAGAGAGAGAGAGAGAAGAGAGAGAGAGAAGAGAGAGAGAGAGAAGAGAGAGAGGAGAGAGAGAAGAGAGAGCAGAAGAGAGAAGAGAGAGAAGAGAGAGAAGAGAGAGAGAAGCAGAGAAGAGAGAGAGAGAAGAGAGCAGAGAAGAGCGAGAGAGGAAGAGAAGAGAGCAGAGAAGAGAGGAGAAGAGAGAAGAGAGAGAAGAGAAGAGAGAGAGAGAAGAGAGAGAGAGAAGAGAGAAGAGAGAGGAGAGAGAAGAAGAGAGAGAGGAAGAGAAGAGAGAGCAGAGAGAGAAGAGAGGAGAGAAGAGAGAAGAGAGCAGAGAGAGAGAAGAGAGAAGAGAGAGAGAGAAGGAAGAGAGAGAGCAAGAGAGAAGAGAGAGAGAGAAGAGAGAGAAGAGAGCAGAGAAGAGAAGGAGAGAGCAGAGAGAGAGAAGAGAAGAGAGGAGAAGAGAAGAGAGAGAGAAGAGAGGAGAAGAGAAGAGAGAAGAGAAGAGAGAGAAGAGAGAGAGAAGGAGAGAAGAGAGAGAAGAGAAGAGAGAGAGCAGAGAGAAGAAGAGAGAGAAGAGAGAGAGAGGAGAGAAGAAGAAGAGAGAAGCAGAGAAGAGGAGAGAGAAGAGAAGAGAGAGAGAGAAGAGAGAAGAGAGAGAAGGAGAAGAGAGAGAGAGCAGAGAGAGAGAAGAGAAGAGAGAGAAGAGAGAGAAGAGAGAAGAGAGAAGAGGAGAGAAGAGAGAAGAGAAGAGAGAGAAGAGGAGAGAGAAAGAGAGAGAGAAGAGAGAGGAGAGAGAGAAGAGAGAGAAGAGCAGAGAGAGAGAGAGAGAGAGGAGAGAAGAGAGAAGAGAGAGAAGAGGAGAAGAGAGGAAAGAGAGAAGAGAGAAGAGAGAGGAGAGAAGAAGAGAGAAGAGAGAGAGAAGAGCAGAGAAGAAGAGGAGAGAGAGAGAGAAGAGAAGAGAAGAGAGAGAAGAGAGAGAGAGAGAGAAGAGAAGAGAGAAGAGAAGAGAGAGGAAGAGAAGAGAGAAGAGGAGAGAGAGAAGAGAAGAGAGAGAGAGAAGAGAGAGAGAAGAGAAGAGAGGAGAGAGAAGAGAGAGAAGGAGAAGAGAGAAGAAAGAGAGAAGAGCAGAGAAGAGAGAAGAGAGAGAGGAAGAGAGAGAGAGAGAAGAAGAGAGAAAGAGAGAAGCAGAGAAGAGAAGAGAGAGAAGAAGAGGAGAGAGAAGGAGAGAGAAGAGAGAGAAGAGAAAGAGAGGAGAGAGAAGAGAAGAGAGGAGAGAAGAGAAGAGAGAAGAAGAGAGAGAGAAGAGAGAAGAGAGAGAAGAGACAGAGAGAGAGAGGAAAGAGAGAAGAAGAGAAGAGAGAGAGAAGCAGAGAGAAGAGAGAGAGAGAAGAGAGAGAAGAAGGAGAGAGAGAGAAGAGAAGAGAAGAGAGCAGAGAGAAGAAGAGAAGAGAGAGAGAAGAGAGAGAGAGAGAAGAGAGCAGGAGAAGAGAGAGAGAGAGAAGAGGAGAGAGAAGAGAGAGAAGAAGAGAAGAGAGAAGAGAGAGAAGAGAGAGAGCAGAAGAGAGAAGCAGAGAGAGGAGAAGAGAGAGAAGAGGAAGAGAGAGAAGAGAGAGAAGAGAAGAGAAGAGAAGCAGAGAAGAGAGAGAGAGAAGAAGAGAAGAGAGAAGAGCAGAGAGAGAAGAGAGAGAGAAGAGAGAAGAGAAGCAGAGAGAGAAGAGAAGAAGAGAGAAGAGGAGAAAGAGAAGAGAGAGAGAGAAGAGAGAGAGAAGAGGACAGAGAGAGAGAGAAGAGAGAGAGAGAGAAAGAAGAAGAGAAGAGAGAGAGAAGAGAGAGAAGAGAGAGAGAGAGAAGAGAAGAAGCAGAGAGAAGAGAGAGAGAGAGAAGAGAGAGAGAAGAGAGAGAAGGAGAGAGAGAAGAGAGAAGAGAGAGAGAAGAGAAGAGAGAGAAGAGAGAAGAGAGGAGAGAGAGAGAAGAGAGAAGAGAGAGAGCAGAAAGAGAGAGAGCAAGAGAAGAGAGAAGAGAGAGGAGAGAAGAGAGGAAGAGCAGAGAGAGAGAGAGAGAAGCAGAGAGAGAGAGAGAGAGAAGAAGGCAGAAGAAGAGAGAGAAGAGAAGAGGAGAGAGAGAAGAGAAGAGAGAGCAGAGAAGAGAAGAGAAGGAGAGAAGAGCAGAGAGAGAGAGAAGAGAGAGAGAAGAGAGAGCAGAGAGAGAGGAGAAGAGAGAGAGCAGAAGGAGAGAAGAGAGAGAGGAGAGAGAGAGAGAAAAGAGAGAGAAGAAGAGAGCAGAAGAGAGAGAAGAGCAGAGAGAGAAGAGAGAAGAGAGAGAAGAAGAGAGAGAGAAGGAGAGAGAAGAGAAGAGAGAGAGAAGCAGAGAGAGAGAGAAGAGAAGAGAGAGAGAGCAGAGAGAGAAGAGAGAAGAAGAGAAGAGAGAGAGAGAAGAGAGAAGAGAGCAGAGAGAGAGAGAAGAAGAGAAGAGAAGAGAGGAGAAGAGAGGAGAGAGAGAGAAGAGAGGAGAAGAAAGAGAGAGAGAAGAAAGAGAGCAGAAAGAGAGAGAGGAGAGAGAGAGAGAGAAGAGGAGAGAGAAGAGAAGAAGAGAGAAGAGAGAAGAGAGAAAGAGAGAGAAGAGAGAGGAGAGAGAAGAGAGGAGAGGAGGGAGAGAGAGAAGAAGAGAGAAGAGAGAGAGAGAAGAAGAGAAGAAGAGACAGAGAGAGAAGAGAGCAGAGAAGAGAAGGAGGAGACAGAGAGAGAGAGAAGGAAGAGTAGAGAGAAAGAGAGAAGAAGAAGAGAGATAAGAGAGGAAGAGAAGAAGAGGAGAAGAGAGAGAGAAGAAGAAGAAGACAGAGAAGAGAGAGAGAAAGAGAGAGAGAGAAGAGAGAGAAGAGAGAAGAGAGAGAGAAGAGAAGAGTATAGAGAAGAAGTGGGAGGAGAGCAAGAAGGAGAGA
>OX104067.1:54033920-54142233 GCA_944474145.2 Dicrocoelium dendriticum
AAACCAAGACAGGGGACGTAAGTGTGTGCTAAGAAGCATAGGAGTGGAGCCGAGAGGCAAAACTCAACCAGGGACCTGAAATTGCAATTTCGGTAGAAGGACAAAGCATGCAGATAATGTACCAGACGGAGGCGAGTAAATGAGGCAGTTACTTGTACCAATGAGAACCTTAATCGATGGCAGCCGATCCTCAAAAGATGAGAAGCCTATGTTTGCGACCTATAGGCATTTGGAGCCTGAGGCCGGTATGGACCAGGAGGTTTAAGAGTGCAAGGCGCAGTAGGAAAGCGAATCAAATGTGGCCTAGTATATTGTGCTGACGCTATGGAAACCAAAACCACCATTGAACGGTTGCGATATGGACCAAAAGAGAGGCCAAACAAGTGAGGGAGACGATACTTATGAGCTAAGAAGAATGGTAGTGGTGCCGAGAGGCAAAATTAGTCAAGGACCGGAACTTTTGATTTCGGTAGGGGGACCAAGCGTACAGATAATGAATCGGACGGAGGCGAGCATCATGTGTCTATTACTTATACCATTGAGAACCTTAATAGATGGCAGGCCATCCTCAGCGGAAGAGAGGCCTTCGCTTGAGACCCATAGGCATTTGGAGCCTGAAAGGCTGGACTAGTCCAATAGGTTGGAAGATGAGTGCCACAGTAGCGAAGAGTGTTAAGCGTTGATAAAGCGCGTCGTGGTGATGAAAATGTTCCTCGTCGGAAGAGCTGGCGATGAGAAGGTCATCTAAATAAGGTTAAACGCCTTCGGGTCCTCGCGCTACCTTATGAGTGAAACGCTAAAAGTTTGGGCAGCGTTGCTGAGGCCGAGCGGCATTCTGAGGTACTCGAATAGGCAGAATGGCGTGAGGACTGCTGTTTTAGCAATGTTGCCGGGCGCGACAGGCACCTGATGGTAGGCGGGAACTTGTTCGACTTTGCTAAAAATAGACTTACCAAGTAGAGCTGAGGTCAAGTCGTGCATTTGCGGAATGGGGTATTTATCCAGGACGGTAACTTTGTTAAGTGCCCTGTAGTCACCACGGGGGCACCAGACACCGGATTTCTTCCGTACCATGTGTGATGTTGATTCCTATGGACGTTGGACGGACGGATGGTTCTCAGTTCTAGCATTTGCTCGAATTCCGCCTTAACGGCTTTGAACTTGTCCGGGGCTACACTGCGAGGGCGGGACGAAACCGATGGGCACTTAGTGCAAATGTAATGCATGCCGTTTGAGGTCACAAGAGGCGAGTCTTTCTGGATGCGAACGCTTTTAGGATGCTTGTTTAAAAGTGCTATAAATGGTTGTGAAGCTTGAGTTGGGATACGAATGGGAGTGCTGACAGCCACGTTGGCCTTAGTCCCGATAACACTGAGCGGTGTCTTAGAGTTGATAAGCTACTGCCTTTTAGTGTCGACGATGTGGTCGAGGCGTTGAAGAAAGGCTATGCCTATGATGGCAAAAGCACGGCGGCTACTGTGAAAGACCATTGAAATGTTCGCCGGAGGCCTAAACTGAGCGTTAGCAGCCTTTCGCCGAAAGTTGCGATTGGTGTGCCATTGTCGGCACGCAGCTTGGTCGACCATGGTGAGACGACCTCTTCTGAGTTACGGGGTATAACGCTAGCTTCGGCTCCCGTGTCGACTAAAACGTGGTGCCGGAAGTTAAAGCCCTAACGCGGATGAGGCAACTTTGGTATTGGCCAATCGCGTCCGTCACCGTTACGGACCGGCCGAGAAGTTTCCCTGCTTCTCGTGGAAGCTGCAAGGCTTTACACATTAATGAGCTGCGGTACCAAAATGCTGATGGTCCCAACAGCTGGCCCGCCGGTTGCTAGACTAAGAACGTTTGAAATACGATTTTGAGTGGCAATGACGGCGACGGTAAGCTGTTGAACTTGGCGACTAAGTGTCGCAACTTGTGTTTGCAAGGCTTCCAGAGTTGACTTTAAGCCAGTGATAGGAGTACCCTGGGACGCGACGACATTGATATTCCTGGCTTCTGCTTGTGGCTGTGATCGATCAATTACTCGATCCGCTAAACCTACTAGTTAAGTGAGCGATACGGAGCTCATTGTAGCGAGAATGGCTTGAGTATTTTTCGGTAGCCGCTGTAGCCACAGTTCGCGAAGTAGTCTCGTCCATGGTTGAGGAACCAAAGAGTTGCTGCGTCTCTGGTAACAGAGTTGAGGGCAATTTGTCGCCCAGCTGCAGATCCCTGAATAGCTGCTGCAGGCGAACTTTCTCGGAGGGCACAACACGCTTGATCGTGGCCTCCTTGAGAGCCTCATAGCCGTTTTGGTCTGAGAAATAATAACGGCACGAACCTGCATAAATATCTCTCTGGGGAGGTAGGACAGAAGCTTGCCATACTTCACGCAGTCGGAAGTGCTTCTGTGGTTGTAAAACTCAGGCACAAGATGAGTGAACCAAAAAAGAGCATCCATGTCCCAAAAAGGTGGCACAGAGAGGTACAACGCTTAGCAGGGAATCTACCTCAGGGTCTACAGAATCCCGGGCCCAAAACATGACGCAAAAAACAAGCTATCCTATGCACAAATAAACCGCAAAATGTAAAAAATAATGGAACGAGCTCACCGGAGAAACGTTCGAAATATCCGGCGCTGAGATTGTTCCGGAGTCGGGGTCATCAACTTAGCGAGTCGCCTGTATGGGGACCCTGGAGAGCGATTCGATAAGACAGATCGAGTTGCAGGGAAACTATTGTTGGTACGGTAAAAGATTCCTGGTTATCTAGCTATAAAGGAACGACACCGTTGACGCTCTAGCTAGGGGAACGGAACAAGCACAGCACACAGGACAGTTGCGAGTTGCAACCAAAACGAGCGCCAAGCATAAATGACGATCAGCAAGTCAAGCATTCGCACCCTGCCATCAGTTCAACAAACCACATCGGTTGCCTAGTTGTACAATGAAATAATTTTAGTTAGAATTTTACACAGGCAAACCGGGGAATCTCCAGACTGCTACACGTGGTCGCTCTGCTAATGCACAGCCACATGTCAAAAGCGGTAAAGCATTCATCCCATCTTAACAGGGTAGTTATGGAGCTCCGGAAAATGCGTCACAAGTACGCTAAGACGCATGATTTCCATATCCTTGTTCGCATGCACAAAGCCATGGACAAGGGGCAGCACACCCGGATACTGGTTAAGCTAGCTGAAGAGCGCGCGGCCTATCACAGTAACAATACAACTGTCCCTTACTTAGCTATTGGAATATAGAAACAATCGTACAGCAACTTCCATCACCTCACTAAGACTCTTCGATGAGTCCGTAATTAGCGATCCGAAAGAAATAGTCGAGATTCTCAATAGCCACTACTGCAATTGCTTCACTGACGTCAACCCGCTCTTGCCAACTGCTGTGCTTAAACTTACCCACAATTCACTGGACATAATTACCTTCGACCCACGTTCTTTAATCTGAGTAATTAGAGCACTTAAGCAGTTACTACACCCTGGCCCCGATGGTCTCCTCTCTGCCCTGTTGATACTCGGCGGCCAGGACCTTCCTGTTGTACTCCTTAAGTTATTTACACTCTCAAAGAAATTCGGCACGTATCCAAACACGTGAAAGCATTCCATAGTCATCCCTAGACATAAACAAGGTAGCCGTCAAAACATAGAAAACTACCGCCCATCGGCCACACACCTATTGCCTCGAAAGTGATGGAAAGGATTGTTAAGTAGGCCGGGCTGAACTTTCTACTTAGTCGCAACCTTATCAATAAACAAGAACACGGATTTTTACCGCCTAAATTTTGTCAGACTTGCTAATTAAAATTTCTCAACATTGTGACTGCACAGATTGATGCTAAACAAGCCCTGGTCATAAGCTTCCTTGATATGAAAAAAGCTTTTGACAGGGTACCCCACGCGGAATTATTAGTAAAGCTTGTATCCTACGGAATCTCAGACCGCCTGCTCTTATGGTTCCAATCTTCTCTCATCTCCACGCAATCATTAAAGGTGGACAAGCCTATAGCACTACCCAAACCAGTTACAAGTGGTGTTTTCCAGGGCAGCGTTCTAGGCCCACTGCCATAAATGACGTTTTCCAGGTGATACAATATGGCAAGTCCTATCTGTTTGCCGATAACATCTAAATGGTGTTCGCCATGCACTGTAACAGTCCAGAGATTCCCCGGTCTGTCTGTGTAAACTTCTAACTAAAATTATTTTTTTGTACACCTAAGCAACCGGTGTGGTTTGTTGAGCTGATTGCTGAGTTCGAATGCGTGACTTTCTCATCGTCATTTTCCCTTGGCACTCGTTTCGGTTGCAACTCGCGACTGCCCTGTGTGCTGTGCATGCTCCTTACCTCTAGCTAGGGCGTCAACGGTGTTGTTCCTTTATAGCTAGATAATAGGGAAGCTTTTACTGTACCCACAAAAGTTTCCCTGCAACTCGATCTGACATTTCGAATCGCTCTCCGGGCTCCCGGTAAGGCTACTCTCGAAATCACGCATCAAACACGCAAGCCGGCCTTTCCCAGATTCCAAGGGACCTATGGGCTCTGGATGTTTGGTGCAACACTTGGAATTTGGCATTCGCACCGGCGAAATGCAACGTCCTCTCTTACCGATGCGTCGTTTCGCCCAAGGCGTTAGCGCTTCAAAGCACTCCGCTTGTTAATAGCCTCACAGTCCGAGACCTAGAGGTACATTACTCCAGTTCTCTGAACTTCGCAGAGCAAGTGTGCCACTGCTCAGCAAAGGCACGCTCACTCATAAGCTGCATATTCAAATCCATGGCACTAAAAGGATCTAGGCTTGCTCTATACAAAACCTACGCCCGACCTATGCTAGAATACTGCTCCGTTGTTTTTACCAACTTTAGAAATTGCGACAGAGTAGCCCTTGAAAGGGTTCAACCATCGTTAACCATACCTCTTCCGAGCCACTATACTCTCAACTATCGCGGTCGGTACATCGAACGCCTGTTGGAGCCTTTATGGCTGCGCCGACTGAAAACTAACCTCATCTTCCTTTATCAGTGTTGCGTAGGAACCCCGCGATTGCTTCCACCCACTAACGGTAGTGAGAACACGAACGATCGGGTAAAAAACAATGTTCACGTCGCACGCCCAACCGGCCACCATATGTCTGTGTGTGCAACTCAATGGCATGATTCAAATTATGGCATGTGCACTGGCTATACAGGAAGGCTGACAAGCGCTCAATCAAAGCTAGTCATTCCAGGGGCGAAGGATCGATACGATGTCTCACAAACGAGCGAAAGGTACAGAGTAAGGGAAAAACCCAAGCTAGTCACAAATGTGCGGCAACAGAAGCGTATGTGGGGAACCGTAAAAGAGGACGGGATGAATAGGGGTGAATAGAATAAAACTCACAAAACCACGGGGAGTGGTGGAGTATTCTTACCACCGCTATAACAATCAGCTTATCAATAGTCCTCTTGCGAACCCACCAATGCCCTTCCTATCATGAACCAACATTTCCTACCCTCTTCGTAAAAGACCGCACTCCATTATCCTGCCGAAAGCCTACAGTAGTACGCGTGCAAATCTCTATCGTTACAGATAAGCGTATGTATGAAATAGGCTTCAACACACTGTGGGAGCATCTGCTAATGTAATCCAATTCCGTTCCGCACTTACTAGGTACCTACAGTCAGCTATGTTTGTAATATTTCAAACATTGACCGACTTGAAGACGAACTGTGGGAAAATGGACCTGACCACATATAAGCGTCTTCCCCATCGGAGCTCACTCCACTCAAAGGAAAACTAATGCTTGTCCTCAACTGCCGTTACAACACTTTCGCCCCGGATCACTGCCGCTCACCTCAGGACTGCCAGCAGGCATCTGAGACCATACTCTAACATATCTGCATCTCATAACAGTTCTCTAGTCATATTCTTTATGCTGACTAGGCATTTTAACATTTTGCGGAAATACTGACCTCTGTGCAGTATTTAACAACCTCAACGTATGCTTAGGCTCCGCCTGTTGTAGGTCCCTTTATCTAACATCTTTAGCTCTCTTCTGGCAATCATTCTTTAATCATCGTGCCTGCGCACAGCCACTCCTTAGTCTCTCCTTTTAGACCTCCAGCTACTCATTACTTCCCGCAACATTTGTGACATCTTCCCAGGTATAAGTCCAGCTCTCATTAGCTATTCCTGCCTTAGTCTACCTTAGCACACAAGAAGGAGTTGAGTATCTGCGCGCCGCTGCGCTTTAGCGTCTGATGCTCTGACGTATTTAACAACCTTAAGGTACGCTTGGGCTCCGCCCGTTCGTAGTCCTTTCTCCTAAAATTTTTAGCTCTCTTATGGCAATCATTCATATCTTATGATGTCTGCGCACAGCCACTCCCTAGCCACTCTTTTATAGACGTTCATTTAACCATTACCCGCTGCAACGTCTAAGACACTTACTTATATTGTAGTCCACTTCTCTCATCTGCTTTTTCCGGCTCAGTCTACCTTAGTATGCATTCTTCCTGTTTTCTGTCCATTCTTCATTCAATCATTTTTAGCTCTCTTCTGGTGATGTGACTCCCTCAGTCAACTTAATGTATGCTTGCATTCTTCCTGTCTGCTTTCCTTTCTTCATTCAACCTTGTTTAGCTCTTCTGGCGACCTTCCTTATCCCATCAGCTCAGCGCACTGCTGCTCCTTGGTAGATGCCCAGCTGTCACTTACTGGTCTGTAACACCTAGTCAATTGTAGTTCAGCTCTCTGACCGGCTTTTTCCAGCGCCAGCTACCTTTGTAGTATCACATTAGCACCCTAGCATAATTTGATTATCTGCGCGTCACTGTGTCTTAGCCTCTGGGCTTTGAACTACTTAGCAACCATATTGCATGCTTGCGCTTCTCCCGTTCGTTGTCCCTTCATCATGTAACCTTGCTCAGCTCTCTTCTTTCCAGCAAACATAACTCACCTAGTCCGCGCACAGGCGCACCTTTCTAGACGTTCATTTATCTATTACTTGCCACGTCAATGACACCTAGTTATACCGTAGTCCAGCTCTCCCACCGGCATTTCCCGGCACAGGCTTCCTTGCTAGATACACTGCCGTCACTTTCTCATCTGCGACGCCTAATTAATTGTAGTTCAGCTCTCTCACTGGCGTCTCCCGGCTCAGGCTTCCTGTTATATATTCCATTAGTTCCACAGCATGGTTTGATTATCTGCGCGTCGCTGCGACTTTTCATCCTATGCTCTGAATTATTTAACAGTCGTATTATATGCTTGCGCTCCTTCAGTGCCCTGTCCTTTCATCATGGAACCTTCCTTAGCTCTCCTCTGTAGAGCAAACATAACTAGTGTGGTCTGTGCAGAGCAGCTCCTAACCTCTCCTTCCTAGACGTTCAATTTTCCATTACTCGCTCCTCGCTAAATGCTCATCTGTCAGTTACTCGTCTGTGACATCTAATTAATTGTAGGTCAGCTCTCTCATTGACTTCACCCGGCTCAGGCTACCTTAGTTATATTTCTTTAGCACCCCAACGTAATTTGATTATCTGCGCGTCGATGTGTCTTAGCCCCTAATGCTCTGAACTATTTAATAACCTTATAGTACGCCTGCGCGTCTTCAGTTCGCTCTCCTTTCATCATGAGACCTTCCCTAGCTCCCTTCTGTGGAACAAACGTAACCCGTTTGGTCTGTACAAAGCTGTTCCTTAGCCTCTCTTTTCTAGACGTGCAGTTATTTATTACTCGCTCTTTGCTTGATGCTCATCTGTCACATATTCGTCTGCGACACCTAGTAAATTTAGTTTAGCTCTCTCACTGACTTCTCCCAGCTCAGGCTTCCTTAGTCATATTCCATTAACGCCCCAACATAATTTCACTATCTGCGCGTTACTGCGTTTTAGCCTTTTATGCTCTGTACTATCTAACAACTATATCATGTGATTGCGCTTCATCCGTTTCATGCTCTTTCTTCAAGCAACCTTTCTTAGCTCTATTCCGTTGAGCTAACATAACTCATATGGTCTGCACACAGTTGCTCCATAGCCTCTACCTTCTAAACGTTCATTTATCCGTTGCTCGCTGCAACGTCTGGGACACCAGCTTAGGTAGGAGTCTAGATCTTTCACTGGCACTTTCCGGCCCAGTCTGCCTTATCACTGATATCTTAGCAGCCTAACAGGACGCAGTATCTGCGCGCCTCTGACTCATATGCTGCGATGTCCTCAGTAAACTTAATGTACGCATACATTCTGCCAATTTACTGTCCGTCCTTCATGTAGCATGTTTAGCTTCCTCCTAGAACTCCTTCCTAAATCATCAAGTCAGCGCACAGCCGCCCTTCAGCCTCTCTATTCTAGACGTTCTCAAATCTCTTAGTAGTTGTAACGTCTTGGACTGTTTCGCCTGCAAGTGTCCAGCTCCCAGACTAGCTTTCCCTGGCTTTATCCAAACTAGTGTTAACCCAGCACCCTGGCATGAATGGTGTAACTACGCACCGCCGTACTTCAGCCTTATACGATATGACTCCCACGGTAACCTTAAGGTATGCTTGCATTCTTCCTGTCTGCTGACCTTCCTTCATTCAACCTTTTAGGTCGCCTCTGACGACTTTCCTTATCTCATCCGGTTAGCGCCGAGTTGCTTTTTGCTAGGTACTCAGCTGTCATTCACTCGTCTGCGACACCTAATTAATTGTAGTTCAACTTTCTCAATGGCTTCTCCCGGCTCAGGCTTCCTTAGTTGTATTCCTTTAGCACCCCAACGTAAATTGATTAGCTGCGCGTAGACGTGTCTTAGCTTCTAATATTCTGAACTATTTAACAACCTCATTGTATGCTTGCGCTTCTCCCGTTCGCTGTCCCTTCATCACGAAACCTCTCTTAGCTTTCTTCTGTCGTGCAAGCATATCCATGTATTCAGCGCAAGCCACTGTTTTGTCACACATTTCTAGACGTTCTTTCATCCCTTACTCGCTGTATTGTTTTAGACATTTTTACCTTCAATCCTCCAGCTCTCGGGTTAGCATTACCTGGCTCTATCCAGCTTGGTACTAGTAGCTTAGCACCCTAGCTTCTGCGGTTATGCTTCGTGTTCAGATATTTTTCAGCAACCTTACTGTTCGCTTGCACTCCAGTTATTCGCTGCTCATCTGTCAATTAACCTTTCTTAGTTTTTAGTTCATCACTTTTCTCATCTGGTCAGTCCACAGACGCCCGCTATCTTCTCATTTCTAGGTGTCCATTTCTTAATTACTCGCTGCTATGTTTGCGACACTTACGCATGTTTGAGTCCAACAGACTCACTGGCGTTTCCTGGATCAGCATCACCTAGTACCATTTTCTTAGCACTCTGGAATAACTCTTTTATCTGCGCGACGCTATGTATACATTCGTTCCGCACGTACGCTTTCCTTTAACTAACCTTTATTACTTCACTTCTATCAATCAATCATTCTCACTTAGTGCTCTCTGTCCGGTTTTGCAGCAAAGGTTTCTATACCTACTTATGTAGGAGGTAAGCTCTCTTACAGGCTTGTCCCAAATCAGTCGGCCATAGCACTATACTATTAGTACCCACGCGTCGCCTTTATGTATTGGTCCCCGAAGATTTTTACTCGGCAATTGAGTCCGCTCTATCCGCTGATTTACCACCAAGTGACCTTTGAAGCTCTTTCGTCTCAAGCCATTTTTACCTTTACTTAATTATTCTGCGCTCCCTATTAAAGTAGGCTGGCTACCAGATGTTCAACCACCATTCAACCGCCGCTGAGCTTGGAATTCTGCTTTCTGTCTTCCCACGCAATAGTTTCATCATAGCTAAACGATACTGCGCTTTTTGTTTAAGGGCGCCATGCTCTGTATGCTGCGTAGATGGTAGCAACCAACCTATACGGCCATTGCTTTCGTAGAACATCCAAAAGACATTTTCAGCACAATCATTGTCGCGCTTTGTACATTATTTGTCTCCACACCAAATGTTATAACATGGTATTTTAACAATGTTGATTTCCACGCCAGTTTTTGGGCCTTAATTGTCTCTTATCTTCCCTTTTCTCCGATGTCCAGAACTACTTGGGGAGTTGGGATTTGACCCAGAGACCATTTTGCCCTGGAGAAGACATGGTAACTCCATCGAGATAAGGCTGGATATTACCATGGTGCGATGGTTTGTGTGTCTCAGCGATCCATTGAGATATGCTGGGTGGTGCTTTTGCACCTTTAGAGGCACTCATACCAGATTGGTCAACGGTTAGATGCCAGGCAAACTCAGCCTTCTTCTTCCCCAGTTTGGTTGTTGGAATGCGGGTGGCACCTCATTATTTAAAACGGACTCCTTGTAGCCCAACGCCAAACCCGCTGCCTTGCATTAAAGTTTTTGAACCCAAGACGTTGGTTGAGAACCCTAATCGTCCTCTTGTCTAGACCTGGCCAACCTGATAGTATCCTGCCCAAGCAATACAACGAACTTTCCTTCAAATAATTTCTGATGCTCTGGCCAATTCAGAGGATAATGGACGGTACCCTATCTACTGCATCGAGCAAGGTAGATAGGGGTTTGGATGCTACTACTGAAGCCTTCTCGTCTTCTTATTCTCCCTCATACGCTTTTTCACTCTTACTGGCCCGTACCAACTTCACTTATATCCCCTAGTTTTCAACCCACCGATTCTTGGCCCTCCCCCAACATGCTTTGCTAGGCATTTATCTTCTAATTTAAAATCACATACTAACGCAAACGTCACCTTTCTCTTGTCAACAAGCCGATGTCTAACCAAGCGGTCCATTCAAGTTCATCGGCTTGCATTTGGAGCCCTCGATCCTCCTTCAGATTGGCATGCCTCAATGTACGCACATTACTACAGATCGGTCAACAGGCAGCACTTGCCCGAAAATTGGAGACCCTCTCGATCGATATCCGCCGCTTATCGCAGACCCGCCTGCAGGACTCCAGCTCTGCGCTCATTCTGTGATCCCTTCAGGTGACGCAAGCAGTATTTTCTCATTACGCAAATCCGATGACGATGCAGCTTCAAGCACCGGCCAGGCTGGTGTTAGCATTGCCCTAAGTCCACGGGATAAAGCTGCTCTGGTTGATTAGATCGCAATCAGTAGCCGAATGTGTGCGGTCCGATTGGCTGGCTCGTTCAATGCTTTGAAGTCGCGCGGGACTAATGGGTGTCTCTTCATCATCGCTGCCTACGCGCCCACAAACTGTAGCAATGATTCGGTAAAGAACGACTTCTATCGCCAACTGACCTAGCTCCCTCGCCATAGAAGAAGTACGGACACTGTTGTGCTGGCTGGGGATTTGAACGCGCAAGCTGGAAAGTTGTACACTGATGAAATGCATCTGGGCGGTCAGCACGGTGTAGGTTCCCGTAATGTTAACGGTGAGCGGTTGCTTCATTTGTGTGTAGTAACCACCTATATCTTGCGAGCACCAATTTCCGACACAGCACCCGCCGGAGGGTGACTTGGGGCCCACCAGCCTCGAACCAGCATTGGACGCAGATCAATCACATTGCTAGCAGTTACCGCAGGAGCGCTTCCGTCCAGGACTGTCGCTCGATTTGGAGCACATGTGTGGACACCGATCACGCACTTGTATGAGCTGACATGCAGATGCGTTTTGGCGGACGCCCACGACGACGCTGTGAGTGCATTGACACCAGCCAACTGATAAAATCAGCTGTTCTGAATGCGTATCGAAGTACGCTGACATGCAAGTTGAGTAAGCTTTCACTGGGAACAATCGTTGGACACTGGTCACATGTTCAACAGACCTTACTAGCAGCAGGCAAATTCTCATATGGTATGTCGAATAGCCAACGTGGTTATTGGGTCTTCGCGGTCTCTGGAACTTATCGATGCTCGCTGGCATATCCCGCCTGGAAGCGAACACAATGAAACTCGCAAAGAGCTTTGGGCAAGACTTCGTGCTAGCCTGAAGAGAGACCGCGAATCTTGGTGGTCTCACCTTGCAGTGAAGATGGAAGTGGCTGCTGTCCTTGGCAACCATAGTAAGTTATTTCATCTTATACGGGAAGCGGGCAGTAGGAGACCTGGTGTTAGCGAAACTATACGTGACGAGAGTGGACAGCCTATCCACAATTTGTCAAAACGGCTGGAGCGGTGGGCTGAGCATTTTGCAAAGCAAGTTAATCGGCTAGAATTGTTCGATTCCTCGCCAAACAGTGACCGCCCTGCTCCGTGGGCTGTCCCATTGGATCCCCCTCTCCCTCAGAAGTCGAACGTGAGATCGGACTGTTGAAGTTGAACATAGACGCGGGACCAGCTGATCTTCCTCCAGCCCACTTCATTTTCGGAGGCTCTGCTCCTGTTCATGCTGTACATGAATTACAAGGGAAACTGTCGGAGCAGGAAACAGTCCCAACCGACTGGAGCCGCTCCGCTATTGTTCCCATCTTCAAAGGAGGCTCGCGTTCGGAATGCGACAAGCTTAGAGGAATCAGTCTGACCTCCATCGCCTCCAAATTACTCGCGTCCATAATTCTCCACAAACTGGCTGGCGCTCGTGAAAGCCACGTTTGTGAGCAGCAAGCCGGGTTTCGTCGGGTTCGTGGCTGCATCGACCACATCTTCACCTTGCGTCACTTTTCGAAGCACCGTCACACATATTGGCGGCTCACCGTGGTCGTGTTCCTCGACATTAAATGTGCCTTCGATTTGGTTGATTGATGTGCACTTTGGAATTGTTTACTCAGGAAAGGTGTGCCCGAGAAATATGTAAATACTTTCCGAGCATTATCCGCGCGTAGCGCTAGCAGACTGCAAGATACGGCAAGCTGTCGTCGCCCTTGACTGTCTTCAGCATTGTGAGACAAGGATGTCAGCTGTCGCCTTTTCTTTTCAAGTTCGCTATTGACGAAGTCATAGAGATTGCGTTTACGGCACATGAGTTGGAAGGTGTGGAGATACTCCAAATGGAATGACCTCTCGACTTGGAGTATGCAGACGACATTGCTCTCATCTGTGACAGCTCGTAGACGTGCCAAGCCGCGCTAGACAGATTAGCAATGGCTGTCAGCCGCTTCGGGCTTTGCTTTGCCCTATCGAAATGCAAGAAGTTCCTCCAAGACTGGCAGAGATCGCCTCCTGTGCTGACCCTTGGTGGGGATCAGCTAAAAGTCATTCGGAGATGCAACTATCTGGGAAGTTGTATCAGCGCCTTTGGGATGGAAGGTGAGACCACGAACCGTATAGCAAAGGCTCGAAGTGCTTTTGCTAACCTTCGCCGACCATGGCAGCGAAGCGACTTTACTCTCGCCCTGAAGAGCAGAGCGTACTTTGCAGCGGTACGTTCGACCTTACTGTGCGGTTGCAAAACCTGGCCCCTAAGATCGGCGGACATGAAGAGGCTAGTGACGTTTGACCATCCGTGCGTTCACAGTTTGGTTCACATCTGGCGGGAACACCTCTTGAGTGACGAGCATGTTCGACGCCTTGTTCACGGCACAGGACAAGGAAGTGAATCGCTCAGTACCGTCATTTCACGCACCAGGCTTCGATGGCTGGGCCACGTGTTGCGCATGCCAGCCCACCGACTTCCACGACGTGGGTTGTTTGCTCGCCCGGGGTGTGGATGTAAGAAGGAGAGAGGTGGCCAAGCGATGACTTGGTCGAGAGGAATGAAGGCCCTCAATTCGGAGCTGGCCTCGGTTGGAGCGTCACGTCTCCCTGGTTGGGGCCCAAAGTACGGTGAACACGTTCGGTTGGTTACACTTGCTAACATGACATGTAGCCGACCTCCGTGGCGCATGTGCTGTGAGTTTCTTTGTCCTTCCCCATCCCTGTTAGCCTTCGCCACCACCTACGATCTCATTTCGTAGCGTAAAACATAATTTTTCACTTTGTATAGTAGCCGGATGGTAGCCTACCGAAACGATGCCTATTAGTTGTTGGTAGCTCGGCTGGCATGCATCTTTTGTATTTATTTTCTGTTTTCATTTATGTATTGCGGCAAAGTAGCTGAGGTGTTTCCCACCTCTATCTGAGGTGTAGAATGATGACGATGATGGACATGGTAACTTCCCAAGGAGCTACCAAGAACATGGCTGTGCAACAAATGGATACAACTGCACTCACTACCATGACCGTTGTCTAGTACTGATAGCTAGACACGAGGCCTTCACACTTCTGAAACGTACACATACACCTGGAAAATCCAGACGCAAAAAACTAACCTTATGCTCACCCGAACACTCATATAGACGATTCTTCGTGAAGCTGCCAGCCTCGATTGGCCTCAGCCATTATGGCGGCCCTGCCCAAAGCTACCTGATCAACTAACAGAGGAAATTGGAAGCCGTTTGACAGCGGATAACCGAGTGTGAAATCTGTCGGCAGGCTGCTCTGCCAGTTGTACATTAGTGTACAAACGGATTGGTAACAGTGTTTCAGTACGTGGTGGGTTTTCGCCCGGCAAGCGTTCTTCCTATAAAACCCACAGGTGTCCGTTTAACAACATGCGACGTAGCGGATGTGACTCATTACTGAATAACGTCACTGCCTAAAACTACCTTCTGACAAGTCGACTAGAATCATAATTCAATATTTTCCTGACACGTTCAAGAATAAGATACTTCCTGCCTACATGTATCGTTTTCACTACACATATGGTGCCCTGCCTGCTTACACTACGCAAGCTAGAACCCAACGTAGCGTCAATTATTGATGATTTTATTATTATTGCAAACGCTTCTTCGAGACAAACTACGTTGTGTTTACTCAGTCACTGGCCAATCCAGTGAAATCTGGAGTTCTTGGCATGTGTTAGATGTCCCTAAGATTCCACAATGCATTTGCATGCTTATGGAGACAACAGGATGGCCACGACTGCATGTATAATTTGTCTCATCCACCTTTGGGTACGGTGCGGTTGCTTATCAAGATCTCTCATACGTCTCTCTTATCCGCGAAGTCTAGGGGCACCACATCCCTGGAATACGTGAATAGCCCCTTCCATGGGCCAGGTTTTCTGAGGTGTATCGATGCTGAGTGGCCCGGGTGTTACTCGAGGTATAAGCCGGCTGACATAGTATTAAAGCTTTCTGCTGCTCAGGTTTATGCGACAACAAGTGTGACTCGGTGGTTTATCCCTATCAGCAGATAATCCGACTGAACTAAGTAGTATGGTTATCTCGATGCAAATTGCAACTCAACGCACTTAGACAGGGAGCTGATGGAGTCTCCTAACACAATCGACTAATTGCACAGTATGAGCTAAGCAAAGCAGAGTATGCTGTCACACGGATTACACGACTCGGTTTATACAACGGAGCTAGAATCGCTCGAAGCGGCGAATGCACTTAGTGTCTTCTAAGGCGAAATACCGCGAGGCACTTTGGCCCATCTTTACCCAATATTACGAGTTGGCTTACCCTGTGTTGGTGGCCAGTTGACCTATTCAAATGTAGAGTATGAACCTCAACCCCAACGGTTTGCCAATATTGCAACATAACGCGTGGCATTTTCGGCCGTTTCTTTAACTGAAGAATATAGACACGATTAGCGACAAGTCAAGGAGCTGACGGTGTGGGTTTGGGAAGGGTGGGCCGCGGAGTACCGCCATTGTTGCATTTTTGACAGTAGTGGCTGCACCGGGGTCGGAACATTAGACCTGGCGACAGTGTTTGATCCCTTTAGAAACAAGTTCACGGGGCACGTTGCCGACGTGGATTGTTGACTACTGCATAACACCTGCAGATATGCTTGGAAAGATTGCGGTTGTCCGAGTCAAGTATTGGTTAATCGCAAGTGGCGTGCGCTTGAAATGTTTGTTGGAAGCAGGCAGCACGAGTGGGGATGTTATCCCGGCTGTTAGCTCTTTGCCGTTCGGAGGCAGGTCTTCGGTCTGCCGCTCCAGTAGATCATTTTTAGTCCAACAGCCTAAGCTGGCGTTCTCAAACGTTACCGTATAAGACCTATGAACTCCTAGCATGAATGGATCCTGTGTAGGTCGGATTAGGGCGGCATACTTTAACAGCATTGTTACAAAAGCCAGATCGGATTATGGTGGGCAATGTAGAAAGAAATTTTGACCACCCAAGTCTCACTCCTACCAAACGTCTACCACCTTGAGCCATCTCGCCGCCCAGCATAGTGTATTCGTGTACCTGTCCCCTTGTCCAGGTTTTGTTTCAAAGTTATGTCATGGGACTCTCTTACTGGGTGACTTAGCGTCCGACCTCCAGTTCGTCGGCGTCTTACCACGTTTTCATTCCCATACACAAGAACCCCTATCGACCTGGACGCTTTCCATTGTTTTACTCGATTTGTGACTCTCAAAGCTTTGCACAGGTAGGTGTGCCGGAACTTACCGTAGAACGTTTTCATTGGCGGACGCATACCACTATCTACACTGGCTCAATCGGATTCGGCCCATAAGCCCTGTCTCACTTGGATTCCATTGTTCCTTTCGCACGACTGAATTCATGGGTTGCTCGTAGATCTGAGCAAGAATTTTTGGCATATTTTGGAGTTTGGAAATAATTAGGGTAATAGCTACTTTGCCACAAGGAATATGTACAAATAGCACCCGTACCTCAGGTACGGACTTAGTTTTATGTTCAATATTCCAGTAAGCTCAACGTGGCTTAAACCTCTGAACGGTTTGTAGCTTTACTGGGTAGTTTCTTAGCACAGGCATCTAACCGCAAATAAATCCGTTATACGTGTCAGAATTAGGTTAGAAATACTGCGCGGGTAAACAAGCTTTGGCGATTAGATTTGTCATTCAAATGCCTGTTAATTATGACTAGTGATGTCATAAACTTGACCGCTCCTGGAAGAGCATGTCACGTGTGATCCACGGAAATGGAAAATAAATCCTTGCTGCAATACTGGCTGCTGTACTCTACTACCAGCTTTAGTGAGTGAACGCACAAGTTGTTATTACTGTTAAAGTGCAGTAAAGGGCGACACACATGACGTAAATCGTACCGATGTGAGGGAACCTTTAACTCGTTTCCTCCTACGCCGTGGTAGATCCGCTGAAAGCCATCCGCTCCAGGCACTGTTATAATGGATAGTGCATGCCAGTAACGTACCTTGATGCTCGAAGTTTTACTGCTCCAATGCACTAAGGTCGTGTTTTAGCCTTGTGTGCCGGCCTTGTATAGCCTATGCAACATGCGGACGTACAGACGCACCAACGTCCGCCGGAAAAGAGAGCGGTCTCATTGTCCGAAAGCCCGTCGTAGCGGACTCACTAGTTTGTTACCAGTATTCGTGGCTTTCGCGAATTGCCTGGAACGACTCAGCTTATCTTGAACTAGTACACTCCAACCACGTTTGGTGTTAGTTCGCTTCTGCACGGTGGTTACACGCTTGTCATATTGAGCACACTTTGCCTTTGCTCACACTGCATTGCAGTGAAATTTGGATGGACTAATTGTGCACATTCCCTATAGCAATCTTTAGAAGTTGCCGGTCCGCATTTCACTAGGCCTCGCACTAAACCTTGAGACCAATGCCAACCAGCAATAAGTTAGAGGTAATTGCCTATGTGTGGTCACTTATAAATACCAAAAAGAATGGGGGAGCTTGCACCGAGCCTTCATAGACAACGCCTTCAACTCGAATGGGTCTGGGAAGGAGCTCCGAACGCTGGAAACCAAAGTGTGCGCCAGGCGTTTCCGACGCTGAATTCTACTAAGCTAGCAATCAATCAACAACAGCAGCAAATCAAACATTTGAACAGCTTCTTCGCTGCCATGCAACGATGAAGACCTAAGGAATAAAACAGTATGCGAAGGTGAGAAGAATTCTTACCCGTAAAGCTTACTTCTCTAAGATAGCTTTAAGCGTCCAGAAGCCAACACCTTGTGTTAACAGTATACCGTCACCAACAGCAGGCTGTCGTTTAAAGACACGGCGGCATCGGCGAGACCACTTCTTTGCGGCTTACACTGTCCCACGTCATTATCAACCTTTACCGCGCAGATAACTTTGCAACAAACACACTTTGACCAGGTAGTCCGAGTAGGAGACACTAGCAGACAAGCCTCTGATGTCGGTTACGAACCACGTCCCGTAAACTGTCTAGCCAAGCACGAGGCGAGTCACGTGGACTTCAACCCGGAAGGCCTGACGGGGCGCCGGCACCCAGTTTGGTCGCCAGTGACTGCATTTCCCACTACCAGGTCAACTGTTGCCCACCTTGTGGTATGCACCGTCCTACAACTGGCAGACTAAACCAAGCCCTTCACGGTAAACGGTGATCAGGCGTATTTAACAAATGCCAACGTCAACCCAACTTACTCAGTGTTAGCTGTTGTTATGGGGAGCTAGTATGATTAGCACCAACTAGCGCGCGCCTACGCACATCATCGATACGGACATGCTGGTGTCATCTGACACCAGCAATGTTTCTCGGACAACGATGTTCAGAGACTTGAAGGCGCCTCAGATCTTCCAATCGAAGGGGCCAAGTTTCTCTAATATAGAGCCGAGCGGCTCTTAACTTGGACTTGGATTTACGGCCATTCAGACGGAGTTAGGCTATTTTCTGTCGCCAACTTGTCCAAGAAGGCGGTTTTGGCACTTAGAATGCGTGAAATGACTTCTCCTGCTTTGTGCTCATCTTTGCTGATGAAGCTGCCAAGGCGGGTATATTAGTTCATTTTTAGCAAGGTCAAGGGGTCAAAAAGGGGCTGGTAGTCTTGCAGCAACACTGACGTTTAAAGTTGGGAGGCACACACCGAATACTGGGTCCACTGAACAGGTTATTCAGGTTGAATTTCACGCTTCAACCTAAATAAATAAATAAATTTTTATGCTCGTACAGTGTGAGACAAGCATATGTAGGCATGATCATGTTAAAGGTACAACTAAGTGTCGAGGAATGTATAAAACGGTGCAAGTTAGTCGTGAACATTAAAGCTGAGAGTTCCTACATGTATGTACAAATGCGTGTGTTTAGCTGTTATTCCAGTTTGAATACGTGCCAATACAATCGTGATGGATCGAGTGAATAGTATGAGAAGGGTTGAGAGACTTCCGTGGTGGGAGTGTGGTTAGTTGGTTGGTTAATAATGGGGCTGTACCTTTAGTTAGCGACGAGGCTCCTCCGCCGCGCCGCAGTGCTGTTAAACAGCCGCCAGGGGCTTTTTATGGAGAGAACGTTTGCCAGGCGGTAACCCACCACTTCCTGGAGCACTGCCGTTAAACATTTGCCGGCACAGGGTAGACCCAACCCACCGAGTTGGTGTCAGGGGGAAGTCAGTTTCGGAGTCCATGGAGCAGCCTGCGTTTGCTGACAGTCCATAAGCGAGCGATTGGACGCTTGACTGGCGGGACCAACGGTTAGGTAGCTATGGAGTGATTCAGCTATGTTGTGGTACTCAATGGTTTTAAAGGCTCTTTGTAGACAGGCCTTGGCTGATCCAGTCCTCTGGATAAGAACATCCATATCAAATTGTCCTGTTAGATAAGACCAGGATGGGAGTATGTGTGTTGGACAGTTGATTGGATCCACTTTTGTTTTTGTAAGTTTATTCGGTCGCAGACAAACAAGCCAGCTGGGCTCCTTGGTAAGTTTCTGTTGATAACTCCAGACCTCGGGGTAGAGAAGAGAGAATTATAGGAAAGGACAGCAGCAGAGACTATCAAGAAACCCTGTGCAAACATTTGGTGTGAATGCAAAAGGCATATATGTTACAACCTGGTAAAAGTGATACATGAAG
The DNA here is from genome assembly GCA_944474145.2 of Dicrocoelium dendriticum. Classification (NCBI taxonomy): domain Eukaryota; kingdom Metazoa; phylum Platyhelminthes; class Trematoda; order Plagiorchiida; family Dicrocoeliidae; genus Dicrocoelium; species Dicrocoelium dendriticum. The sequence continues at coordinate 54,053,595 of OX104067.1, forward strand.
GGCAAAGAAAATATTTGATATTTTGTGTCTGCAACCATCTAAATTATCTACGCAGGCGTAGGTTGCCTTATAACTAGAAGCAGGATTAGGAGGACGACTGAGGACAAAGAGAAGACAGTGACAAGCGAAAGAAAAAGGATAAATTAAAGAGGAAAGCCTGGAAATGGGATGAATGTATATATACTAGTTGCCTTGTACTTACGTTTCAAGGTGTTTGGTGTTTATAGCAGATATATGAAGGACCGACAAGTTACCACATCAAACTAGAAGTGTGAAAAAAGTTACAAACAGAGTTTTGAAACTCAGAGTTAGCAGCAGCATTCTAGAAAGCAGCACCAGCCAGTAGAAAGGGAAATTAGAGGTGTCAAGTAGCCAAGGACAAGCAAGGCGGTCTTGCGCACAAGCAAGAGCAGCTAGTGTTGGACCATGTAGTGCCACAGCGCCTAGAGCGTGAGATTCCGCAACATAACACTCTCTATGATAGGGTGCGCGACTAACTTGAACGAAAACGTGGAAGTCGGACAACCCTGGTCGGAAAGCTATACGACTGGTCACCGTTGACCGTGAATCAGCCTGTCGTGTTCGAGCACAGAGCACTAGGTTGTACACGTAGTTCGTGGGGACACCATTGCGCGCAAGTAGTTCGAACAGAATGGATCGATTAACTGAATCGAACGCACACTCGAAATCAAGGAACACATCTATTGTCGGTCTTCTGTATGCGTGGCATTGCACTTGCACCGGTTGCAGTGTGAATATATGGTCCATACAGCGACTTCTTGGGTGGAAACCTGCATGTTTTTCCCTACTCCGTACTTCCTGTTAGACTGCGAGGCAACGAACGAAAATCGATGTCAGTACTTTTGTCACAAATGGCGTTTGGCTAATATCACTGTGGTTAGCAAAGTCTGTGCGATAGCCTTTCCTGTACGCTGCCACAATAATTGATTCGCTCCAATTAGCCGGGACACAGTTCTTTTCAGATTTGTTTAAATAAGGTCAGCGCTTTTCAGGGGACCGCAACTTTATCTTTAAATAATGCAGGTAAATAAATAAATATTTTATTCTCGAATTCATCGAGCCATACCACCTCAGATATGATCAAAATTTACAAGCATTTATGGGGTGAAACAGATACGTTGCAACGCATGTAATTGGCTGTGGCCAAAAGTCGTACAATTTGCAGAAACAGTCAAAGCACACACGAGGAGCACAGTGGCGTGCCAATAAAATGGTTGTAAGTGTGCGTAGAGTAAAAAAAAGTACGATAATTGTAGTGGCGACAGTAGATGGAGACTGGGGGTATCTTTGTTGTAGGTGACAGTAAAATATAGAAAATGTCTAGTCGGTATTCCAGTGTGTAAAGGTGGACAGTAACTTTATTTAGTGGCCAGTCACGTCCGTCACGTCTCAGTGTTGATTGACGAACGTTTGTGACTTTTTATAAGGAGAAGGCTGGCCAGTCGGAAACCCACCACGTCCAGGAACACTGTCGTCGATTGCTTTGAAAGTCATGTGCAACTAGCAAGGCTTCTTACGAAGCATTTGTTCCTGCAGTTATTCGCAGTCGAGTGGCTCCTCTGTTGGCTAGACAAATGGCACAGTCAGAGTCCAACCTGGACGTCGATGACAGTCGAGGAAGAAGTTTGCTTTTGAAGGTAAATAGAGTTTCCAGTGTATGGGGTCTCACCTTCTCTCATTATAGATATTTTCTGGGGTGTGAGGAATTCGTGTCCAGCTGCCCTCACTTGACATCGGTAGTTAAGGTGTTGCGTGCAGGTGGTTGGTTTTGCAGTAAAGCCAAGGTACAGGTAGGTCTGTTGGTTATTTCGTCCCATTTCAGACAGGGGCAATTTCTCCGTTCAATCCCGGATTTCTAAGATGTTCAGAACGTCAGAGAATAGGTAAAGAGAGGAACAGACCGAGAGAAGACCAAAAAGGACAGTCATTGTACCAAGCTTTGAGGATATCCTGCTTAAAGACATTTACTTGAGACAACTGGTGTACAATGTGTAACAGACAATACGCTGAAAATGTTTTTTGATTACGCAGCAGAAGGCATGGCCCAGTGGATAAATTACTTTCAGTACATGAGGATGCAGAGCAGGGTTCCGGTATCAGCCTACGACGTTTGAATTCAACCGGAGACCAGAAGGTGGGTACGTGAGCATGGTTGGTTGCAACCGGAAACCAGAAGATACAGTGACGACGTGGCGATATTTAAATATACTCCACGGGATGAGGATTACCTAAGACCACATAATAACTATTTTGTATATAGGTGAATGATGATAGTAAGCTAAGCATAATAGAAGCCGGCTAGGATTAAATGGATATGTACGGAGGACTAAGTGTCGAAGGTAAGACGATCGAAAGATGGCGCTAATGGACTGGGTTTCAGTGGTCAAAATTGCTAGTTGGGTTAAGCATTCTAGTTACTAATGGAAAATTACAGCGTCAAAGAATAGGGCAAGAAACAAGCAAAAGTATGTGATGAAAACAGTCTACAAGCAAATCGTTAGGAAGACAAGGAGTGTCAACTAGCAAGCCCCGAATATGCTCAGGGATGCGAGGAGAGTACGTGAGCTGGAATCCGGACCAGGGGTACCAACCTGACTGAGGGCTGTGATAACCTTTCAGACCGCAGCGTCCCACGGAGGCTCTAAACTAACCGCCCACGGCTCGCCCTGCATCCTTTGAGTACAGAAGCCGGAAGCATGGAGTGGGATGAACTGAGCTTAAAAGGGTTCCGCTTACCGAGCCATCCGGCTCTTTTTGTTGTGTGTCGGTGCACCCACGTTTTCTCTGATCGGCTCACTGAGGCCTGGTTTCCTAAGAGCAGCGGTGCGTGTCAGTTGGGAGAGCTTGCGGCAATTGCCCACTGCTCCTGCCTCTACCGTTGCTTGATCTCAACTGGACCACCAAACCTTTCGATCAGCAGGTATGCACCGCTTTAGCGCGCGCCTAATAGCCCCAACGGTCACCTTGAGCTCCAAACCAGCCATAAGGTTTTTCTGGATGCCCACCTAGTCACCGACCTCTCGGATAGTTGGTGACTGCTGGGGTGACGATTGCTATTGCCAAAAGCAGATGCTCTTGAGTAGTGCGCCGCCGGCATGATCGCATTCCATGGAGGCTCGGTGTCATTAGGACAAAAAAGCGAAATTTCGATACACATGCGTATTGATAGACATGCTTGCTCACTGGCTGAGACAATTTCTCGGTAGATAATCGGGATAGCCGCTTGGTGTACCTCCCAGTAAAGTTCATGGAAAAACGACAACATCTCAAGGCATGGTCGGAGTCGATACAGGTATTCCAGTAGGGGCGGCAGTCCATTTGTAACTTTCGGCAATTTGGTCAATTTGGATCCACGTTGGCAAGCTGCAGGAGGACGCCAAGTGGCACTTCCGCGCCCACTGTGTCAAACAGCGGTGCTACTAAGCAAAAGCTGGTGTTCCGCACACATTTGCAGCAGACGCTGGCCGTTGTCGGTCTGTTCGGAGCTAAGCTTATTATTTTCACACAGCCGAGTTTCGGAAGAGCTAAGATGCCCCACTTATGCTTTTATGCCTTTTGCCAATACTCTGATATATACATCAGATCAAGTGCATCGTAGTGCGTTCATTTCGTGCTGGAACCTGTTCTTGACAGCGTTAGAAGTGCAGTAAGTGGGAGCACAAGCAAAAGTCACAAACCAACAGCGTTTTGTACGGCTTCGTGAATTAACCTTAGCCGATATTCTCAAACGGTCTGCACATGAACGGCCGTTCACCGAAATTTAATCCACCAACGATGGCTTAGCTTTCGAGCTTAGAATGATACCTACACCAGTTTGGGCAGTGAGTGCTGCATCGGCCTCTTTGGATGCGTGTAGCCGATAACAAGATGAAAAGCCAGGCGCGGTTAATTCAGCAACCCTATTAGGGTCCTGGGTATTAAGTACGGACACACAACATCCCTCAATATCCAGTGTAACCAAGGGTTTTGTGAGTGCAGCCAGGTGACCTATTTGTCTTCGAGTGCGGAAATTAAATGCTGCAAGGGAACCGGGGCAGCCTACCATTATAATGGACTGTTGCTACTAGGCGGGAAGATGGCTCTTCGGTTGCTATCAAATAATCTAAGATTTATAGCAAAACCGTTAGCAATGGGGTTAGAATGGTAGTAAAATAAACTTGTGGAAGAAGGCAGGCGTTCGCAATAGCACGTTTTCGCTTATCAGCCCTGCTGTATGCAGCAAAGGAGACAATGATTGATAATCTGCGCGAAGGCCGATGAAGGATGACGTGTACCTTTAAAGGAATGGTCATGGTTGCATTGGGTTAGATACTGCCGGAGCTTTCAGACCTAGAAAGCAGAACCCTTAGGGTCCTCGAACAAAGCATTTTGCTCATAAGCCTGTCCGCGGGACTGCGTGGAGGTGGTACTGCTTTAGTTTTACAGAAATGGACGCTATCTCAACTATTAATGCCCCAACATTGTGGACCAGAAGACTGAGTTTGTCTGACCTCTAAACATTGGCCAACCATGTAGGAGCAGCTCGCAAGGGGCACGTGGGCACCACCCAGTATAGCGCAATGGGTCAAGGAGATACGCTAAGGTCCAGTCTCATTGTGACGGCTGAACTGTGCTAAAAGTAGGCCCAAAAGACTTCAAGGAGGTTGATACCCCATAGTTTTACGCTGAGTGCGAATAATGACCCTGGAGGTACTTCCAGAACTTCCGTAGGCCGCTACAACCACAAACCGTGAAGTGGAATATCAAGTACCTGCTGGTTTAGCTTCAAACGTTGGAGTTAGCGAATGTACTATGCACGTCATTTACTCCTCTAAGTTGCAGTTAGCTTAGCATCAACGTCTCCAGCTTGCTGACTAAAAGAGCAGTTCGTAGCCAAATAAACAAACTTTGTAGTTCTTGAAACCAGCTAACGTCCAGGTTTCAATGAACGTAACTATGCTTTGACAAGGTTTACCTGTATTTGGACACAACGCATGTACCTTGTTCATTAGCCGCACATTGCCAAGTACAGCCTGTAAGAACTCGGAGCAACCAGCGTTAGTCCTTGCGCTATCAATGTGGGTTGCTGTAGGAGCGGTAAGGTTTGCCGGCTGACTACCTGAAAAAAGCATTAAGCATACATCACTGAGCGGCCAAAGTTGGATGGTGTGACTGTTAATGGTGCCTAGCCGAACAACCTCCAAAAGATGGTGGCGGGGTGGTCCGGGTTTAACTCGTTCCAAAAATGGTTCAACGGCAGTGTTCTAAGGGGTGGTGAGTTTTCACATGGCAAGAGTTCTCCCTAGAAAACGCTACCAATCTCTGCTTTACAACAATGTGAACTAGCGATCGTGGCTCTCAAAATAAACTCCCTACCCGTGGATAACTGGATAATCCTTTCCAAGCAACGGACAGCAATCTTCTACCCGCACGCTGCCGACGATATCGAACATACAAGAACTGCGCAGCACTACTAAACGAACAAACTACCCAGGGGCATAAACCAAAAGTATCTACGTACGTACATCCGTACACCAAGATACACCGTTATTGCAACGTTATCAGATTTTTGCACGTTATTGCTCACGCATCGTTGGGTTACCATGATCATGCATGTAAAGGCGTGTCTCGCCTTGTTGAGAATAAAAGCTATGTATTTATTTATTACTGAATATGAATTGATTGGTATCTTTAGAAGATATGATTAAACGTGGGTTATCCAAAATTCAGCATATACCCTTATTCATAATATTACTTCAACCTATCAGTACGTGCTGCTTGTTTATTCTAAACTCAGCTAATCTCTTCTCCTCCATTCGTATTTTATACAGCGCACACTCTACGCTTACTAGCCTTTATACAATTTCTATTATACTATTTCTATTTAATTTTATATTAACAGTTTAACCATCGTTCGCGCCCATTCCTTTAATGTGCTTTGTTTTATCGCCGAAGTTGTCATCAAGGTTGATGGTCAGTTCTTGTCAAGTCGTTGTGGAGAGCGAGAGGGAACTCCCAATTTAGTACTACCTCTTTCTAATTATTGCGTAGATGGGACGTATACTTGCAACAAGGCGCTCTAGGGAGGCTCACAATTCAGTAAAAACAGCACAATCTAGCTGAACTTTTACATGCGACTCGAACGATCGTTAAAAATATTCCTCCTTCGGTGTATGGAACACGAGCGCACGTGACGTGCTCCGGGTACTTAGCACACACGCGGCTAAGTGACATTATGATGAATCTGGAGTCTCCTCGGTTTAAGCAGCTTTACAATACTGTCTTGAACATACAGTTGAAAAGCATTTGAAGCTACTTTCGCAGTTCTATCCTAAGGAAGCGTCCAGAGCAAATAAAATCCTCGCGCCGAGGAGTGTTTCTGAACTCGTTCCAGCGGAACCCACACATACATAGTAAGGAAAATGATATTACATCGAAATATTGCACACAGGAATAGTGATCAAGGCTTCATAGATCTTGTTTTTTCCGAGATTGTCGCAGTTACGGCGTTAAACATCTAAGAAAGCGTCCGTAGCTGCGAACTACTACAATACAAGACAGAGTTTTTATTCTGAAATTGAGTGGCAGTTTATCCGCCGCATTAAAACTTACTGGCAGGACAACTTATTCGTTATCTCGCAAAATTATTATTTGCTTGTGGTCTGGCATACAATTTGCCTATCCATATCTCAGCCACATTCCTCTTGCCTGGTGCTCATCTGTTGACCTTAGAAGGCAAATCCTTCTGCCGATACAAGGCAAAAATAATCGGGTGCCGGAATTTTCTCTACTTGATTGTTTCTTGCGCTTGCCACTCATCTGGAGTTCCATACTCCACTTTGACCGTTCGATTGGCCGTGGATGCCCATAAATCCATTCCATTTTACAACTTACTCTGGGAGGAGTAATTTGATTTTCGGGACAACATCCTACCCTTCAGGGCTTCAACAACACTTCAACATATTTTATTGGATATCCCTCGGACACTTTGCGTGGTTCTAAAGATGCTCAACACATTACCTACCTAAAATATTCAACTCGTGGCCTACCAACCGGGCCCGACCATTTGGTCAGGACAGAATGGGACACACGAGCGCAATAGGCACTCGCCCAACACATCAACCAATAAAATACTTGGACTCGACCTGGGTGCAAATAACCAAGCAAATAAACGCTCTAAACGATGCGTAGCCACTGACCTCTAGCCATTCAATGGAGCACCGGCAGTGTTTCCGGAGGTGGTGGATTTCCACCTGGCGAGTGTTCTTCTTATAAAAAGCTACAAGAGTCCATTCAACAACACTGTATCGTGGCGAATGCAATTAGCCACCGAATAAAGCCACAGCCCATGGCTTCACACTGGTAGGTACACAAGTGTCACGTTTCACCATTCTTGGTACGTTTTTTACACTGATACTTCTACAGCTGCATATATTGTGGTCTCTTCTTTCTACGAGTTAACACATATACCGCCGTCGCTTTTCTCTATGCGATATCATCGCGAAGCTTTGTGTCACGTACACACAACCCCAGAAAATCGTCACACATCGCTCGAGCTTGCTCTTCAATTATCATCTAATCAATCAGTTGGGATTCTTAGTCTATTCTTGGCTGCTGCATGACTACAACACTTGGCAGGCTGATTATGTCAGTACAGACGGGTCCCGATCTCACAACAGCTTAATTGTTATTGCACATTTCCACCACGGTACAGTGCCAATCTTGAACGTTAGAGCATTTTTCTATTGTCACTGTCAAGATCGCCACAAATTGTCTGTGCAACTATATCTACCAGATCATGCCTCAATGGACCTGCCTCGCATAGTTAAGGCTAAATTATTTACCTAGCTATTTATTTGCGACCTGGGCGGGTCAAATACCTTGGATGGCACGGAACATCCTGTTTCCAGCTGCTGTTTTTAACCACTTGTCCTGCTTCATATTTATATAAGCGAACACTATAAACCTTATATTTTTAATGGGTAACAAACTTGATCAGGTAATCACTAAATCTCAACTGACAGAACAGATTATTTCTCGCTAATATGAGCAATCAAAACCACATGGACCACTCCCGCACATCATCCAGGGTAAGTTGTAAAATATCCGCATGCTCGATATTTGATGCCCCTAATATCCTTTAGGTTATTAGCATAGCTCAAGCAGTCGACCTCAAGCGTTGAAAGAAGGCAATTGCTGAAGAGGTTAAGTTGCTAATGACCAATGACAGAAACTTGTGGAACGTCGCTGTCTATAACCACTTATAATTAGGTAGCCACTGTGTTCTTCACACTCCTTGGAACGGCCTGCGAGTTGTGGGCACCACAAGCATGGTACGTTGCCAGCTCTACTGATTACCAGTAGTATTAAGAGTATGTTAAGCCGTGCTTGTCGAAAGCCTGGCTGAACTCCATAAGCAACAATTCAAAATTTCTTGACACCTGCAGGGTTCGCCTATTTTCCACTGGCTTCAAGCAAGTTGGTGACCCACGAAGGCAAACTCCAAAACCGTGCGGTGTGGAAGTAAGAATACCAACAGCAAGAGACGCAGCTGAATTCCTACTAAATAATACCCAGTGTTCTTCCAACTAAGTACCGCTAGACAAATCGGCCTATTGTTTATGATACGATCGGTTTCATTTTATTTGGATGAGCTTAGGCACAGCTACGTTCCAATCAAGCAAGAGATGGCCTTTCTTGTGGGATTGACGAAACATTTGGCCGATTGGCTAGACGACACACCTAGGCACTGTATTGGGGAACAGCAGTTGCAAAGCACATGGGTCTTGCCATGTGTTCGGTTTTGATTAGTAAAGAATGCACAATACCATATTCGTAGTCATTTGGTTGTACTTCAAGATGGCGCTTCTTATGGGCACATAATTAAGGGTTAGCAAAGTTTCGTCCATCCTGGCTGCGCATTTAACCCCATTGATATATATAAATTGCGGCACCATAGATGAGGTGTTCGTTCACCTGTAGCTGACGTGTATAAGGTATAATGCATGAGAATGGTGTGCCTAAATTTTTGATAGTACTACTATTCTGTAATCCGCCTAAGCTCACTGAGGGCCTCTGTTCTTAAACACTTTGTTATATCGGTCTTTTGACCCTGCGCGTGCAGAACCTTCTTCCCACGTAGCAGCTGTAGTCTGAGTCACACCAGCGACGTAATGTATAGAACGCGCTTGCAAATTATGTATACTAAACAAAATTACATAAGTTTGAATGTATCATAGGCACCGGTGAGAGCCACCAGTCTGTGTTAGTGCTTCTTGATTCATTGCTGTCCCTGTTTGGCCACCTCTTGTCCGTTGCCCGTTTTTCCCGAGATTCCCACAGGTACATCCGCCAAAACAAGCAAGTTTATCCACTGGGACCGGCCGACCCACCCTCAGAACGCTTGGTCCTTTCTCCAGGAAATGAAAACCCACACACTGGTCCAAATGGAGCTCATTCCGCCATTCCGGAGGCGCTACCTTCACGGGGTCTAAACAAATGGGTTTAGCTTGCCTCGTACTCAGAGAACAATTTACTCACCTGGAATAATATATGTACATGGATCCCCCGTTCAACAACCGAAGACAAACAACTCTGGCGTGATTACCTTCACTGCCTCAAACATTCCTATTCGCCAGTCACCTTGAGCTATTCTGATGTCATTTCACGGACAGCGTTGCGCACGTACACGTGGCTATTCCGATGGTCTTCCATGGAATTTTCACTTGGCTATGGAAACAGTTACACTTACTTACATCTGCAGGAATCCCAAATCCAATTTGCGGTGAATGGCGTTTTTACCTATTAGGGACATATTCATCCACCAGAAACAACTTCACTCACCGACCTCATGACAAGTCCAGCGTGGATAGCTGGACACGGTTTGCGAGCCGAGCAAGAATATAATAGAAGAGCCGGCCACTATTAACAATGTGTTTACCCACCTGCATCATTATCATTCGACTCTTGGAATCTTGAATCACTGACCGGCCCCAACGACTGCTGCCGTATCAGTACTAAGCCATTCGGACAACCAACGAAGAATTTTTGGCTGTCAACCGACTGCGAATAATAGAACGCAAAATCGGTCCATACGATGCATAACCGACTTGCACTACTGTTCAATGAAAGCTACGGCAGTGTTCCAGGACGTGGTGGGTTTTCGCCTGGCAAGCGTTCTCCCTATAAAAAGCCACAAATGTCCGTTTAACAACACTGCAACGTGGCGGATGTGACTCGCCACAAAATAAAGCCACAGCTAAGCATTTCACACTGACGCAGTCCTCAGCCTTCTACATCGAACCTGTGCAACTAATTCTGCTAGGAAGAATGCTTTGTTGGTGCGCAGCTCATTTCTATCTCGTAATTGTTATTGGTTGCAACGGAACCTTGTTTAGGTTCCTGTGCTCACGGATCACTACCTGGCGAAATTACCCCCAACTTGTGTTTTGACGGATTTTTGCGCCACAGCGCCATTATGTCCCTGGGTCTGACTATTACCTGACAGTATGCTCACTCATACGGACAACATCTTTTCTTTTATAACTTTCATTAAAACGGAGTTTTTTTTACATTCCACAGAAGCTATGCATGTATTCATATTTGTTCACGCCTTTACAGGTGTGTCTCGTTTTACCGAGAATATACCATTTATTTATTTATTTATTTCAAGAGGATGGGCCACTTCTCTTAAACAAATTTTTTAACATCATCCGACTCATTAACGTACGCCATACACTTCTATGTGCAGTAGCTTGCAACCATTAATTGAATATGTGTTAATCTTGTGCGGAGATTGCAGAAGTGATTTCACCGCGAAGTTTCTTTAGAACGCAACCGCTCCTACGTTTTTGGGTATTGGGCCTTTGACGTTACCAGAGAACCCGAATTCCAAAAGGAAATAATACCATAGTAGACGGTGTGGCTGCGTACGGCAGCCGTCCTTGGTGCTACCTTTGGATGGCAATACAAGAGCGGTTCAAACATCGGTTTACCTGACACTGCATACTAATACCGCTTTTGGAGAATCAATTTGCATGCATTCCACATAGTAGCTTGCATGTGCTCTAAGTGTAGTAGTCTGGTTGATCACCCGTCGTCAGGTTTGCTGGCAACGCGGTTTGCCTGCTTAGTGTCGGTACGGTACAGAAGTGTTGTGAAGTGTGCGAGTTTCAAGTTTCTAGCTTGACGACATATGGCCACCTAACCAGCTGTCACTAGAAAATGGTGTAAGTGGCGCATGCTCCTTGAGGGATTGCCTTTAGAATACAAGACAATACACGTGAAATCACTTGTTCGCTTGATAGCAAAAGCGGAGGCCTGATTGCGCATCAAATGTAAATTGGTTATGGCTGGATCGCTGGATTCATGTTAAATGTCATCCAGTAAGCAGAAAAAGCTTTCGTTATCTGTTGCTGCTATGTACAAAGTTAAACGGCTTCGTATCATGCTGTCCAAGTTGCTTGTGAGCCAGAAGCTTGGGTATCGTGCCGAAATACTGAAAGTGGTTGGACTTATGTTTAATCTGCGATTTCGCACAAAATACGCTAACCTGGTTGGAGGTAAGGGCGAGGCCTTGCTAATGAGCTTTGGCGCTGTTTTTCAACTAAATCTTACTATGCGCGGCAGCGAACCATAAATGTACATTGTATGTGAAGAACCGCTCGTGCTAAACGGTAAACGAATTGTTCTTTAGTAACGTTTATTTGAACGTGGTTAGCGTAAGTACGGATGCACGGCATGGTTTTCAGTTCACATGTGTGGAGGTCAACTTGCTTTAGGCGTTTGCTGCTCACAACGGTCATCATTTCCACTTTGGTAACAAGTTGCTTTATCAGCAACCGGCGTTTGAATTGGGGGCAGGAGGTGCAGCTTTCTGTTCGTCTGTATACCTTCAAATATAAACGTAATATTATGCGGTGGGCGTAACCCACCGATACTCGAGCATCGTTTAACGAATCGCAGTAAGCGCACATCAGATGAAATTTTTGTGGTAGAGAAGCTACCGCACTGCTGCGGCACCTGAGAAGTGATAATGGCTTTCAGCCAGATGCGATGTGCTTTTCGTGGCTATTCGTTTTGTTGCAAAAGTTGCGATGAAATGTGATGGGACGGTGTCGAACGGGATGCACCAGTTAAGTTAAGTGGAATACATGTTGTGGCGCTGTATAACTGTTGTTGCTACCGGTGCAGTTATTTCCGTTCTTATAAACTGCTCTCCAACAAAGATATGCCGGCTACCTTCTAGCTTCGGGCCCCATGAAGGATATGCGGCCGAAAACATGATCCCTGCTCACAGTGATAAAACCTGTGTGTGGTGCCTGGAAGTGCATTTCGAACGGTTACTCAAAGCCCGCACAGGTGTCTTGACGGTTTAAGGCCCACCTAACCACAAGACGGTAATGCAAGCAGTGGCCTGCTTCGTGCACCACGACCAAACAACTTGTGTTTTAATAACGCCAAAAGTTGGTCCACCGGAGGGAAGTCAAATGGGTTCGCAGGCTGCTGAAATACAAAGTCAAGTAAAACACGCAAGCTACTGGTAATTGGAATGCACATGGCTTTCAGGTATGTCGTCATGGGCATCTCATTGTCTTCGTATGTTACGCACTTTTGGATGTTTCACTACCAACCGAGTAGAGAATGAGAATAAGTAGTGTAAGAGACAACCAACTGCATGATATCTGTTGATGATATTTTCACAACCGTAGTGGAGAGTTTAGATGCTAAAGCGGATAGACGGCAGGAAAAGGTGAGCTCACGTAAGACGAACTCGTACGCTTAAGCTAAGTGCGTCCGCATATCTATTGACTTGCTAGTGCAACTGACCCATTTGTTATGGCGAAGTACTTGCGTCACAAGAGTTCTGTTCACATCCTGTCGGTTTTATTGGATGGTGGCTTGTCGTCTTACGCGTTTCCAAATTCGTGTCACAATAGTCTTACTGATCGCTTAGTCACGTTTTCTGCAGTTTTATGTTATTTATGGTGGTTAATAAACGACTGTTGAAGTCTCCTTGCGGACAAACGAACTTTTCAATTAAGAAATGCCACGACAGGTCTAAGGACTGTTACCTTTAAGGATGATGGTATCTCCCTGCTTAAGAATGGTATGGCACCGTTAAAGGCACTTTATGTCTTTAAGATGCCTGTTGTCGATGGAATTTTGGCAATATCTTACTTTTACAGCCAACAAAAGAGATAAGTAACAAATGTATAGAAACGGCTGCTTAGTTCCTAAAACTGCTCCACCCAAAATAATTGGTTGACTATAATCCGCAAACCAAGTGGTGAGATATATCGTTTATAATCAATTTGAACTCCATAAAATTCGAAGGATATTAATGAAATTTTATGGAATGGAACCATTCCTCCTTAATTGTACCAGACTGAGGAAAAATTTGCAGCGAACACGCTGTCCTCTGCTAGGAACATTTGATATTACGGACTCTGATTAACTTTGCCTCAGCAGGGTCTTTCTAGGACAGGTACTTTATGCTTTGATATAAGGGTGATGCCGGCTCGTACGCACTGCTACGTCCATGTGACAAAATCAGGGCTACAAAGGTGCACAGTCTTGTGATTTTAGGCTCCTAATTATGTGGCTCAGAGGATGCAAGCGATGAAACCGATAATCTAACCCGGGAAACGTGGGCACGTATACCTGATAGTCAAGCTTGTACTTTAATCATACCGAAGACGGTTGCACTTGAACCAAATCTTGCATCGCTGATAGTAGCTGATAACCCAACTGTCTCTAAGGCGTAGCTGATAGTGTTACTAGAAAGTGTCAAGGGACCTGCGAACACATAGGATACCTCGTAAATCAAAAGCAAAAGGCACAGCACCTCAAAAACAATCAACAATACACCAGAATTAGTTAGGCCGGATCCTGAGAGTATAAAGGCCGCCAAACCACACTACCGGAAACCTCCAAATGCTTTCCGCCAGCAACCGGACGAGTATGAATTTCAAAAACTGCTTCGTGCGACAAAAAGGGCCGAACGCTAAACGAAGGCTTTCAGGTGTCAGTACACCAAACTCGTCTGAACTTGCAGTGATCTGCACTCTGACTTCACGGGTGACGTGTCCGGAGCACTCACCGGCATCCTCAAATGTGGATCATGAAGCAAAGCCCGGCCGTCAATACAGGAGATTAACCATAGCGAAAAATATTGCCCTAGAACCAAACCATGCATAATTGATGGAAGCTCAACCAATACCAGCTGCTAAGAAAAATCCCAGAGGGTTACCAATGGAGTCAAAGACCCTGGGAACTCAATTCATAGCTCGTCCACAAAGATGGAGAAGCAAAACCCCCTCAAAGCAAGTCCACCAACAACCTCGCCTAACGAGTCTATGCAAACCCAGAGGAAGGGAAGGTCGCCCAAGAATGCTTCTCATCAGCAGCTAAACAGGTCTCAAGTGGGCAAAACTGTAACACCATCCGGTGTCAAACAGGCGCCGAATGCTAAACGGATACCTTCAAGTCAGCCCCAAAACTACGGTGCTCTAAACTCCGATATCGCACATGACGTGTGCGCAGCTTTCGCCGGCATTCGCAGTTGTGCGGCACGACGCGGGACACGGCACACTTGGGCTAAACATCTGCAACGAAGTCTCTATTGAAGCTAGCAATGAGGCGGCAGCCGCATTATGCGGAACCGGGCCGCGAGCGCTGGAATCTAACCGGCTTCCAAGGTGCGTCCTTCGTTACTCAACCCCCATTAGGCTGATCTCAGGTGAATAACGCACGCGGCGCACTGCACTGGCCAGTTTCGGGTCAAACTGCCTTCCCACCACTTTCAAACAGAGGTATTTTTCTTCAAGTTTGGGATTTCACCTGAATCCGATATCCACGCTGTTTGTTGTCCTTTCCTTGAGCTAATGGCTCTTGCATCTGTCTCGCCCCATCACACTCCTGAAGCTTTGCTTACGGTGTTGGTTCACTGCCTTTACCATCCTCCAATTCTGCGCCATCTGTGTTGCATATATTATCCCACTGCTGGATATGTCGAGACCAGCCCATGCCGCTTAAGGTGTTGCAACTACTAAGCAGTTTTCATCCTTAACTTTTTTCACTGTTCAGATCTTGCCTTGTTGGCGTGCCACTTGAAACACCGGTAAAATAAATAAATTTATTTATTTCTTTATATATGAATTGTAGCTTCATACAGCGCATTTTTCGCCTCAGCATTGAAGCTCAACTGCCCTAGTTGCACAAGTTCAGTCCTGATTACTAATGCTAGGCCGTTATACAACAAGATGTAAATTCTTAACCTTCTGGTATGCATGTCCGCACTAGATATGCTTTTCATCACCGAAACGTGATTTGCTCCATATAATTGTGATGAGTCTTACTATGGCTACTGTCACCTTTCCCAATGTCGCACATACAAGATGGGTGGAGGTTACGCTATATTAATAATGGTTTTCTCGACCGTTGCTTTTCAGGCTCTAGACCTTTATGCAGTGGAAGGTACAAGTTGGATTTCTGTCGAACTTCATAGGCTCTCGTTGTTTCTTGGCCGTACTCAAAGGGCGCCCCGTAGTTTGATCACTAATGATAACGCGCTTCTGGAAGTATTCGAAAGAGTATCGCACCTCATGTATGATTTTAAACGAATCTCCGGGCATTCAAACCAGATTAATATCAACTGACTTATGCCAGCCACACCATTAGGTAAGAGAGTTTACGAACCTGTATAAATTTAGGGGGAGGCATTCGACGCGTTTCTTTACCGACCAGAGGGTAACATAGTTTGTATTTGGTTTTCAGTTTGAATATCCCTAAGCTAAAAGCAGTAGTGGCCGACGAGTTTCCTGGTGGTGATCACTCGGCAGTTCAATGCTCGATGCGGTTGAAGTACAAACATTCACGACAAATTAATTATAATCAAGTTATGCTTCGTCGTCCGTAAACTCTATAAATTGCGCTACATGTTCAAAGCACTTGAGAGCAGAAAACAAGAATGAATTCTTTCTTATTCATGCCACACCTGAAACAACCAAAATGTTTTACCCCAAGTTGTTAGCTGTCCTTGAATAAACAGCTTCTGTGCCATGCTCAACTAAAGCAAATCCAGAATGCAGCTTTTACAGTCAAACACGCAATAAACTACGAAAACTGCGGAGGGAATACTGCAGTGCTTACAATTTTAATTATGTAATAAGGGCGAATGATTTGATCCTAAAACTATCAAAGCTAACTCAGCTACATCTGATCCGTCAAGGACGCAGTCTACTAGAGTGTGGGAGCAAGTGTTGCGCGCTCATTGGCCTAGTGCGCCCTAGAACCACGTTGGACGACTCTGAGATATGTAGTATGAAAACTGGAGGCGACAATACTACCAGTGACAAGCGAATAGTGTGTGACCCTTAACACTTAGTTTAAGGAATCCTTTTGTATAGCCATTGAACCTGTGAAGAAAAAGCCGTTACGTATGACTAAGGAAACACTGAACATTGTTCAGTTTGGTCATAATGTATACGGTCAATAATATCAGCAATCGGGCCATCCTTTAACCCTGGTCTAGATGGAATTGGTAGTAACGATATTCCCTTCCTTCTCCTGAAAATGTTTCATTATTTATGTCGCGTGGTGAGTACCCTAAAGTTTGGAGACACCATTATTACGCCACCTCGCAAAGGTTGGTCGCTTCAACATGTTTGCAAGTTTTCGCCAAAGAAATCGCACTTGCGGTATATCCCGTTTATTGAAAAAACCAGTAAAAAAGCAAAGTTTAGCTTATCTATACAGGGAAAGGAGCATCCATAGGTCTCAGCATGGGTCCTCACGCCACGTTCCTATGCAACATGCCAACTAGATTCTTGATCTTTAACACCGAAGCATTGGACTCTGACAAAGAGCTAAGTACCTTGTAACTTGATATGCAAACCAAAATCGATCGCGTTACTCGTCGGCGCCCAACGCATAAGGTTAAAGCTTATGACGTACGACGGCCTCTGATAAGTTGGCTAGCCGAACAACCACCCCGTGGTGTCAGCTAAGTGGTTAAGGTTAATGGCGTTACAGCAAAGGGTTGGGGGGCCGTATTCCAGGTTGTGCTGGACGTTCGCTTGGCAAGCGTTCTTTATATAAAAAACCACAACTATCTGTTTAACAACACTGGGACGTGGCGGAAGTGACTCGCCACTAACTAAAGTTATCGCCTCTTCCCTTTTCCGGAAGACCATACACACATCATGAACCTCATCCAAATCAAAGCGTCTCTGTTTCACATTTGTTGGCGAACCCAGCAAACAAAAGCACAAACAGTCACGTTTAAATACTCACACAACAGGGCTATTTCCAAACACATTTAAACACTTCTGCATGTCAACACACAAATAACTTTCTATGCTATTGGTCCAAATGTATTAATTTGTGCATTTGCCAACCACACATGTCTGTATTACCATGATCATGCCCTTGTTGGTGTGTCTTGCAATGAGGAGAATAAATTATTTATTTATTTATTTAACCAACGTACGTAAGCTGTTAACATAAGGGCACTTGTTGCAATTACGACAGACGTTACAAGTGGTGTTGTTCAAGACAGCGTAAAAGGTCTGCTCTTTTTCCAATGTATATAATCTACCTGTGTGACTTGTTAATAGACGGTCGATCATTTCTTTTGGCCGATGCAGTAAAAAGCATCCATATCTCAGCCAAATGACCTATTACCTGGACTAAACAAAGTCCGTGACGCCATAGCAGCTTTAGAGTCTTGGTGCCATAGTGGCAGATGTTGTTCGCAGCCAAAATGTCTACCCTCATTGTGTATAAAGGTACCATACCTCTAGGAGATTTAACTACGACTAACACCGTTATCAAAATGTGCACCTCAGTAAAAGACCTAGGGTTGCGTTATTCCAATGGCTTAAACTTACTGAACAAATACCCTATATTGTAGCTAAAGCACGTCAGGTAGCCTGTCGCATTAGCCGACATATTTACACTGCTAAAGCAAGATTAGAACATACAGAATGTGCAGTCGTTCACTAATAAAATATTACACAATGCTCTGTAGCAGCTTACAGTAAACTGAGCAGATCCTATTGAAAATAACCCAGAGACATAAGACTAACAGGGTGCTTAGTAGAACTCAGGATATGACTTACAAATAGCGCTACATTAACCTCCAATTCCAAAACCTTTGGTTGCGTTGCAGGAACCTTGCCCTTTGCTTACTACAAAGCCTCCTTTACAAGGAGCATATAGTGCGATCTCACGGTTGCAACTAAGCCTGGGTCAAATTCAACCTACGTAAGAAGAACAGCATGATTATGCCATTAAAGGCCAGAAAAACGCGCAAATGATTTCTCTTGGAATTTTATACAAAGACTTAAAATAGAGTACATGCGAACGTTAGGGAGTGTGTGCATCCAATACGCGTTAAGAGGGACGTACGAAACAGGCTCAATATTGCAAGCGTGAAACGCATGCTTCACATTCGTGAGATTGATGTAAACTTATTTGAATCAGTCTCCGACGGCACTTAACAAAATTTTGATGACACAATTTTCTAAACTGTAACGCTGCACATGCTTCTAGGGCGTTATAATGCATACCCGACATTACCATGGGAATCAAACAAGGAAATCGTCGATCTTTCACATGCATAGTTTAAACAGGGCCTTCATTTAATTCTTAGATCAAAATTTTAATCAAAATACACACAAATAATTAAGCAAAGCAAAAGCTAATTCACTGTAGCAAAACTTATAAAGTTTTAACCAATAGGCTGGTAAAAATGTATAACCGTACGTTAGTTTTGAGAAAGAAGTTTGTGCATGCACGGAAGTCAAACAACCGAGCATGGAAAAGAAACCCCATTAGTTCAGAATGAAGAAAAAGAAACTTTTTATAGGTAAACATTTCAAAACTTGTTTTTTTAATTATAGTGTTGTGAAGTTGAAGGTAGCTACAAAAGACAGTGGCTAAACAAAGTAAAAAATAATGGAAATGTTTTTTTCATTTACTTTACTGTAACGCAAAAACTTGGTGCACGCTATGCCTTTTGCCCAGTTCCGTTTTTAAGTTGGAAACCTCCGATTAAGGCTTGGATTAAACGAGGGAGAAAACAGCCGTTTAACTCTGGATGAGACAATCTGTTATTGGAACAAAATATCAAATTTCGATCAAATATTTTACAAAAGCGAGGAAAAGAGTCGTGCGATTTGGACTCTGGCAGCTTAAACAACCTCGTGCTTGCTGACACTGAGTTAATGTGATTGTTCACATAAATTCATATCCCGCAAAGCTTACGTGATCATGAGGACCAGCGAACAATAACAGTCTACATTGCTTACGTAACCTGTAGAATATTTGTTTCCACTTAGGGTCTTGTTACCTTTACGGCTATTTTGGTTCTGTAAAAAATGGTAAGTGCATCTCTGCATATTTATGATCGTAGTCTTGACCTTCGTGTCCCAGCCTTTCGAAAGCTATGTTAGGAATATTTATGTTTACCTGTATATTGTGTACGCGGAACGCTGCCAAGTGACGGCGTGGTGTCTGGCGACGTCTGCAAGTTCCAACTGCAGTGGTGGTTGTCGTGCGTGCATTGACATTTAAAAGACCACAGCGGGAACTTGCCGTGGGCGTAAACCGAAAGTATCTGCAGGTGATGCGGCACTCCACATCAGTGATGTACCTGTGTTTTCATAACGGAAGAGATCGAAGGTAGTCCATCAGGCAGTATTCACGCAAGTCTCCAAACAACGTCACCGATAGCAAGTTATAGATGAATTTGACGCCCACGTGTGAAGCGTGTCGGCTTCAAAACATCAGTAGATGCTGTAGTCTTTGCGGAAGTGTATGAGAATCTCTGCTTGCAGAAACGGAGGTGTTTACGCACTGCATAACACCTCACTGAGTCGATCCACTTCCATCGGAAACGCCGGAAGGCTTACTAAAGCCACAATGTAAGTTACCTGAGATGTCTGTAAAACAAACGGCCGCAAGCAAACAGCGCCTAACTGTGGAGGTGCAGGTGATGTACACTGCGTGAGCTACAAGTGCATGCCTTCAAGTTAACTTATACCTGTTGGGCAAGCGTGCAGCTCCATTGCTAGAAAACAGCGACAACCGCCAGTAACTGGACAGGCAGGCGTACATCACGTATACCAGGCGGATACCATGTTCCTGTCTAGCAACATTTCTGTGCTTTATGTTTGCGAGGTGAGGAGCTGGTGGAGTACACGACTGCTGTTAAAAGGGTTAGGCGCAACGTCTGCGCCTGCTAGTTTCCCCAAAGCTGATGCGGTTTTGCTGGCCGCGCGTTGTTTGTGTTAACTGTTGTTACGCAGTAATAAAAAACAGTTGCTTGTGACGGACAAACAGCAGCCAGCAAAGCGAATAAGTACGTAAGTGTTAAATCGCGTGCTCGTTTTACAGGTTGCAGCATATTAGGGTTTGCTCTATCTTTCGTTGACAACATTCCCAGTTCAGCTTCACGTTACACGTGTGACAATGTACGCACCCGTTTACCACCGAGGTAAATGGCACCCTCTGCAATTCATGTTTTCTTCTTATATTCCTTATGTGCTCTTTAGTTTGCCACTGTTTCTGCTTCTGGATTCAGCTGCTACTGGATAACCGCTAACCGCAATAAGTGCAATGTACTATGAATGTGCTGTTGAAATCCGCACGAAAGCGTCATTTCTGTCCGGTTGGGAGATAACCCGCGCCGACCACCTTAAGCTTGGTCATAGGAAAGAACAGGTGAACGGGTTATTGTCTACCTCCAGTATTGTCGCAGGGGTGCGACTACAGTTTAGATGGACACAATTGCCACGCCTGCAGCTTTCCGCCATGAAGTGGTTGCATTGAACACACATTTCCGCTTCCCCATGTGTTAGAAAAAACGCACTGACATACGATTAAGTCTACTGGATTTCCTTGACTGGAAAGCCAGCTTCAACCCCGGTGACGCGTTACCTTGTTGCACTACCCAGGCGTGACAGGCATGACAGATGTTTTGCACGCCATACTTATGGCATTTTATCGCGACTGCAAAAGCCATGGACAGGCATCCACGAAACCGTATACAATGACTTTTATTCGCCAGGGGCACTTTCCACGCTTGTGCAGTACACCCGTTCCTCTTCACTGCTGTGGCCGCTAACATATAGGGTGTCACACTTGTAGTCGAATTTTGGCGGGTACAAAACATGCCAGAGAAACAACTAACAAGCATTGAATAAGCGGACCCAAAGTAAATAACTATAAAAATATTTTATTTTCGACAAAGCGAGGCACGCCTTTCGAGCATGATGAGAATAGTGTAATGTTGCACATGATAGCATAAAAGACAGGGTCAGGGGCAGGAGTAATACTAATGTACTCAGTAGTGTAGGTCCACATGGCGCAATGATTGTATAAAGTCCATCCTCGCAGAGTGTGAAACGTAAAGTTACGTATAGCGGAGGTCAATGGAGTGTATTTTGTTAAGAAACTTGTTCGTTGAGGCTGTGCGCACAGAGCTGGTCAGGTTGTTAGAACCCAAGAGGCAGGCGGTAACTTGTTTATTGCTAAAGTGGCTGACACTAGGTGTGTTCGTTCATAACTTGGAGGCGTCCGCTCATCCGCGTGATCTCCATGGAGTGTTCCCCAACTGGTGCTTGCCTCTGTGTTCACTCCTCGTGCGCACGAAACTATAATCCTGATGTCATCTTCAAATTTGGGGAAGTCGGCAGGGCTCGCTGTTGGTGTGTCATGTTGCACTACCACAATGCCTATACCCGGCTCAATAGTATCTACCTTTAATCCACCACACTCCTCCCTCCAAAGGACACGCGTCAGCTGCCTTCCATCGGAGTCTTTCTGACCGCCGGGGATGTTCACTGTATGCGCGTGTTTCCTCCTCCAATTCGTAACACTTTCTCAGCTCGCCGGCACTCACCCTCCGCGATTCACCTTGCCGAGCGATTTGATACACTGGGCCTCGCCCGTCGACTACCTCGTACGGTCCTTTCCACTTCGCTAGGTGCTTCCTCTCCCCTGGGCCGCAAGTGGGATAGCGTTGGTGGTCCCTGTACTTCACTTTCGAACCAATCTGAAACTCGATATTCCTTCCACCTTTGCTGGTCTGGAACTTCGCCATCCTCCGCGCCTGAGTCGTCTGTAGGTTGCGGTTGGCGGTCTTTCGGTTATTCCATAACTCCTCGGGAGGTATACGGCAAGTTGGCCACATTCCAATCTCTAGGTCCACATGTAGACGAGGTTGTCGACCGTACATCAAATGGAATGGTGCTTTCTTGCTGGAAGCCTGTTTGGTTGCTCGATGGGCCAGCAACAGTAGCGGCAACGTTTCCTCCCAGTCTCCACCTTTTGCTGCTATCCACTCCTTGAGTGTTCTATTGGCACGTTCCGTCAGGCCATTTGTTTGCGGGTGGTATGGGGTGGCTCGCAATTTCTTGATGCCAGGTTTCTCCAAACAGTTCCGGATTCCTGCACTCTCGAAGCACGGCCCTTGGTCTGTTAATATGGCCTTTGGGATTCCGTGAGCCGCTACCAAGGGATTCATGACAGCATGGGTAACGGCGCTAGCTCGTTGAT
The DNA here is from genome assembly GCA_944474145.2 of Dicrocoelium dendriticum. Taxonomy (NCBI): domain Eukaryota; kingdom Metazoa; phylum Platyhelminthes; class Trematoda; order Plagiorchiida; family Dicrocoeliidae; genus Dicrocoelium; species Dicrocoelium dendriticum. The sequence goes on from OX104067.1 coordinate 54,076,158, forward strand.
CCGGGATTCCTGTCGCTTCAATCCGTCGCGTGAAGTGCTCCGTTCTCAATAAAATGTACTGGTTGCCACGCCTGGTCAATGGAAACGGCCCCATCACGTCGACCGACCAAAGTTCACCAATTTCCGAGACCGGGATCGTCATCGTTTGCTGCTGCATTCCTCGGCAACCCGTTTTCATGGGCTGACATTGTCTGCACGAAAGCATGCACTTCTCAACGTCCGTTTTCATCCCCGACCAATACGCGCCTTGTTTCAGCAGATCGTTGGTCTTGGAACAACCTGTGTGCGCCATCTCGTGACAAGGAACTACCAGATTCCGTCTTCGTTCCATTGGAATGACTGGAACCGAAGGGTTGCTACCTCTTGGTATCAACATTAAGATCCCTGCTTCGTTCACTTACAGCTTTCCCAGGTCTTTTGCAAACGGACCCAGCTGCTTAAGTTGGTTTTTGTTGAAGTTTGTTTGACCAACTAGTTGCGCGGTGATCAACTCGCGCAGGTGTTTGTCACTACGTTGCTCAGTTGCTAACCGTTCTGGATCCTGCTAGCACAGTATACCGTTATTACCGAAAGCTACGCTCGGCAAGTCATCAGCATCGATCATGCGTGACAAGAGATCCGCCGTCTGATTTTCCTCCCAGGCACATGTTTCATCGTGAAAGCATACCCTTGTAGACGCAATGCCCATCTCGCCAGCTTTTCTCTGGGGTCTTTGGCAGACTAAATCTACTGCAACGGCTTGTAGTCTGTTTCAAAGTGAAATCGCTGACCCAGGAGATATGGCCGCTATTTACCTAACGCCCAGACAATTGCGAGACATTCTTTTCCTATGGTTGAGGATCTGCGTTTCGCAGATGTCAAAGTTCGGCAGGCATACTCAATCGTCCCATGGTTTTGTTTCAATACCGCACGGATCCCAGCATCGTTGGCGTTAGTGGCTACCGTGAACACTTCACCGGCAATGAGCAATTTCAGGGTCAACTCCTGCCTTCCCATTTCCTCTAGAATCTGATCACAGGCTCGTTGAGCTTCTGCATTCCAAGTGAATTTCCTGTCTTGTTTCGACAGCTCGTACAAGGGTGAGGCCAAGGTGATAAAATCCTTGAAAACTTTGGTGTAATACCCGGAGCGGCCCAGGAATGTATGGAGCGTGCGTTTCGAGGTGGGAACTGGGCTGCCTTGTATAGTCATTATCTTCTCAGGTAGCGGTTTCAGTTCGTCTTGTCCCACTTTATGGCCCAGTAAGGTGACACAAGTCTTTCCGATCTGGGAGTTTGGTCTATTTATACGAACTGCTGAATGCGTTCCAGAACTGCTGCGAGATGATGGATATGTTCCGCTTCTGATTGGCTATACGTCACGATATCATTCCCGTACACAACCAGGTTCTCCAATTCACTCAGCAATCGCAGCATTAGACGTCGGAAGGTAAACGGGGCTCCTGAGAATCCAAAGGGCATCCTCTTAAACTGGTATTGTTTCTCACTAACGGTAAACGCCGTCTTGTCTCGATCTTCCTGTTTTATTGCCAGTTGCCAGTATCCTGATCTCAAGTCCAGGACTGTGAATATCCAGGACTGCTGCAGTCGGTTTAAATGTCAGAAACTGATGGAACTGGAACGAAGCGAGTCAAGGAAATTTCATTCAGTCTTCGGAAGTCGACACAGAATCGGTACTTCCCATTCGTCTTCTTCACTAAGACCACAGGAGCGTTGTACGGGCTATGTGCCTCCTCAATCACGCCAGCGTCCAGCATTTCCTGCACTTACCTATTCACCTCAGCCTCAAGATGGATTGGTATCCTTCGAGGTCCATGGGACCGATACGGTTGGCGAGTTAGCGGGATGGTGTGCTCGATCCAATCGCAAAACCCATATTGGCTTCTGTCATCCGTAAACAAGGGTTGGTATTTGTTGATCAGCGACTGCAAAGATGGGCTCAAATGTAACACAGCAACGACCGACGCGAAGATCGCATTTCTCCACGATTACTGAGTGGTAGTGACCCACATTCCCTTAGCAACGTCCCACGCCTTAGAGCAATGGCAGCTTTATTAAGCTCCAGGAAATCTGCTCCCAATATGGTTGGTTTCGCATCTGGTGACACGAGAAAGAAGTGTGTTCGCTTTCGTCCCCCGATTCCCACGGTGTGTTCGGCGATCCCGTCTATTCCCACTGAATGACCGCCAACCGCTCTTACGAAAGTGCAGCACCACTGTAGCTTTTCACCTCGCCGAGGATTGATTAATGACATCGCGGCACCCGTATCGACCAGACATCTTTCCATCGTTCTGTCTACTTCCACCATTGCTTCAACCGCGCTCCTGCTCAACGTCCCAAGTACATAATCCTCGATCCGAAAAGCAAAATAAGGTTGCACACGTTTATTCGACACCCGCGTAATACCACGCCTCTGCGGACATTATCTCTTCCAGTGCCCCGGTTTCCCGCAGATGAAGCAACATCCCTTTGCGTGCACCGGATAACGCTGAACGCGAAGCCCATTGATGCCTTCCGTAAGCTGTTTCATCATTTGTTACAATTTGTCCATCCGTTCCACATTCTCATGAGGCTCTTTTTTCAGCGCAGCTAGTGGTGCGTCGCCCAGGTCTCGAGTAACTTGCGCAAACTCCTCCAATTGCACCTTCCGAGTAGCATTCGCAATCCGAACGCGCTCCGCGGTTGGCTGTGGGAGGCCGGCCAAAAGCTGATCCACTAGCAACTGCGTCTTTGACGGCCCATCCAACCCTGGCAAGGCGCGGTCTAACAAGCTCCTGAGGTGCACCGCAAACACAAGGGGATCCGTCCCAGCGCCAAGCCGCGACGTCTTGAACCGTCGCATCGCCTCCTGGAGGTCCGCTGGCGTATCCAGGCCAGAGAGCAACGCTTTCTTCGCGGTGGTCCACTGCAACTTGACCGAACCTCCTCGCGCCGCTTCCAGAACCGCCTTCGCCCTGCTCCTGAGGAGACACCGAAGGGCCGCCAACTTCGCCCGGTCTCTCCTCCGTCCTACCGCCTGTGCCACCTCCTCGAAATCCTCCAAAAACGCCTTCACACCCACGTTTCAAATGGTTCCGGCCAGGGAATCCTCATGACTTGTGAGGTCACCGCACCAAATGTTAGAACCCAAGGGGCAGGCGGTAACTTGTTTATTGCTAAAGTGGCTTACACTAGGTGCGTTCGTTCATAACTTGGAGGCGTCCGCTCATCCGCGTGATCTCCATGTAGTGTTCCCAAACTGGTGCTTGCCTCTGTGTTCACTCCTCGTGCGCACGAAACTATAATCCTGATGTCATCTTCAAATTTGGGGAAGTCGGCAGGGCTCGCTGTTGGTGTGTCATCTTGCACCACCACACTACTTATACCTGGCTCAATAGTATCTACCTTTTATCCACCACAAGGTGAGCCCAGCATGATGATAAATGTATGAAATGTTTTTAAGAATAGTGGCATGTCACGGAGCAACCATGTAGACGTAGTCGTATGCGAGCATGTATACGCGCGGCACTGGTGAAGTGTGGTTTCAATCAACCCTAATGCGTGGTCTCGACAATGACTTTATTGAGTAGCGCGTGACGCTCGCCATGGCGTATTGTTGTCTAACAGATATGCGTGTTCATTTGTAAGGATAGCGCTTGCCAGACAAAAGCTCACCACGTACTGAAACACTGCTGACCATTGATATGACAGTGACAGCTGCATCTGACCGATTGTCCTCGCGGTTATGTGCAGTCATGTTTCTGCAATTTGTTTCCGATGGCTGCGTGGTTGTCATCTACCGAATCCACCGCGAGTGATTGGAGCTAGTGAATTTGGAAGACTTAGGTGTTGTATGTATTTGATTAGCTTACCGGAGACCTTTAATATGTCAGGACTGCAAAGTGCGGAAAATTTCAATGATTTTGTTGATTCGGTGGCCAGTTGGGCGACACCGGTAGGTCCCCAAAGGTGTTTCATTTACAAATAAATAAATATGTGTTATATGCTCGGGGTTGAGTGAGACAGGCCAACTAGGCATGATTAATTATGTACAATCTAATCTGTACCCATCAAATTGGATCTACTTTTGTCTTGCCATTGGAAAGTGTAATAGCGGTATAAGATTGTGATAACTGCTGGACCTCACAGTTGAAGAAGATGGTTAATGCAAATGTAAAGGATTGTTTAAGCACGTTATGTGATACTGGAATAAGTTCCAAGTAAAGGTCATTGCCTGAAGCAGACCGCGTGTGCTGTTCCTCGCAGGCAGCTGTTAACCGCCATCTCTCCTGCACTGTATGGTACGTTCTGTGGTCGTGACACAGTGGCACACATTGGAATGCACGAAATGTGGGCGATTAAAAATGTTACATCAATTTTACAACGTAAAATACGACTATGTCAAGTATTTTCCAAAAGCAGCGAAGGAGGTTCGTTGCTACTTTAAGTGAGGTATAATGAAATAGGTGGTCTTTAGCTGTTATTTGGAATTGCAACCATGGAAGCTGACTTCAGGAGCATCCATCTTGGACATTCGTTTCATAGCTTTGATGAATTCTATTCGCTGTTCTCTTCATTTAGGCATCGCAACGACATTAATTTTGTTTATCGTAGTAGCAAGAGAAGCAAGTATCATAGCGTAAGCATGATCGCATCGTTTATAAATGTGAGCGCTGTAAGCTCCGCACAACAAGAAACAAAGGAATACAGAGAGTTTAGTATGTTGTTTACAATGTTGTTTGCCGTTTAAGTCAGTTCTCGTGACATCGATTGCAGTACTCGTGTTAATGTTGCTGGGGATGGCCGTAAGCTAAAGGTGCCAACGTTCCATCTTTCTCACAATCATCCATGCAACCAATTTCTTTTCGAAAGTCACCCTATATATCGGTGACTTACGGAGAAGGAACGCAATCAACCTGCTGACTTAGGTCGAGACAAAAACCCTACGTGCGACACAAAGCAATATATCGAGAATGCATTCCGGAAACAAGTCATGCTATCATTGCTATCCAATTTGTGGCAGGCCCTTCAAAGCATGGAAAAGGATGGTTTCGTGAAAATCATTTCTGAAAAGGCTTACTTACGCAGGTGTGCTTTGCTCGTAAGCAGCAAGTTCATATGTTTCGGCGATTTCCACACGTTGTGTGAGTAGACGCAACGCATGGTACAAACAGCCTTGGGTACATATGACATTCGTCGTGAAATGTCTCTACAGTTTCAAGGTGTACCACTTCTTAGTAACAGACGGCAGGGGTTACAGCCGACCAGTTTTTTATGGGTTTGTGCGTAAGGAAACGTTCAAATCGTTAGTGAAATTATTTGGTTTATTTCGTGATGCCACGGGCCGTGATTTCTCCATACGAACTTACGTTATAGATAAAATGGCAGCTCAAACGCATGCAGCACAAGCAGTATTCCAGTGTGGCATTCTGCTATGCTACTTTCATATCCGCGAGGCCGTTCGATAGCAAGTGAGGCAAGCGGCTTGCGTTATTCCGTTTCGTAGACTAATAGCTTCCACACACGGTATTTTTTTCACCGGATGGCTACAATTTATACGGAGACCGGGTATACTACTTTTTCTACATTCGCACTGTTCTAGGTTTCAGCAGCTTCTTAGCCTACTTCAGAAGACGGATCTTCAGTTTGTGCGGTATGTAACATCTCACCGGATGTGTCACAGAGTACGGACAACACACCAGGAATACCTATGCGCTTACAAAATGACACGAACACCTCGGCGGAGCTGCAGCATATCTGCAACTCTGCATTTGAGCATGTCATAACATATGGTTACTTGCATCCTCCTCAGTATAGACCTGGCTACCACTGCAACTGAACCGTTTGCCGGAACGACCACCGTTGTAAGGAGGATTTTCATGATTTGCTTGCCAGACAGTACGTCCTGTGCCATTGGCATTAAACCACTGCAGCCGACGATTAAGACTTTGCTCAACTGCTTAAAGCATAGCCTATAAGAACGCAAACATGGCCCCTCTTAGGGCCACCTTCTGTTTCATTTCTGTGTGCTTCTCCCTTGCCAACCTGATGCAACTACTCGGTTGACGGCAATGATTGGAACATTCGGCAAATGAAGCGGACGGTGGCTCTGTATTCCACGCAGGGATAGCCCAATTGCTGTCTAACTGGGCCCCATAGCCTGTGTTTTCCTTGTTCATGATGCTTTCCTTTAGGTACATTGCCTTTACCCCACTCCTTTGTGATCCGCTGTGTTGACGTGACGCGTATGTATTGTCCGGCACGTTTGCGTGAGCACTTTGCATGGGTCTGAACGACAACGTTCCCGGAAATGTCATCTATGCCCATACGTTTCTTGACAGGTTCGTTATTATATGCATGGAATCATATCCGCATCGTCTCAGTGCTGTTATACTTCTAGCTATAGATGTCTCATGACGGTTATTTTTGGTGCTCTTGCAATGCGATTTTCGGCCCTCTGTCTGAACGGGTACATGATGATCGGTGACTGGCATTACTAGTGCTAGTACAATGATACTTTGTACCCGTCCGCATCACCGTCGCACGAGCCCCGTGTACGGATGCTCGGTGACCGAAAGTATTGCTGCTTTTGCAATAACAGACATATGTGGGATAATGCGGACAACGGCACAGGATGCATGTACCGCTATTTGTAGATCATACGCGACAGAAAAGTTTAGCGCTTTTCTAATGAGACCTAGGAAAAATTATGCACCTGCACAAGGTACATGTGCTCTTTTGAGTGCATGTTTGATAACTGGCATTAACGATGCCTTTGCAGAGACCAAGTTAGGCTACTACCTCACCAGCGCAACAGGTCTGTGCTGATATGTATAGACTCCGAGACCTACATCATTCTGCTAGTGCTAAGAGACCTAGGTAAGCTACAGTATCGCTAGTGCCAAAGGTCTGCGCTGAAATGTATAGTGGCTACCAGACCCACATGCCTGGTACTAGTGCTAACGGATCTAAGTGGGCTATTATGTCAGCAGTGCGATTGGTCTTTGCTGCTATTTATAGAGTCTCCGAGATCTACATCATTGCTGCTAGTGTTAAGCGACCTATGTAGGCTACTCTGTCAGAAGTGCAACAGGCCAATGCTGGTGTGTATGGATGCTCCGATACCTACATTGTTGCTGCTAGTGCTAAGAGACCTATGTACCTTGTGAAGCCGTAGTGCTCCCAAGCTTCCAAATTTCTGTTTCCATCCAGGCCTCTGACTGATCTCCGCGTCCCCCAAATGCCATCCACTAGGCTTGTGATGCCCTATGGCCCATAACCATCTAACTTGCCAATATGTTCCTTCCTTCCTTACATGCTTGGGGTGACTGTGGACTTGCATTGTTATCATTATTATCAACATGTGCGCATATGTCAGCTTTGCAAAACTAGTGAGGACCCGCGGACTGCGGGGTTCAACTCCTTGGCTCAGTTTACAGTTGTAATGGCATATCAAAGTCCTGGAAGCATGTCCCAGGAGTGCATTAAGTATATTCTTACTGAGGCTGCCAATAGGTGTCCATTTCATACCTGGTGACTTTAACCTACCAGAAGTCTGCTACGCTGATCACAACAAGATACGTAGGACACGGGCGCAGCCAACTCGGATAGATCGTACCGGGAAATACCTGCTCAGGAAGTGCTCTAAGTGCTGCCGAACTTACGAAAACTCTGCTGACATAAGCGAAGAACTTCCCAGATTTTCTTAAGCTCCATCAGTCAATTCCTTTTCGTACAACAGCCAAGCTTCCCTTAAATGTTGTTTAGAGCTATTTCTAGCCTTGCGGTATCTATCGTAGGTGCTAGTTGATGGTAGGTCCTTCAGCACCTAGAACGCTTCTGGAGCAGGTACTTGCCAGTGGTACCTATCCACAGCGGCCGCACTTGTGTCTCCTTTCTCCTCGAAAATGGGATGTAGGGAGTAGACACTTTCGTGGGATAAGACTTAAATGTATCCCAGGCAGCCTGAACTGTATCAACCACCGAGATTTCACAACGCAACCCAGAAGTCTTTATATGTATTGCCGTATACTTAGCACGCCATATGTTTGGAAATGGCTTAGCGATGCTCTGGTGACGCCTGGTCAGATTACATCTGAACAATAAACGAACATAATCGCTGGCACCTAAGGGAGAACTGTAAGTGATGTCACCTAAGAAGTCCAGTGACTTCGCAAACACAAGGTCCAAAATAGACGGTACTCGGGCATCCGTGTACACAGTGGGGAGGTCCAGGAACTGCCACGACGGTATGTGTAGCGTAATCTCACGTAGATCTGCAACGAACGTACCTTCCGCGAATTTGCAAGAAAGATCTGTCCGGTAAACTTCCGGTAGATTGAAATCCTCCAGTATCAAACATCTGTTTGCAGATTGGGAGCGAACAAAGTTGAGCACCGCTTTGGATGCACTCACAGGGCTTCCATACACAAGTACAACTGTTAGTTGAGCTGAGAGAGTGCCAAGCACTACCGACAGAGCTTCGACAGTTTTATCTGCCGACTGAAACATGTAGGTACGTGAAACGTCAAGTTCACATTTAACGTAAAGCGCGCCGCCCCCGCCTTGTCGATATCAGTGCTTAGCAATGTGGTACCGTGTTGCATCCATTAGCATCATTTACTGAAAGTTCTTTATTAAACCTACTTCTCCCACAGTGTATATCTATTTGATTATCAACCACCACCATTGAATTACCTCATTACAGCATCCATTATCTTTATGTTTACAGATAGCTCGATGTCTTGAGCTCACGACAACGGTTAATTTTCTAACTGTTAGTGGGAGTAATCATTGAGTTCATTGCTTAGTAGAGAGCAGAAGAAGGGGCCCGTGACAGCGCCCTCACTTTGTCTTGAACCGGTATATCTATCTGTGTCTAAACAGCTATGTATTACTTTTATTAATTGACATTTCACTGTTACCTGCCACCCTCCATTACCCTTCCATGTATCATAATACGGTTAAACAACTTTCCAGAATATCGATCCGAATCTTCTCCATGCGAAAAGGATCCTACCGCTATGCTTCAATGAATCCACAATCATTTTGACTGTCAATACTCTACTCGCAGCCGCCAGAGGGATACCAGCTTATTGCTTCATTTTCCAATAAAGGAGCAATGAATTTGCGTGATTTTTACCCACTAGATAGTACCTCATCGTCCTTCTCATTTAGGAACGTCGCTTATTTTGGTGTCAACCGTTACCAATAGTACCCATCGTATTGGTGCATTCAAACACCAATGTTCAGCTTAAGCGGACTATAAAGTACACATCTCCACGCAATTGCTATCGCGTCCATGCAGCCAATCGGATAGCTTCGCCATCTTGAGTTCACACTGGTTGCTGTGCCACTAGTGGTCAGCTTCTGCGGCCGCGATAAGTTTCAGTCTTGGGCACTCAAGCAACGTGTTCCTTGCGAGGGTACGTATTCGTGTTGCCAATTATGAACCATTTGGCCGTTGAAGGACTGTTCCAGTCCAATGGAAGCATATGTAAGAGAAGGAAAGAGATGCAACGATATATTATATTCTATAGCATGCAGCTGGAATGCACAGCAACCGCCTCACCAGTTCTACTTCCAAGCAAGCATGAAGTGGAATCGCTGCCTTGGTTAATCTACCTCGGTGACTGCGTTGCGTACCGTGCTAACATGCGTAAGGAACATTTCTGCTTAGCTGCAATGCGTGTTACCCTACCAGTGCGTTATTCACCTATGCGGACCATGACTATGGCGCACTTTTTAAAGGTTGTTGGTGGATAGCTAGGGAGCTGGGCGCTAACCAATGAATGAAATTTTGTTACTAGCAAGAGTGAAATGGAACAGCAGGCAGCAACAAGGCAAACGCGAGACTTAGGAATTAAGTATTAAGGTTTCAATAATAAAAAGAAGACACGGCGTATGTTTATAAAGTGTTACCATAATGTACGGTTTGCAGTAAACTAGTTTCTTGTAATTAAGGTAATATGTCCCCGAAAATTCCAAAATGAGTACTTAAAACGAACTACCGACTTTTCAAGGGCTTAGTAAACCGTGCAGGGGGTGCGTCGTCTAATAAACGTAAGTCTATTACAAGTATCCTATGAATGAAAATGTGCTGAAAAGTTGTAGGAAATGTACAATTCAGGCTTACCTCTTACGGTGTGCTGTAATTGTTCGTTAGTCAGATACCGTCCTCCATGGCGCAGTTGCATAAGCTGCGGGCTAGTTGGCAAAAGCCACTAGCAGTCATGGCTTCGATCCTCCACAGAGGACCGAAGGATGCGCACCACTGATGAGCCCCAATAGGGCGAAACGGCCGTCTGGTGCTTTTCCGGACAGCTGGTCGACATATCTGAATTGTCGGCTGATTGCGATGAACAAAAATATGTACATGGTTTGCGGCATCCGCTTTCGAATTTGCCAGTCACTATGGCCAGCCACAGAACGCCTGCGCCTACAGAGGAATCATGGCTGACTTGCATTTCACCACGCACAGCTCCATCCACAACCCACATATCCAGTGTAAACCCGAAGGAATAAGACCGGGAGGCATGTGGATGGGAGCCAGGTTTCATCAAAGGAGCCGGCCCACACTTCTTCAAAGGCAAAAACGAGCAAGCTGTATTTGGGAATAAACTGCACACAAGGTGGTGGCTGGACCATTGTAGGCTCCACACTAAGTGCGCGGAACCACTCTTTGATGGTAACACTGCCACAACGACCGTGCACACAGCCCACTCCAGCAAAGACCAACTGTCTCCTAAGGCCAATATGAACGACGTGGTGGATGATAGACAGGTAGGCAACTTGTCAACATATACATCACATGCAGCCACACCGGGGATATCAAGTAACAGTCAATCACTTGAAACGATAAGGTATACTATGTTAAATAGGATAATGCATACAGATATGGAGACATAACCCTTAGTAAATGAGCGTATAAAAATGTTTACGAACAATTCCACGATAAGTTCAGAAATTCGGAACGTGTAGTTTACGGACATGCCACAAATACGAAACTGCTATCAAAATTAACTACTATTGACTTAAGCGACGTGTGCAAGTTTATAGAAGATAGTACAAATAGACCATTATATGCGAAGGAAAACCAATTAGACAAAATGACACATCCACCACCTGAAATGTGTACATTTCTGCATATATATATGTATATATATGAAAACCATACTAACGCTTGTCCATATATGTAGACGTATTTTTAGTAATGGGTGCACATGCATACTTTCAAGTGTGACTTAAATTGGGAAATATGATAGCGCATTCGTCGATCGGTAAATCCGGGCATTCCCCATGTAGGGATTCATCTTTCTTCCGTTGAATGTCAGCACTGGTAACCATCATGCGACATAATAATAGGCCCTCGGCATAATTGTTGCCACATGCACTTGCCAAATGCAACGTAGCCATGCGTACTGACTTCGGGTTGGCAACATGCACTAAACCTTTCCCAAAGGTTATTAGATAAATGAACATTTATATTATGTAAGCAGAAAGCTGCTAACGGTGCCACAGTGGAAAAACACGGAATAATTTGATGCATATTCGTTTGTGGGTTAATGTACGCTCATTGTTCAACGTAGCTTATGCTCCATATAGCATTGCTTGGCTTAGTAGTACCCGCATGAACGCCGTGTGGTAAATTGTTATTATGCGAAAAGAAAACGCTTGAAAGACAACAGGTAACTTACCGAAGAGACCAGGCGCGCACTTATTAATTTCGTGTTGGCGATGCTGAAGGGAATGGAATTGGGAGGGTTGCACATGACTAACGACATCCACGGCAAGTTTAGTCTTGTGTATTATTGGAACGGTTTTGCTTGGGTGTGAGAACAGACATTCGAACATATACGGCTAGGGTCGTTTGAGTTGGAAGTGTTCAAATTGCTCATAACCCGCAAAGCGACAATACTGAAAACTGTTTGGTGGTTTTCGGTTACGGCATAAAAGAGCTATGCTTAAAGAACGGAGGTGTAATAGAGCGTTATAGAATGTGTTCTACGTATACGGACCCATCCACTGAACTAGCTACCGAGTGATGTGGCGCATGCAAGCCTTTGTGTGGGCATTACTGACTTGTAAGTATGCACCATAAGGTTATATGACATAATGTGGCCGTGAAAAGGGCCGTCGGATCGTTCGCGAAGCAATTGGAAAGCGGAGGCAGTTAACAGTGCGGACTAACCAGAGACATATAAACGTCGTGGCGGGCAGATGTGATACTGAGTACAGGCTATGATATATTCGGAGTGGGCTGGAAAATACGGAGACATTATTAAGCTGAAAAGTCATTGACTTGAGTAGCGCCACTCAACTGTATAAATGGTTGGCACTGCGGTGCGGTCGACAAATACCAGCGTATATCAAGTAGGCAAAAAGGTGGACAAGAGGCACGGTAGACAAGGTACTTCGAAATAAACATGAATCAGGTCCCTGCACATTTATATTTTCCCATATCGTCATTTACTGGAGCACGCATGAATGAAGTGCAGTGGCGCGGCATGCTGCAAGCAGCGGGAGACATGGGGCTACATAGTTGGATATTCATGCCAACGTGATGGGTGCTTAGTAAGCCTAACTAACTGCCACAGAGGTGGCATTACTGTCGGCACTCAAGGAGACCCCCTTGGTTGCCTCGCCCGCATGATCAATGCACTTAGATGTATTATAGATCCCATTACAGTGGTGGCATGAACTCATCTTAATCGGTATCCAAGTTGGCTTCACTAGCGTATGCTTATATATGTCCAACAGTGGTACACCAATATTGCCGGTAGCTCTACGAGCCTCCATGAACGTGGTTACTTAGTCCATATACGTCCCAAGACACTGACAGCAATATTAGCACAAGGTAAACTAAAAATATCTGCTTCACCTGCCATCAAGGCGTATTCGCAGTTATCCTATATGCGTCGCACAGTATCTGTTTCATTATGGCGACTAGCGTAGCGGATATTGTTGGCTGCACAGACTTCCGCGACCGGCATTCATTGAGCTCATGTTGGCGTCAGAGCGGTGTCATCAGTACCGCCGCTAATAAAACATACTTCGTGCTCCACACTCCCCCATGAACGTTGTTTACTTTTCTCATATAAGTTATCTGGCAGCTGCACCAACATCGCTACCATGGAAGCAGCAGCATTTGGCTTCACATGCCTTCCTGACGAGCCTACATATGTCCTAAACCAGTGGTATCAAAATGGCCACTGGCAACGTATGCACTATAGACAAGGCGTGCCTCCACCAGGAGGATAGATTAAGTTCATATACATCCCATAGCGGACAAAATTATCGCTACTAGCAAAGCCAATGGCCTGGGCTAAAGTGGTGTATCAAGAGGCGTGCATGGAATGAGTTTTATCAATGTCATTGGTACCAAGTTTACGCGGGTCACATGTAATTTCATTTTCTGGGTCATGGAATGCAAATGTTTGACATCCGAATCGCTGCATAATCACTGCAACAGGCTAAGGAAAGGGAACCATCCCAGGAAATGCAAGGCGGACGTTTGTACGGATTCCAAATATTCACGCCATTATGGGGAGAGTTTTTAGTGCTTCTGACCCACAACGCGCAAGCACTGAGGATCGGTGTATTGCAAATGGTGCCAAAAACCTACAGGAAAACAATATGCATAGACATAACGCAAGGTTGCCTTACAAATTCAAGTGGTACCGACGTTGTGCACATCCAGACAGTCAGCGTGGATATTTCGCAATATATATGTCTACGGAATGATTAGCTGGTAATAATAAAAGCCGTTTGATTCGGTGAGCAACACATGACAAACTGGCATTGCCGTGCCACCTCGCAATCTGAGACAGAGACTGAGACTGTATTTAAGAGCAAGTAGAAAGGTTTCTGTACAGCTCTATCGAATTACAAAAAATCAAAATTTACTTGTGAATTATCAGCAGTTGTGTCTGATCCGTTAATCGTTTATCTGTGTTCGGTTAGAAATTTGTACTAGCGTCATTATTTCCGGACATACAATGTCTTCTTTTGGCACTGTATGTGCATCGTTTCACAAAAGCACAGGTTTCCAAAATAATGGTCGATACGGGTTTTAAAACACTTCACAGAATCGGCTTCTATTAATCCTTCTGGTAGTGTATTCCATAAGTTTACGATTCTTCGTTCGATACAAAGCTGATGTGATACCTTGTACATGCTGGGGACCCTGAGTTTGTAACGATGTCCTCGGGTGTTACAGGGTTCTCGCAGGTGAAATATTGGCCGCAGTATGAGGAAGTGATTCAAGTGTAGTACTCGATGGGTCATAATAAGATCAATTCTTACTCGGCGATAGGATAGTGTGTAGAGTCCGAGCCTTTCACAACGTTTTTCATATGGAAGCTTTCTTAGACTTTGTATCATTCTAGTTGCGATATGCTGTATTTTCTCCAGCTTTTCAGTTTCCCATTGGGTTATCGGATGGTAAGCTGGCGCACCGTATTCAAGGATTGGTCTAATGAGCGGGGTGAATAGACGAGGGACGGTTTCTTCGGACCATGTGGAGAAACTGCGTCGTAATTCCCAGAGCATACGAAGTCCCGCACGGTACAATTTCTCTGTATTTTCTAGTGATCTTAAATCATGTCGTGAGAGAACTCCTAAGTCTCTGACAGATGTGTTGGGATGGAGCAACTGGCCGTCCAGGGTGTATGCTCGAGTGGCCGGACGTCCGGTGATACTGATGAACTCCGACTTGCTTGCGTTAAGCGGGAGTTGCATTTCAGTGGACCACGTTGACAGTCGCTCTAAGTCATGCTGGAGGCGAGCGCAGTCGTTCTGGTTTTCAATGATCCTCCAGATTTTCAAATCATCTGCAAACAGGACACATGGTGACTGGAGCTGCTGCAGAAGATCGTTGATATGAATAAGAAATAATGCTGGCCCAAGTACAGTTCCTTGAGGCACGCCACTGGTCGATGGGAACCATTCTGTCAGATATTCATTGACCTGTACTCTAAACCTTCGTCCCACAATAAACTCTTGTATCCACTGAAGTAACGTGCCACCGATTCCGTATGCCCTCAGTTTACGAAGGAGTGCCTCGTGGTTCACTCTGTCAAACGCCTTACTAAAGTCGATGTACACCACGTCAACATCCTTCTGTTCATTGAGAGCTCGAACCCACTGGTGGTTTGCGTACATCAAGTTGGTGATGCAGGATCGCCCTTTCGTAAAGCCGTGTTGCGCTGGCGTCAATATGTCCATCGATTCGAAGAACGACAGCAGACACTATTTCACAACCTTCTCGAGAACTTTGGATGATACCGAAGTCAAACAGATCGGTCTATAGTTCACTATTTTACTCGGATCACCACCCTTGGGAAGCGGTTTAACTATCGAGCATTTCCAGTCGTTGGGACGGATCCTTCAGAGAGTGATCTATTGAAAATGTTTGTCCCAACTGGTGAGATGATAATCGATAGGGACTTGAGTATTAGTGGGTGAAGTCCGTCTGGCCTGGGGGGCTTTGCACCATTGAGGTTGACGAGTAGCTGATGTACTTCGACTGCATCACATTGTAGGCTGTTGAGCAAGACTGGCGCAACCTGTACCGGTACTGAAACCGCCGCCGGTTTACTGGAAAATACAGTGAGGAAGTGCGTAGCCAAGGAGTCCGCGCGCTCCGCGCTTGAAATGAGTGTCTTCCCGTCTAAGCTCTCTAAGACCGGTAGGTCGTCTCCAGGTTTCAGTTGACGTTTCAAGTAGGCAAATATTCGCTTGGGTGCAGTTGTGGCCGAGGATGCTAGCTCCTCTTCGAACTGCCGGCGTTTCTTGATCTTTGCGGCGTTACATAAGTTACGCTGTTTCCTGTACACCGCGTAATCTTCATCACAACCCGAGCTGATGTATCTATCCCAAAGTTTACGACGTCGTCGCGCTAACTGTCTGTATTCCCTATCAAACCAATGCGGTTTGACAGGTCCGATTTTTTGGTACTTAAGGGGAACGAACCGAGTACAGAGCGAGTTAAGCTTCCCCTTTATTAATGACCGACTAGCCTCAAGTGACGCATCATGTGGTAGTGTCCAATCAGTCTGATTTGCGGCTTGGAAGAGTCCATTGAAGTCCGTCTTCCAATAGTTGAAGGTCGGCTTCTGTCGATTGTAATATGGTAACGACAGTTCTAAGCTTGCTACAATAGAGCAGTGGTCACTGTTCGCCAGAGGTTCGATGACTGATCTCTTTTAGCTTTTGCTCGCAGCTCGTAAACATTAGGTCCAGACAAGTTGCCGAGTACGGAGTTACGCGCGTCGGTTGGATGACATGTTGCGTTGCCCCAATTTCAATAGTCATTTTAGCGAATTGAGCCTCAACGTTGCCATGACCGGGAAGAAGTCGAACATCTGGCCAAATTATCTTAGGTAGATTTAGATCCTCCATCAGTAAGAACTGAGGGCGGCTCATGTGCTTCTGTACATGTGGTATCCTATCGCAGCAACGGTTTAATGGGCTCCGGTAGATAACCCCCACAATTAGTTCTGCGCGCCTGAGACGGATTGTGCACCACAATTGCTCGCATAAACTATCCTCGCACCGACAGGTACTGATAAGTTTGCCAGATAGTGGCGATTTTATGTACAACAGAACACCACCGTGAGCCTTTGATTTTCGGTCACATCGGAAACAAGAGTATCCTGACAACACGACTTCTTGGGGTATGATGTCGGAGTTCAGCCATGTCTCTGCAAGTCCTACAATGTCCGGCCGCTCCGAGACAGCGAAGCGGCACAGTTCGTCACGTTTGTTCATTAGGCTGCACACGTTGGCGAATGCGACACGGAGGTCCTGGGAGGTACTGCGGGACGTGCCTGGAGGTTGAGCAACCGATTGATACGGGTTCGTACACCCTTCTTGATCACCCGAAAATTTACAACTTGTAAGTCAGTCTCACCTTCCTCTGTACGGCGTTTGAGCAGTCTTCAAACGATCCCTGTCCTCGGGTTCCAAATCTCGGCGGATGTGAACTTTTATGCCTTTCAGCCTTGACAGACGAGACAGTATGAGCTGCGGCATATTAGGATTTGCAAAGGTGATCCTCAGAGGTCGACATGACTGGTTAGTTTTCTGGCCAAGTCGGATTACTTGTTTAATCGTCACACTGTGCTCGCCCACATCCAAGAGTCTATCGATGAGCCCCTGGAGGAACTCAACATCGTGATCATAACGTATCTGAGGGTTTTCATCTTTTGACTCCGGTACGTGGAAGACTATGAGATTATGACGCCTCAGCGAAATCAGTGATGAACCTATGGGAGCAGAACTAGAGGCGCTTAACTGATTGGGTAGTTGTTTATCAGCAGGTGACCTCTGAACTCGATTACGTGGGCCCTTGCGCTTTTGAGTGGTCCATGGATCCTTGGTGTTCAGAAGTTCACAGACAGGCTCTGAGAAATTCACGGACCGATCAGTGAAGCGGCATTTCGTAGCTTCTGCGTCTGAGTCTTCCATCGGTGGGAAACATTGAACCTGGGGTTCGGCCGGGGTCGAAGACGCTGGTGGTGGTGCAGATCGCGGAGAGACAGTAGAAGGCGAGGTGACAGAGGTACTTTCACGAGCGCGTTTGATCCCACGTGGTGAACGGTTTGTTTCTATCTGAAACAGAGATTTTCCCATAGTTGTTTGCGGTCGCTGCGTATTCTGATGTCTTGTACCGCGACATTTATCACATATAACTTGAAAAACCTATGTCGGATGTCGGGCGATTTTCGAAACACGTCAACGGAAAAGCCAATGCACGAAATATGGAACAAAACATCACAGCTGAAGCATCGAAGTGCATGAGCCTTATTTCCCACAACTTTCGAACACGAACCACAAGTAGCTTGAGACGGCAACACAAGCTAGAGAAAATCCAAGATGGCGGACAGAGATGGCAGTATGGCAAATCAGTGAGATCTCCGGAATTAGCCAAAGAATAGCTCCCAACTTTGCACCGCTTGGAAAATACGTTAAAAGAAGAATAATTGTGCACAATTCACACAGATAAAACGCTGCTAACACAGTAATCTGAGGCAAAAGTAGTATCCAGCACACGTTGATCCAAATACCCGCGGCGTCCGTGGGTACCGCTCGAGATCCGTTGTGACTAGGTTGCATGTGGACGGGTGCAACCTAGAAGAAAAAAGACCGCAAGTGCGGATCTTGTGGACAGATAACCTTACCTGCAGTTGCTTTCCGAAATGGGGTGTTGTCCACTTCTACCACACATCATTGCTGCTATCCGGTAGTTTGCGGACAGGTTGAAGATGTACTCCACATCAATAGACGTAGACTGCATAAAGTTGAGGCAGGATTACTGCAATGGTGCGTGCAAGATGATGGTGGTCACCAAGGTACTTCATGTACAGGGGTATTCGAAAGACAGTAAAGTGCCACGTGATAACCAACGTCTAGCGGAATCGGCTAACCGAAGTACAGGAACACAATGCATGAAATTTTTATGACATTCAAACCATTCACACCTATCCCCGAGCTTGCGAATGAGCTTGTAAATCGCCCGTAAGCCAATAAGTTTAAGCCCTGAAGAATGATTTGTGTCCCGTGAAAAGAAGGGCATCAGGCACTCCAAGGCAGGATTGCACCACCACACAATGAATCCGGGCAGCGCATGTCTACGGGCGGTGTCAAAGCCAGGTGTATACATATATGCAGTGCATTTCCCTGCAGTGATGCGGACGACATGCGCAATGGATCATTGTAGGTGGATACAATTTCGCATCCAGATTGGCATTCCAATCAGTAGACGGATGTGCGCGGTCCGACTGGCAGACTCGTTCAAAGCTTTGACTTCGCAGGTGGCTATTAGTTGCCAGTTTATCATCCGTGCATACACACCACAAACTGTAAGCGTGAATGCCGTTACTTCTAGTTTGGCCTCCGGTAGAGACGCAGAATCCTGCTTGGGGAGCCATATGTATTGACCACGTGGGGACCATTATTCGCCATACGACTAACAGCGCACTTAAGCTACTGCCGCGCGTGGTCGCTAGCGCCGAGATGTCAGGTCAGCTTACAAGGACGATACAGGCCTCCACCTAACCAGCGTCCTGTTTCTTGCATAGGTAAAGGAAAAAGAGCCCCGGTACTTCGACTTCTACATCTGCATATACTGTCGTCTTTTTGCCTTCTACGATATCACCGTTGACCTTTGCGTTACTTGTGCATGAACTCACTGTATTGACATATCTCTCTTGTGTGTGGTCTTCAATTATCTTCCAATGGATCATTCAGGATTCTCAATCTATTATTAGCCGAGGTCCCGGTTTCACGACAGCCAAAGAATTAATTCGTATTTTCACCATTGTACAGTTTCAATCATGGACATTTGAACACTTTTCTACTGTCACTGTTACAGTTGCCATAAAAGGTCTGTACAGTTGTACATTTCTGATCATGCCTTCATGGGCGTGCCTCGCATACTCGAGAATAAAATATTTATTTATTTAGTTAGTTTATTTATATCAAGTCCATGACCAAGTCAGGGAATTTATTATCAAGGGTATAAAAGGGACGGGTTTTGTTCCTTTATAAATCTAGTGGGAAAAGCAAACGACTGATGCAGGGAGGCATGCAGGACTAGGTAGAGAACTCAGCAGTAAAGCAAACTGAAACAGCATCGCAAGCAAAATTCTAACAGTCTGGGTGGAGGCGAATAATCTTCTGTATCACCACACACCTATTTGTCGAATGTTTACGGATACTAGCAGCTAGATTACCCTCAACCCTATGGGGCTTCTATCAAGCAACACAACTTTTAGTTGCACGGGGGATATATAATAAGATCTGCAAGTGCGCATATATACGTCGTCAAGACAGTAAGGGCCAACTTGACGTCCAAAGCAACGCCACCTGCGCGGCGATCGAAGTTGCAGCAACACCATCAGTATCAGCCTCACGCACGTTAGCTAGAGGTGAGAAACATTTCAGCTACTGTGACGCAATACCTAAAAGAAAAAGCGAATAAAAGACAACAGGTACGAGCCAGTTGAGCTACCGGATGGGCTCAGGGGACTCTGGGCAATAAGAACACCGGCTTGACCGTTGCTCGAAGCTATATATCGTCACTGGACAGGCGCAATGAGGAAGTGCTGCCGGTGTCACTTGAAGGGCACCGCAAAGTTAGCACAGAGCTCGAGTATTGTCGGCGGGTATTCGACAAGCAGCAGATATCGATGGAGCGCATAGACTTATAGAGAGCGGAAGGGAAAACCCGTGTCCGCTCCATCACCTCCCGTACATTAGATGGATGACACGTCGTTTCTTAAGTGTTTTCCCTGAAGGATTGTTACAGCTGTAACAAAAACGGCGAAATCCGGGCATGCTTGGCTGGTACGTGTCCAAGCGTTCTTTAAAACATTCCTGTCTAAGTACTTACCACACATTTAGAGTCTTTAAGGTTCGGGCAAGTGCTGCCTGTGGACCGATCTGTAGCAACGTGCGTACATAGTAGCATGCCAAACTAAGCTTTGATCGAGGACTCCAAATGAAAGCCGATGGATTTGGCATGGCCTCTTGCTTGCGTATGGGGTTGTAGACATGGCAGTAGTGACGCTACGCATTCAAATGTGAGTTGAAACTAAAAGGTAAAAGCCTATCAAAACAAGCTGGAGGAGGGCCAAGAATTGGGGATTGAAAACTAGGGGATAAATGTGATGCTTGAACGGGACGGCAAAAGTGAAAAGCGTAAGAGGAGGGATAAGATGGGAAGTTTTGAGCAATAACATCCAAACCACATCTACCCTGCCCGGTGCAACAGATAGGACACCGTTGATTACCCTCTGCGGTGGCCAGCGTTGCAGGAAACTGTTTGAAGAGCTATTCATTATATTGCGTGGGAAGGATAATGTCAAGTTGCCCAGGCCTAGACGGGAGAACAATTAGGGTTCTCAACAACATCTGTTAGCTCAAAACCTGTCCGCAAGACAGCGAGTTCGGAATTGGGCTACAAGGAGTCTGTTTTGAGGGATAAGAAGCGGCCTCATTCTAACCCGCAAGCTGGAGGCTGAGTTTGTCTGGCCCTTAACCATTGACCAATCTGGCATGTTTGGCTCTGAAGGTGCAAGCGCATCACCCAGCATACCTCAAGGAATCTGTGAAGCAAGCAAACCATCGCATTACGTTAAGCTCAAGCCACGTTGCGATGGCGAACACACCACAGTAGTGCGTAGCTCGATAAACACACTTCAGTCTGCCTGACGTCCGTGGACATAAAAAATAAAAAATATGAATCGACAGCTGTACGCCTTAACGGCGCTTCGCTTTCACGCGACCACCACCAGTTGCGCGTGGGCTGAGTACACCGCGAGGACGTCTGCCCCTACGCGGATCGGTGGACAATCGCGTGTCAGTGAATGCAAGAACATTTGCACCGCAGTTGTCAACAAAGACGTTGACTTGGCAGAGCTTATTTCGCAGGATACGCGACTTATTGAAGGTTACCGGTATCTATTTGGTATCGTGAGCCCGGGACCGTGCGATATCGGAACCGGTTCTCGCAGGGAGGAATTGCACCCGAAAACCAACTGAGATATATTTGCTCCTGCTTCACGACGGACTTCAATATCGCACAGCCACCCGCAACCTCAACGTCTTTGTCAAAGCGAAATCTAAGTTAAACATGACACTAGTGCATTTGAGCCTAAAGGCAAAAGCTAGAGCATGGCGTACCTCTGGATCGGACCGGACAGCACGAAACAGCCTTCTAAGTCGACAAGCGAGGGAGTCGGGTGAGTTTTCTCGCAGTAACGCCGGAAACGCCGAGCAATATAGTGTGTTAACGTATATGTTAAAGAAGTAAATATCAGCTAGCACAAACGCCTTTGGAAGAACAGCTTGGCTTAGTAGCGATACTGAAAATAACACTGCAATTAGTATACGCGTTTCAGAAACACGGAGTACTTATAAAACACTGTCGACGTTGGCGGGTTCGGATTAGCGTCCGAGTGTTTAGACTACAACGTCGTAAACGAATCCACCTTGGATGACAGCCGCAGTGGAAATAGAGAGAAATGGGGATGCGGCACCCGAAGGATATGGTATATCCGCCTCGGGTTTTACCACTTTTTAAACCTCTTCCATTTACTTTGACAAGGGCAAAGGCCCAATTTTTTCCATGGCTAACAGGCGAAGCAAACAAGGTATCTGACGGTTCGTTGCCAACAAGGTTGCTACTAAATTGTGTATTGACAGTAGACTGTGAGCAAACTGACGACGGGTCCAGCAAACTGTATCTTGAGCTGCCTCCTGACGGAGACCTAAGCTGTCCAGAAACTTAACAAAGTAACCAAAGTTCTCCTCCAGCGAACTCAACAGACATCAGGCTTTCCAGAGACATGGGACTGCTAGTAACTGGCGTATAACGCTCAGTGCTGCGCAAACAGCAGGCAACACCACTGTGCGGTACGCTGTCGTAACTAGCTATAATTGCATACTGCATCAGATGCAAACCAGTAGAGTCCACTAGGTACCAGCGGCAACAAATACTGCATTGCAGGCCCCCGGTCAAGTCTGTAAGCACTTTGAGGTACCCGGCCTTGACATATATATAGCAAACCAGTCGTCGAAAGGACACGAAGCGTTAGGACTGCGCGCACAACCAACCCGACAGAAAAGTTAGGAAATCAAATAAATAAGCGATAAGCAACAGTTGTGGGCCGGTTTACGGTGACCAGGTACGCAATCGACGAAAGGACCAGTCAGAAATACCAAGCGGCTACGTACGCAGTGAAATAGAGTCGCCAAATCCTGACGGGCGGAACGTTTAACCTGAACTGAGAGCATGTGACGACCGGTTCTTTGCGAAACAGCAGAGGCACAACAACCAAGAAACCGAGGGCACGCAGACAAGTTCCACCAAAATGATCAACTCACAAGAATTCAAAGTAAATGCGCCTACGCAATTGATTACTGGCGCGCAAGCGGCGAGTAGCTGGTTAAGGTCCAGTGATCAAAAGACGAGTAACCATCCAAAGCTTTAGAAATCTTAAAGGTTCAGGACAAAGTATCTAGGGACAAAATACCCTTTAGCTCAACCAGCGTCCCGTTTCTTGCTCCAATAAGTGAGAGCATCTCCCAGCACATCGACGTGGTAATCGATTCTTGCGTTCATACTAGAAAAAAGGATAGCAATAAGGTCACTGCATGTTCATGTATTTGCATACGCTTGTTTCAAATGTTTAGAGGCTGAAGTGTGTATGTACAAGTAAACGGGGAACATAGCCAACCACATTTCTTTCAGGCCTCGTTTAATGCCCTCCCTAGTTTTCAGGAAAAACACCAAAAACAAGCTTCTAACAATGATTTTTCCACGTTGCTCAGCGACGGGTCAATGGAAGCGTTTGATGGTAGGTCAAAAACGCTTACCATTAAGACAGCGAGCCTAAAACTGCTGGAACCGAGCTAAATTTTACCTTACCCGTAAGGAAAATAACTAGAAGTCCATTTTAAAGGCAAAAATAGTCATCACTTGCTGCTTGTAGAATTACGTCGCAGCTGCTAGTTCCAATTTCTTCGCCTGCTCATGCATGCCAACAAAATTAAGGGCAAAAGAATAAACTATTTCTTTCTTTCTTTATTTATACCATCCGCCATGAGATCCATGGATTAATCGAAAACAGCTGATCGTAATTTGGGGGCGGTGCTGTTTGCTGTACTGGCTGCTTAGGAGGAATGTTATGAAATACGTTGTTAAGGCTTGCTAAGGGTTTATTAAAGGTATATTGATTTAGGGGAACTGAAAATGGTGGTGCATTATTTTACGATGTATGAAACGGTGTTTGTTTTAGTGCGCAGGTGTTGTTTCGGTTTCGCTGCAATGGCTGTGGATGATACTATTGCGTTCCGCGCTACTTTTCGCCAATATTATAAGGCGTTTGATGAATTCGAGGAAGATTTGAGGCGGTTTCAAGTTCAGATGGCGACAGATTTTTACACATATGACGTATTGACCGCTGTGTCGTATAAGAAGAGGTCAGGTCAAGCGCTACCCGACGGGATGCGGTACAAATGGGTACAATATCGTTGTGTCCATTGCAACCGGAAAGGAGAAGGTGGCAGTCGGTAAGTGCGAACGTTGTGTTATGTGTACTTCATGTTGCATAGGTATGTCAGCCTCGGTTGTAAAGCGAGCATAGCCATCAGTGCGAAGGGCATTTACTATGAGATAGGCTCGCATTGTTTGGTGCATAATCATAATTTTCACTTGGGGAATCCAAGTTTGTACGTGGGTAACCGGCGCCTGACTCCCGAGGCGGAGCGGCAGGTGTTTGATTTAATGCAGTCCTTCCGTAATACCGGAGAGCTGCGAGACTGTGTTAGAAAGGTATAACAAACGATTGAATCGACAGGACCACTTTTCCATCCGCCATCGCTCAGGTGGGATATCTAAGGGGAACGATGTAAACGCGGTTGCGGAATTGTTGAGTAAGAATGGCGCTGTGCGTGTAGAAAGGGATGGGTCGCAGGTGCGATTCCTATTTTTCGTTTCTGCATCGATGACTTCCATAGTGGCGAAATAAAGGGACGTGCTTCTAGCAGATGCCAGGCATCAGGTGAACTGTGGTGGTTACATTCTTTGGCACTGCATGGCAATTGACGGTTTCGGCGTAGGTCGCAGCGTGTTTTACGCTTTGATGCCCAACGAGACGGCAGGTAGTTACCTGGAGGTTGCTCGGGGGATGTCAGAAATGTTGCCCACCACTTTATCAGCGAAGACTATAGTCATGGATAGGTGCCTGGGGCAAATGAAGGCATTTAAGTTGGTATATTCACGGACCATGGTAGTATTATGCCGGTTCCATTTCCTGCGGGACGATTCACGCAAACGCCAGTCTCTGTCAAAAGTGAAGAAGGCGGATAGAGTTTGCTGAAGCAGTGGATGCACAGATTAGTGTACATCAAGACCGGATCACATTTTAAGATGATGCTTAGAGCTATAAGGGCTAGAAGCAAAGAGGCGTTCACGTACCTCAGTCGGACCTGGTTGCACTTCGCAGGAAGCTTGGCGCACCACAGATTGCACAAAGCGCGCACGTTGGGTGCGTTCACCACTAACAAAGTGAGAACGAGAATAAGCACCTCAAGTATGGATTAAGCGAAAGGACATCGCTTTTGCAACATTTTGAGGCAGTTGTACGGAGAGCACGCAATGCCGATGTGCGTTGAGCCACATCAGTAGCCAAGTTGCGGATGTCAAAATCACGCACCATTCATGGGAATTGGGCAGGCAAAGCAGTTGGTTTCTTGCCTTGCTGCTTATGCTGCTGGCATATTTATGCGGCACATTTCTTCGGAGACGGTCACATCAATACGACCTAACGGCACTGCGTATGAACTATTAGGTAAGGGCGACCGAAGGTATACCGTTGTTGTGGGTAATGAAATGAGCTGCTATTGCTGGTTTCTTAGTCCGTGGGATATGCCATGCGCACATGTTGTGCGAGTTGCTGGCATGTTAACCGCAGACATAACCCTCTATGCACAGAAGCTGTTGGTCACAGCGCGACCATCAGATTCCCATCCCTGATTGGGAAACCTTCTCTGCGGAACTTCCACCGATGCACTCTACGTCTGCCACCACGCAGGTGGTGTTGACGCTTGAGGAGTTGTTCCGTGCCAACCGGCTGTTCGGTGATATAACCGATGCCATGTTCAGTCTGAGTACAATGGCTTTCCTTGAGGCAGAGAAGTACTGCCGAAGCAACCTGAATACGTTGCTTCGTGGGCAGAGCTTGGTGGCAGTTGGAAATTGCCTTCCTGACAACGTCGACCAGGCGGACGCCATACCACAACGTCACCGGCCCAAGGCAACAAAAGGAAGCAGACTTTGTCGCCTAGAGAGATGGAATCCTCATCTGTCGACCGAAACGCACCGCCTGTACTTCCGACGCATCCAGACTGTCACCTCCGCAGTGAACGAAACAGTGAATAAAAGCGCCAGAGCAGTGCACTTGCAAGCTGCAAACAGAAACGAAAACGATTGCACCATTTGCAATACCGAGGACGGAGCAAGAACCAGGGGAGACCTCGTTCACTGGGTTTTGTGCTGCAAATGCAACCGATGGCTTCATCAGGTATGTGCGGCCTACAACGGAGACCAAGATCACTAAACCTATATCGTTTGCATGTGGGTTCACCTTGTCTAACCCAATTTTCATTCATGCATGCTCATGTGTACGACAAACCGGCCCTTTTTAGGACCACCTTAAAGTGCTGCAGCGACATGCTTCCCCCGGATGGTAGCCCACACTGCTTGAAAGCCGCTGGGTACCGCTTGGAACATACCGCATTGCAGCCTAGTGGGTGGCCCTACGAACGACGATTATGCCTTAATGTTTATTTGTTTGACAACAAAACCCCATTCTCAGTGGCAGTTCATATATATGGTATGCCAGGCGTACTGCCGCTAAACATGATTGCTCAGTCATCATGGCGTGAAACAGGTAAGGGTAAGTCATTTTCGTCCCGTAGTATGTATGCACACATTACTACGTTTTCACTTTGTATCCACATGTCTTTCCATGGCCCCTCGCAGGTGTCCGCACGAAACGCCCATAATGGCATCCTTCACCAGGTACGTTCAGAATTTATTTCCTACTTCTATTGCCATTGTATGGAATATAGCCCGGACCTCAGTGATCCACTGTGTTGACGCGACAAAGCAATACTCTCCGCAATATCAGCGTGAGCACTTTGCATGTGCCTGAGCAACACTTTCGCTGCGTAGCGTTCACCTTACCCTGGTATTACATTGACGCTGTATTGCTGTGATACATTCTGTGGAGCCGGCAACATCCTCTGTTTGGTAGCGGCCAGCTTTTGTGCGTAGTTAGTTACTTATATTGCATAGGGTAGCATTGCTGTGACAACTTCCGTGGAGCCAGCAACCTCTAATACTTAAGAGCGGCCAGCCTATATTAGTACTCAGTTAGCTTTTTGCATATCGTGGCATGCCTGTGACATCTTCATTTTATTTACGGTCTTTTTGATCAGAATGACCGAGGTCCACCTGAAGTGAACCGAAGTCTCAATAGAGGTTGCCTATAGCAACCCAACCACTAGCGGATTCTCCAAATCCAACTTTGCATCCGTTTCCGCTGGACCAAGCGTTGCTCGCGGATATCAGTGGCATAGTGCTTATGGCGTCAACCATGAGCCACTAGGCTCTGAGTTCCAGCCCAACTCAGGCTGTCTCCAAATGATGAGTCCCAACCGGGACGAAACCGCGGTCTTGGGGTGCAAGTGTTGGGATGAGCCACACTAAAATTTTCATGGTAAGTGGAGCCGGCAATATCCGACAATTACCGGCTTCCGGCCTATGGGTATTTATTTAGCTCTATTCTAAATGGTGGCATACCTTTGACATCTTAAGTGACATTATGGAGGAACCGGTAAAGGAGAATACCCAGCCAGGCAGGTTTACCTCACATGTAAAATATCCTGATGCGCCTTAGCTTCGTACGACCGCAAATCGCGAGATATGCCGAAGTGTAGGTGTACGTGGAGTCCGATCGTGAATAGAGCAGCAGCCACGCGCATAATCACAACAGTTCATTGTCATGCAAGGGAGAGCCACAGAAGAAGAGCTCGGAGCTGGGCGTATGCATATATAGTTAGTTAAAGCAAAGCTGTACAACAAGTGCAGCGAAATAGGTAAGCGTGAAAATGAAGAATAGGCAAATCGTTTGCCAACGCTACAGTGCCCCCTAGAGGGTGAACTAAGGAAAAGCTGGACAAGGCGCCTTAGGAACTTACTGAGCAAGCTTATGTGGAATGGAAACAACTCGACCAGCACATGTGTGAGTGGAGCGACGTGTAGTCGAAGGGTACAGAGGACTCGGTGCACTGGTGTCAGTGTTGTGTTGGGTACGGGGTAATGAGTCAAGGGCGGGTGTATCCTGAGAGGAGGAAACGGGTCTGTACTGTCGACTGTAGGTTCAACGTAAGCTGGTTCGAGTCGGTCCATGCTCCCGGATTCTTTAGATCCGTTCTTATTCAACACGAAATACTTGGGTTTCCGTGATAAGACCTGGTACGGACCTTCATAGGGCGGGGCTAAATGTCTTCGGACGGCGTCGACGTGGATGAAAACGAACGGACACCTGTGCAAATCGGGGTGGATTTGCTGTTTACCTATGTCAAGTCACGTAGACGTTTGTCGAAAAGGCTGTTTAAGGCGTTCAGCGTACGTGAAGTGGTCTAGGTCGCCGGTGGTGCGATAGGCCAGTATCATCTCATCTGGTAGTCTGAGGGTCTTGCCGAACACGAGTTCTGCAGGTCAGCGCCCAATTTTCACTTTGATTGTATTGCGTATGCCAGGGAGGATCACAGGTAGGCGCTCAGATCAGCGTGAGTCGGATGAATTGGCCATGATAGCGGCTTTTAATCGTCGATGAAAGCGCTCGACGGGGCCACTGGTAGCGGGGTGGTACCCAGTTGTTCGTAGGTGAGTACAGCCTAATAAATGACTCAGATCACGGAACAGTGTGGAACAGAACTGAGTCCCTCCGTCGGTAATGAAGGTCGATGGAACACCAAAAAGAGAGATCCAAGATTCGACAAAAGCACGGGCAACAAATTCGGTAGATGTAGCACATAAATCGAAATTCATCAAAGAGCTGCACGATAGTGTGCATCTACACATGAGGCATAACAATACCTCAAGTATAAGCAAGCTCAACCACCAGAAGTAGAGTGGTTAAAGCCCAACCAATGTAGACCAAAACGGATTTCACGCCCAAATACAATCAGCTAAATTTTACTAAATTTTCCCATGCCTATTTCTTTATTACTAGTGACAGGCTCCTATAGCTCACTGATGTTAGAGACAGAGCCTCATTAATATAGAAAATCGGCTCTAAGGGATAAATCTTCTGAGGTTTAGCCAAGAAATGTGTGTATTTTGCAGGCCGAAATCTGTCAACGGATCTGAAAGATCCCCTGAGTTACTCAGGTAGATCTGGCTCATGCGGCCTTGTTTTAAGCTTTAGAAAAGCTTAGAGGCTTAAAAAATGCTAAACTCTATTTTACTGGTTGTTTATGTGGCTCAGTATCCCCTGAAAATGGTATGCTGTGGCCTTCTAACCGTGAGTTAATTACAAGCTCCCCTGAATTCCCTTGTAGATATAATATTCCTTGCTGGATTTCTAGCGTTTTCGCGCAAGCTCATCCCTTATTTGAATATATTTTTCATGCTTGCCTGCAAAGTTTACTTTTCGGCCACCTGCGCAGTCCGTAGTTGTCTCAGGGTATAACGGGCTAATTAAAGCATTTCTGGATAGCTATGCCTATCTAGAACATACACCGCTTCCCTACTTTTTATATTTTCTTTTCTTTTTTCTGCTATCTGCCTGCAAAGCAGAAAGCCATTTTTAGCGAAAAATAAAAATGGCCTTATTCGTAGACCACCGTTTAATTGCAAATAACTCGCAAACTACTGCACGCATGGTGTTGCTATTACGTTCATCGTATTCAGGCGCTAAAGCTGGTTCAGACCTGTGTAATTTTGTGCTACTTTAAGCGGTATTCTAACTGTAGAAAGGCTTTTTCTTTTATCTGAGAATAACTCAGGTTAAAATTTTGCGCCGGAGAATAATATCAGCGTAATAAAAGAAGGGCTATATTTTTTTGTTAATTGGTATTTTTCTACTGAAGCACGCAGATTTATTTTCTCCCTTAACAAATTGCTTCTATTTATGTCTGCATTTATCGGAATTGTTTTTAACTTTTTGTATGCCTTATAATCCCTTCATTCATATCTTCCATGTGCGCAACAACAATTGGGGCAACTGAGTGGCCAATTAATGTGCGATCAATTTAACGTGAACTTGTGGCGAATTGGATTCTGTTCCAAGGAGAAAAGGCACAACTACACCTACGCGAAGTTTTCACAATAAAAGAACAAGGAGCTCAATATCGCCCGAAGGAACCAGAAAAATGTCAAGGTGGGCGCCTGCGACCCAGTAGCTGTATACTAAACAGTGCCAATGCATTTGCAATTGCTAACGATGAACATATACTTATATTTTGCCAACTTCCACGCAAGAGCATCGGATAAATGTAAGCATTGATCTGAACCCTTTAGGGTGCAGCCTCTAGCAGGTCTAGAAATATACCTATTTATTTATTTATTTATTTATTAAAGGACCAGGTTGTTGCCAACGGATAAAACGGTCAACACATGTTAGAAGGTAGGTGAAACCGTTGGGAGGAGGTAAAGGACCAACAATGCCTACGTGAACGTGTCAAAAACGTGCGTCAAGATGTGAAACTGTACCTAGGGTATTGACTGTGCGACGATGTACTTTACTGGTTTGGTAACAGGCAACGGTTAGCCCAATGTCTAATGTCTAAAAACATAGTATGCCAGAGGAAGCGGTCGGTAATGAGCTTTACGGTGGAGCTAATACTCGGGTGTGAAAGACCGTGAAAATGATCAAAAATGGTTCGACGAAATGATCGTGGGACAAAGAGTCTAGGCTTACCGGTTGAAAGGTTACAGTAAACTCTTATGTCAGAGTTAAGTACAGGCAACTGCGTGACTTTCAATGAGGGGTTTGATCGATAATGGACAAGCTCAGAATCCTTGTTTTGAGCGGCCACTCTTCTCTCCAGGTCGATGGGTGTTGATGACAATTGATTCATGTGCGCGCGGGATAATGCATCGGTAGCAGTGTTGTTAGGACCGTCGATATAACGAATAATAACACAAAAGTGCGAAAGATAGGCCAGATGACGCGTTTCTCAAGGCGAGTAACGGTCCGAGGCAGAACGGAAAGCGTACACCAGTGGCTTGTGATCTGTCAAGAGTATAAAACGACGTCCTTCTAAAAGGTGACCGAAATGTTGCACAGCCAAGTACATGGCAAGCAGTTCACGACCAAAGGTGTTGTGCCTGACCTGAGCAGGTTTTATCTTTCGCGAGATAAAAGATAGTGGTTGAAATTTATTATCAACTAATCGTTGTAAAACTGCACCGACAGCGGAACTCGAAGCATCCTTCTTAAGGACAAGTGTAGCGTCCTCAGTGGTATTCAGGTGATGGGGAGAGGTGACCTCACTAAGCTTCTGCTTGACGGCCGTGAAAGCGGCTTCAACTTCTGGGGCTATCGTTAACGTCTTTGAGTTTCACCTCAGTAAGTCGATAAGCGGATGAAGTAAATCAGCACAGTTTGGAATGAATCTGCTGTAGTAGTTACTCATAACAAGAAATCGGCATAGGATTCGGACAGATTGAGGCATCGGATAGTCGAGGATGGATTGGGACTTATCCGGGAGGGGTTTAATACCTTCACCATCGAACTTGTGACCGAGAAATTTGACGGTGGGCTGACCAAATTTGCCTTTGTCCGGGTTGATGTTTATACCGTAGTTTTCAAAGCGTTCGTATACCATTCGGAGGTGTGATAAATGCTCGTCGGGTGGGGCACTTGCAACCAAAACATCGTCAAGGTGAACGTAGACGAAATCAAGGCCACTGAGAACCTGATCCATAAAGCGTTGGAAAGACTTGCTGCGTTCCGGAGGCCGCAAGGCATCCGAAGAAATTGGTGAAGGCCAAAAGGAGTGCTCATCGCGGTGTTTGCGATGTCTTGCTCCGCCATTGGGATTTGACGGTAAGCTCTGACTTGGTCGAATTTTTAAAGATTGACTTTTTGGCTAGTACAAGAGAGAAAGCGTGGATATGGAGGTTAGGATACCTATCTGGAACAGCGACGTTGTTGATAGCACGGTAGTCATCGCATGGTCGCCAATCGCCGGATTTTTAGACACCAGATGGTGAGGTGATGCCCAGCAGCTGTTTGAAGGGCGAACAGTGCTGAAGTCAATCATGTGTTGGAATCTTTTTATAGCTGCCTGAAGCTTGTCAGGGCGCAAGAGTCTAGCTTTAACGGTTACTGGCGGGCCGGTTGTAACGATGTGATGGCGTATATCGTGTTTCGCGTACGAAGTATCATTACCGGCTCGAATTAGGGACGGAAACTGTCGGAGCAATGAACAGTACTGTGAGTCGTCAAGTATGAGGATGCGAAGTCCGAGAGCATTGGCGGAAGCAAGTTTGCAGGGTATGCTTAAAGATGTAGCGTAGTCTCGTAATTTCCCATAACGTCGGTCGACCACAAGACCGCACTTGCTGTGGAAGTCGAGTCCGATGATGGGCTTTTGTACTTCGGCAACGGTAAAAATACAAGGGAAGTTACATCGTAGTCCAGGACACAAAGTAAGTAATTTCTGGCAGTAGGTAGCGATTTTAGTCTAATTGGCTGCCATAAGCATTGGACCTAGCTGAAAACAGGGGGTTTTCCAGCTAATGGGGGAGAACGCTGACTTCTGCACCAGTATCAACCAAGAAGTGAAGTTTGGTTGTGGAGTCAAATACGTACAACTGTCGACTAATAACCTGGCCAGCGACAGCCGCCACCATTACCGGCTGGTCATGTGGTTTCCCGACGTAGGAGTTGAAAAGGCTTTGGGTTGTTTACATGCTGGGCGACACTTACGCGCTGCGTCTCCAAAGCGTTGGTGATGCTAACAACAGCGGTGTGACTGTCGTGTACAGTTGTTGCTAGAAAGTCTGGATCGAGAAATGGATCGTCACAAAGGAAGGCGGTTGCGCCTGAGTTGGGACAAGGTGAGCTCTAAGTTAGAAAGTCTCTCGTTGATTGTATCAAGTAGCATGGTTCCGGAGAGGCTGCTTGAGCTAGTCTCAGTGATGTGGGATACCGACGTTTTAATGAAGCGTTCGTGAACTTTATCATCAGCTTCTGCCAGTTTGTCTATCGGAAGATCGTCGGCGAGAACAGCTAAAATAGCTGTGGTATTCGCAGGAAGACGATTACTCCACAATTGGCGGCGAACGGAACCATCCATTATGCGTGAACCGACGAAGGAACGCATGTGTTGGAATAACTGAGACGGCGTTCTATCTCCAAGCTCAACCACAGAGAGTAACTGCTGAAGGCGTGCCTCCTCTGAGGCTGCAGTGCGCTTTATTATGGCTGCCTTAAGTTTACCATAGGGGGACTCTAGGGGCATAGGTTCAGGAATGTCGATGTCCTCAGAGGCGATGTTGGATGGTACGTGAGCAGTCACATATGAAAAAATGGTGGACTGGGATGTAATCTTACGAAAACGGAAATCAGCTTTTACTTGAACGAACCAAACACGTGGGTTAGAAACGTCAAATGAAGGTAAACGAGGCCAAGGGAGTGTTCCGACGCGTTAACCACGGGCGCGTGATCAAACCTTGTAAAGAAAAAGAAAAGTTTTACACAAAATTTAATAAAAATGCGTGGTCACCAATTATAGGGAGGAACCGGTAAAGGTGAATACCCAGTCAGGCACGTTTACCTCACATATAAAATATCCTGATGCGCCTTAGCTTCGGACGACCGTAAATCGCGTGTTATGCCGAAGTGTACGTGTACGTGGCGTCCGATCGTGAATAGAGCAGGCAGCGACGCGCACAATCACAACAATCCAGCGGCACGCAAGGGAGAACCACAGAAGACGAGCTCGGAACCAAGCGTATGAATATATATTTACTTAAAACAAATCTGTACAACAACTGCAGCGAAGTATGTAAGCGTGAAAATGAAAAATAAGTAAATTATTTACAAACGCTACAGCGTCCGGAACACCTAATACTTGCCAGCCGCCAGCTTATTTGTGTAATCAGTCCGTTCTATTGCATATGGTAGCGTTCTTGGGACGTCTGCGGAGCCAACAACCTCCGATACTTGAGAGCGGCCTGCTTTTGTTAGTAGTCAGTTAGCCATATTGCATGTGGTATCATGCCTGTGACATATTAAGTGGAGTCGGCAACATCCAACAATTACCGGCGTCCAACCTATGAGCATTCATTTAGCTCTATTGTATATGGTAGCATCCCCTTTACATCTTAAGTGGCGTCCGAAACACCTAATGCTTGCCGGCCGCCAGGTAGGTTGAGTAGTCAGTCCGTTCTATTGCATATGGTAGCATCCCTGCAACATCTTATGTGGATCCCGCAACCTCCAATACTTGAGAGTGGTCCGTTTATGTTAGTTGTCAGTTTACTCTTTTGTATATGCTAGAATCGCTGTGACACCTTAACTAGAGCCCGGAACATCCAATAATTACCGGCTGCCAGCATATATGAGTAGACGCTTAGCTCCGTTGCGTATGGCAACATCCCGTTGGACATATGAAGTGGAGTCAGGAACATCTAATGCTTACCCGTCGCCAGCTTGTTCGGGTAGTCCGTCAGCTCTGCTGCATATGGTAGCATTGCTGTGACGTCTTCTATGAAGCCAACAACCTCTAAAACGTAAGAACGGCCAGCCTATTTCAGTTCACAGTGCACTCCAATGTATATTGTAGCATGGCTGTAAGACAATAAGTGGAGCCGGCAACATATTTTAATCGCTGACCACCAGCTTACTTTAATAGGCCGTTTCATGTACTACGTATACTGAACGCCTAAGCGCCTCGTCATCTCTTTGTCGTCCGACGATAAACCTTAGCTTACATGTATACCTATTCACAGTCTACCGCTTATTTTTTGAACTAAATTATTTTAAAAGCTAACTCACACTATTAAAAAACCTGCAGGTAAACTCCGTCATTCACCACATGATATAAAACGTGGTAAATCAGGAAACACATGGATTCTCTAACTTCCGCCTTTTCTTTGCCTACTCATGTCTGTTTCACATCGCCTCGGGCTACAGCAATAGCACCGCATCTTTTACCGCATGAAAATTCCTTGTTAATAGCCCAACTATTGAGTCCGCTATTATCGCCTGCAGAATTATTGCCGATTACAGCATACACCTTTCTTATTTACGCCTATTATTTGCCTTCATATAACCACTCATTAAAACCGAACCTTATGCCATTCCATAAACATTAAATAGTTTTAACTAAGCATTATTTTTCATAGTTTGTTCACAAGATGGCACAACAGAGGTTCACGTTTGCATATCTTGGACAATGATGTACCCAAGTTCCGCTGCCAGCAACTTAATTTCGCGCGTCACATTGATTCAACCTTCCCCATCCGCCACGAATACCGCTTCTAACGTAGCGCCACAGCGATTTACTGCACGTTGTTATCCACTTGAACAACCACGGCGTGGCTATATTTGCCACCCTTTTATATCAGCACCTAGACGTACTGCCATGTACAACTTCATGTTATACATTTTTACCTTCACTGTTAAACTAACCAACTTTTGGCCAAGCGTACCATACCACCCACACCATATTATGCCCACAACAGATTGGTTAGAATCCCGGTCCGGTATCGTTACCATAAAGATAGCACAACTTGTGGATGAGATGCATGATCCTACCTACATAAGCGTGTTATATAACAATAAAGACTGGTAGCTCAGGTTGTTTACATGGCTGTTGAACTGTTCGCTGAGTAGGCAATTTTGTTGCAAACGTTTAGTCACCAATCAAGTTGACATCATCAATGCGTAGTTGAGTGGCGTGCAATAGCCTACAGTGTCGTAGAGGAGCCTCGATGCTATAGCCATAGGCGTGTCCCGCATTGCACGAGAAAAAAGAATAAGGTCATTTATTTATACCCGGCCGGCTTGCAGGGATGACATAAACGGCTTCCTAATGGTTAATCACGGGTGCCTGTGCAGTATTGCGCAATAATCCATTCTGTGCTTCATTATGTTTCTCACCAACCTGAATGTGTCTACCAACATCCACTAGTTCCACAGGCTGCATAGAGATGCAATGTCCAGTTTGGCAATTTGATTTGCCAAACGAAAACACCCTTGCTGCAAACAACATATAGTGGATAGGCGAGCAGTGATTTACAGCTGTATTCAGTAGACACTTACTCAGTTTGGATGGTAGTCAACCTCTTTTAAACACCTGCCTTCGTCGAAGCAGAGTTGCAGTTGTTGCAGCCCCTTCACTCCAAACCTCAACCTGCATGACAGGGCGCTTTTTGGGCGGAGCCTGGTATACTACTCGGTAAGCAATGACACGTATGACGTGTTAAATACTACCGTATAGAAGTCGGAGGCGACTGAACCCAACGTATACTGTGCAGGCTACAAGTATAGGAAGCGAACCATCCAGAGGGAGAAACGTGCCGCAACGTACTCACCAAAACGATTTGTGTCAACGGATGTGCAGTCAGTAAATCAAATGGACGTTATGAAGATTAAAACAAACGTAAAACCCAATGTTGCAAAATACTGAAATAGCGTGTTTTCCGGTACACTACAACGGCCTCCCCTAGCAGACTGAATGATGGAAGCCTTCGATGGAGCTGTTAGTGGAGGGAAACGGAAGGTAAGGATGGGTGGAAATAGTTGCATGGGCTTGAGTAAGGGCTACCAAAGTGGGGTGTGTAGAAGTGTTAGCCGGGTCCAGGCTTTGGCTAGTTATTATTTATGCTGATCGCGAGGGGCCAGTGTGTATCATCGGTGTGCCGTTGGGATGCGCTGTTTGTACTGCGAAATAACCGGTTAGTCCAGAAAAAAGGCCGACAGGAACTTCACTTTGCTGCAGACCCGACGGTGCCCTTGGGAGGTGTCTTTCCCCACCTCACTTTAGTCCATGGTCCTCATCCCACGAAGAACTGCGGGCGTCCTCGTCCCACGAAGAAATCCGGGGAATCGTCGGAAACGCCTAGGCGGCGTTTGGGGACTAATCCGTTCGCGGCTGTCTGCGGCCGAGGGCAACTGAATTCATTGGGTCCGGAAGGGGAACCTTGGATCGGCTGACGAGTCACTCGAGGGTTGCCTGGGCAGTTCTGGCGGTTGCGCTTCTGGAAGGTAGAACTCAGAGGCGGTGGTCAAGGGCCGGGGAAGTGGCTTGACGCCGGAGAGGGCACATGGCATGAATGATAAAAACAAATACGCTTTTTGTGTTTTCAATGTTTTGGGGTTTTTTGACGCGTTTGCAAAACGTTCATGAACTAGACGCAGGATAACCATTAAAGACGAAAAAGGCCTGTTAATGGAAATAGCAAACGCTTACAAAATCTGCAAAACTGACAGGACGTGTGACCTGTCTACCGCGTCGGTCGGTTGCCTGGGGTTTGCGGCGGGATAGGTTGCGGGTCACGGGGTATGGAGGGTTCCGGATTATCTAGTGCTTGGGAGGTCGCCACAGGTGCGGGTCCTTGAGCGTAAGAATCAGGATGGGCTGCAAGTGACTCGTCAAAGAAGGCCACTTTGAGGCGGTCTATGGACACCGTTGTTCGGTGATCATTTTGGTCTATAGTATAATGTTTCGGAGCCCGTTGCAGAACTCT
Organism: Dicrocoelium dendriticum; assembly: GCA_944474145.2. NCBI lineage: Eukaryota > Metazoa > Platyhelminthes > Trematoda > Plagiorchiida > Dicrocoeliidae > Dicrocoelium > Dicrocoelium dendriticum. Next base: position 54,113,421 of record OX104067.1, read on the forward strand.
GAAAGAGCCAGTGTAGGAAGGCTGGAGAGGGCGCCGTACTGCGTCGGTGCGCAGGAAGACGTGAGTGCAGGTAGAAAGTCCGCTGTGCATTTGCACTTCTCTAGTCTGTTCACGGGGCGGGGTCGGCTGTAGTGAACGCATGCGTTGAGTTAGAGAGGACGCAAAGTTATACGGAAGCATACCCGACGATGCGGGAGGTAAAACGAATTCTCCTGGTAACTTGAGCGTCATGCAGTAAACCAGCTCCGCTGGCGCAATTTGCAAGTCAGCTTTGATGCCGCTGCGAATGCCTAAGAGTACGAGCGAAACGTTTTCGCTCCAACTAGGGTCTGAGGAGGCGCAGAGCGAAGCTTTAAGCTTTCTATGGAAGCGTTCAACTAACACAACGGCTGCTGGGTGATAAGCTGTGGTATGAATGCCGCGAGAGCCTAAAAGTTGAAGAACGTATCGAACTGTGAATACTCGAAAGGCGTTCCTCGGTCAGTTGTGATGGTGGATGGGCATCCGCGGTGAGAAACCCACCGGTCCAAGAAGACCCGGGTAACAGTCTCAGCTGTGCAGTCTGGTAGGGGAATGGCTTCTGGCCATCTGGTGAAGCTGTCGACACATGTAAGAATGTAGACGAATCCGCGTGAGGGAGGCAATGGACCTACCAGATCTACGTGTACAAGCGAGAACCGAGAGTCAGAGGCAGCAAATGAACCAATAGGACTGCGGGTTTGACGATGTACTTTGGAGCGCTGGCATTGAAGGCAGGCACAAGTCCAGGTACGAACAGCTTTGTTTACGCGTGGCCAGACGAAATGTTCGGTGACCAGTTTCAAAGATGCACAGCCGAGAATAAAATATTTATTTCTTTAAGTGTGTCAAAGACTGTGCGTCTGAAGGAGACGGGCACGAGGGGTCTAGGACAACCCGTGGAAATGTCACAAAAAATGGTTCCTTCCGTGGTTTGGAGAGGAACAGGTTGCACATGCAGCGAAGTGGACTGCAGGGTGCGCCGTATGTGGTCATCTTGAGCCTGGGCCGAAGCCACGGCGGCAAGATCGACGGTGGGCAAAGACTGCAGAGTGAGGTTGACGCGTGAGAGAGCGTCGGCGGCAGGATTGTCGACACCTGAGACATGACGTATGTTAACAGTGAACTGCGTGACAAAGTCTAGGTGTCTTGCTTCCCGTGGTGAGTATTTGTCGCAAGCAGAGTTAAAGGCAAAGATAAGGGGCTTGTGGTCAGTGTAGACAGTGAAAGCGCGGCCTTCGAGTGTGTGCCGGAAGTGACGAACGGCTAGGTAAGTGGCGAGCAGTTCTCTGCCAAACGTGCTGTAGCGGGATTCCGCTGACCGCAGGCGATTGGAGAAGAAGCCAAGGGGTTGCCAGTGCCCACCAACCTGTTGTTGGAGGACAGCTCCTACCGCGACGTCTGCGGCATCAGTCGTAATAGAAAGAGGTGCAGTCGATTCGGAATGAGGGAGGAGGGTTATGTTGGAGATAGCATCCTTGAGCTCGGCGAAGGCGGCTTGTGCGGTGTCAGGGAAAGCGAACTTACGTTCATTTCCTCTGAATAGGTCAGTCAGTGGCTGCATGAGCTGAACGCGGCGCGGAATGAAGCGTCGACAGTAGTTTACCAGAACACAAAATCGACGGAGGTGCTTGAACGAAGTCGGAGCAAGTCCTTGACTGCTTGGATCTTATCAGGGCGGGCTTCGATACCAGATGATGATACTTGGTGACCTAGGAATGCTACCGCTGATTCGCCGAGTTCGCACTTAGTCGGGCTGACTGTGACACCTTGTTGGGTCAAGCCCTGGTACAGAGTCCGAAGATGATCGAGGTGCTCGTGTTCCGATGAACTGGAGGTCAAAATATAATCGAGGTAGGAATAACCGAAACTTAGGCCACGCGTGACATCGTGGATGCAGCGTTGGAAGGGTTGTGCGGCGATGCACAGTCCAAATGGCATTCGTAAAAATTCTAACAAGCCGAAAGGAGTGATAACGGCTGTTCTAGGAATGTCGTTGCCTTCCACAGGTATCTGGTGATAGGGGCGAAACAGATCGATCTTGCTGAAGAGCGTCTTACCTGTGAGGCACGCAGTAAGGTCCTGCATGGGTGGGATGGGATACCTATCTGGGACGGTTAGGCGTTTGAGTGCGCGGTAACCACCGTAAGGGCGCTAGTCACCAGATTTCTTGGGACCATCTGCAGGGGAGAGGACCAAGGGCTGTCGGAAGGGCGGATTATTCCAAATTCAAGCATGTGGTCAAACTCCACCCTAACCACCTTTAGCTTCTCGGGCGATAGTCGGCGTAGGCGGCATGACAATGGTGGGCCATTTGTCCGTATGTGGTGCGTGACTTAAACTGCAACGGGCAAAACTGCGTTCATTGGCTTTACGAGCTTGGCATGCTGAGAAACGAGATTAGCGTAGTCTGGCGAGGTCTGGCGAAATGCATAGACCTGGGATATAGATGTGACATCGGCGGTGATGCCACGTACAATGAGTTTCGTTGCAGTGTCTACTATCCTCTAGCGTTTCGCATCGACCAAGAGGACAAAATGCTTGAGAAAGTCAATGCCGATGATGGCAAAGAGGATTGCAGCGACGGTGCGTACCCAGCGGAACGTGCGCTTAAGACATACGTCCAGGGTAAGCGACCGAAAACCGTAGTTGGCTATTGGCGTGCCATTGGCGGCACTTAGGTTTGTCGACAGAGAAGCGGCAGGCTCCCCTGGCATAAGGGAAATGACGCTGACTTCCGCCCCGTTATCAACTAAAAACTAGGTCTGGAATCATAACCCCTAATGCAGGTGAGACGACTATGGGCTTTGCCGACGTTCGTGGCCATTACAGGCCGGCGTGGGGGGTCGTCTATAGCGGAGTAGCTAGACGGCCGTACTCACTTACGGGCTTTATTACCGGAACGAGTGTGGTTAAAGCAGTACCCTGTGGCATCAGGTTATGTGCGACGAGGCAATGCTCCAGAGTTCGTGCGGTGCTTACGGTTTAAAGTGAGTTCCTCGATCTGGCTTTAAAGCGACGCTATCTGCGATGATAGTGCCTCCAGTGCCGACAGCTAGCTAGTCACCGGTGTCGGTGTGATTGCGCCAGTACCAGGCTGCTTAGGTGCTTTAGTTTCAGTCTCCGGCTAGTGCCGTTCGATGACGCGGTCTGCCAGATCTGCAATTGCTGTGATTGGCAAGACACTTGCTGCTGCAAGGATAGCCTGGGTGTTTTCAGGAAGGTGTTGCATACACAGCTCGCGGAGAATTACTACGTCCATGTTGGACGTGCCGATGAGCTTTTGCGTTTCGCGCAACAAGGCTGAGGGTATCCTATCTCCTAATTGCAGAGCACTAACTAGTTGCTGCAGTCGGACCTTGTCAGAAGGCGCGATTCGCTGAATAATAGCCTGTTTAAGAGTCTCGTATTTCATTACTAGAGGGGGCAAAGTATAATGTCTCTCACCTGCGAGGATATACTCCGAGGAAGGCAAGATATTAGCTGGTTACACATGGCGAAATCAGAAGAAATAATATGAATAGAAAATACGAATTCTAGGTGCAAAGACCATAATAAAGGATCATTCTCCCAAAAAGGGGGAGGGGCTAAGGCAACAGAGTTGACCATGACAGGCCGAACGGCGTTAACCGCGCATGGAGACGGCTTATTCTCTAGATAATCCATTGCAGAAAGCAGATAACAGATGTGGTAGGTGAGAAAACAATATGATAACAGGTAATGAATCACAAAATCACTAGAACGAGCTCACCAGAATGAAAATGCAAAATGGCTGGCGGCGTGTTCCTGACAGGAGGTTACCAACTGTTGGGCGGTTCCTAGGTTACTAGTCGGTAAGCAATGACACGTATGACGTGTCAAATACGACAGTATAGAAGTTGGAGGCGACTAAACCCAACGTATACTGTGCGGGCTACAAGAATAGGAAGCGAATCAGCCAGAGCGAGGAACGTGCCGCAAGGTACTCACCAAAAAGATTTGTGTCAACGAAGGTGCATTCAGCAAATCAAATGGACGTTTTGAAGTTTAAAACAACCGTAAAATCCAATGTTGCAAAATACTGAAATAGCATGTTTTCCGGTACACTACACGTTCCGCTCGCACCTAAGCATTGGCCATTATGGTATGCTTGCCTCGTAAGTTGACTTAACACTTCCTAGTTTAGCAAAACGGATCGCCAATCCATGTAAAATATCGTATTTAGTTCTGCTGCAGCCTGATAGCCATTAGGTAGTGGGTTAGTGGCTTTTCAAGGAACAGAAATGTCACGAGCACGATTAGTTTTTAGATTTTCTTAATGAAGTAAGGGAAGGTTACATACTTATTCATACGCGGTTGCCGCACGAACTTGCGCGAACTTGTAGGACTAGTTAATACTAGTCCGAGACCGTGCGCGAAAGTAAACGCGGATATCAGAAGGCAATGGGAGTCGGACACAGCGGATTGTATTCGATGGGCTACAATAGGAAGCGAACAGATGAAACGAGGCGATAGCGTACACGTGAGCGCGGGAACTTACAAGGCAGTTGTGTGTGGCCCGTTGTAAGGATGATTAAAACAAGAAGGCCTAATGTACAATCGACCAACAAGTAAATTGTACATGAAAGATAAGAGTTATCTTTTTAGGCGCTACAGAGCTCCCCCTAGAAGGCTGAACATAGGAAGCCTTCGAAATCGAAAAGAACTGCTGCAACGACGTTCGTAAAGCAAAATCGTGCCCAGTAAAAATGAGCGCGCGTTCGTGTAAATGGGGGGTCGTCGGAGGTCGGAGTCCGCTGTGCAGTTTATGATTGATTATTTATGGATTGCGGGGCAGGGTGCATTTCCGCGAGCTATTGGAGCGGGCTTGTCGGACTACAAACCCTGGCTAGTCCAGAAAAAGGCCGACAGGACCTCAACCTCCGCTGCTACCAAACGGTGCGCTTGGGAGTGGTCTCTTCCCCGCCGCACCCTGCCTCACGCCAAAACGACCCTCATCCCAGGAAGAAACGACCATGGTCCCAAGGAGAAGCGATCCTCGTTCCGCGAAGTAGCGGTCCTCGTCCCGCGGAGAAGTGACCCTCGTCCCGAGAAGGAGCTACATTCGTTCCGCGGAGAAACGACACTCGCCCTGCGGAGAAACGACCAGTGTTCGCGTCAAGGTCCTCGAAAACATTCCTCGTGTGGGCCAGTCGTTCGAACGGGAGGGTTGGGGCATGTAAAGACGAGCAAATAGAACAACACGCGCAGAAAACTAAAAAGAGAACAAACGAATGATCTGCGTGTAAGTATTTTTTGGTTTTTGAATATTTTTGAAAATGGTTTTGCGGCGGTTTTTTTTGAGATTTTTGTTTGTTTCTTAAAACGTTAATCGACCAAAAATGGGTCAAATGTATACAATATCTACAAAGTTAAAAGTATTTACACTGTACATAGTCGGGAAAACGAACGGGCTTACGTACCTCCCGACCACGGCGATTGTTCGTGGGAGTCGGCGGGCTAGATTCGGGAGATGTGGGGACGGTTTGTATACCGAGATCGTGGTCTGGTTGAACTGCACTAGAATGCTGTAAGTTGGTGCGGTGAGTTGTGACGTCGCACGAGGCACTATCAGACGAAGTAGGCGAGGAGGTTTCTTCCATATAGGCGGGTTGTAGACGGTCGATGGTGACAACTTCGTGTCGACCACCGCGGTCAATAGTGTACGCCTTACTCGCACGATGTAGCACCTTGAAGGGTCCTATGTACGGCGACTGAAGAGGCTGTCGAACACCGTCTGCGCGAAGAAGGACGTGTGAACACAAAACAGCTTCTCGGGCACATACACTGGTGTCTTTTGCGATCGAGGAGCTGGTGGACGTAGCTCGCACATCTGGTGAGCCAACCGATCAGTGTAACTTCCGTAGTCAAAAGTGGACGTACATGGGGCTGGTGCTACCAGCTGCCCGGGCAACCGCAGCGTGCAGCCGTAGCCTAGCTGCGCTGGTGTGGCGTAGAAGCCGGTTTTAACCGTTTCTTAAGCCTAGGAGAACAAGGGAAAACGTTTCAGAACATGAAGGATCTGCGTGCGCACGTAGCGCTGCCTTCAACTGGCGCTGAAAACGTTCCATCATGCCGTTAACGGCCGGATGATACGCTGTCGTCTAAACGTGGCGACGGCCTAAATTCTTAAGCAGCGTGGCAAAGGTTGACGAGAAATGTGACCCTTGATCGGTGGTCACGATGGCGGGACAGCCGTATTGAGCTACCCAGCGCTTCATAAAAGCTTTCACTACCGTTTCCGAGGCGCAATTTGGCCTAGGGACGGCCTCAGGTCATCTGGTAAATTGATCAATGCAGGTCAGTAGATATACCGAGCCTTTTGAGGGCGGCAGAGGACCTACGAGGTCGACGTGCACGTGATGGAAAGGTGCGTCTGGCGTCGGAAACGTGCCTAATGGGCTTCTCGTGTGCTTGTGCACCTTCGCGCGTTGGCACGGAAGGCAGGCGGCTGCCCAAGTACGGACGTTCCGATTAACCTTGCGCCAGACGAATAGTGCGGTTACGAGTTTAACCGATGCACGAACGCCTGGATGAGACAAGCCGTGCAACGCGTCGAACACGGTCTGCCGTAAATCGCGTGGGACGACTGGGCGCGGCGTGCTTAGAGATAAATCGCAGAGTATCGTTCCGTTTGCTGATGTCAGCGTAACTGGTCGTATACGCAATGAGGGAGACCTGCGTAGTAGATCAAGCTCAGGATCGTTGAGTTGTACTGTGGCCATGGCTGCCAAGTCGATAGCGGTGCCGGCGTCAGCGGAGATAGCTTGAATGCGAGAAAGTGCATGGGCTACGGCATTGTGCACACCTGAGACATGCCATACATCAGTCGTAAACTGAGGGATATAGTCAAGGTGGCGCGACTCTCTAGGTGAGTATCGGTCGGTAGTCGAGCCGAGCACGTAAGTCAGGGGTTTGTGGTCGGTGAAGACGACAAAGGAGCGGCCTTCTAGGACATGTCGAAAGTGACGTATCGCTGGAGCTACGGCTAGTAGTTCCCTACCGAATGCGCTGTAGCGAGATTCGGTAGGTTGTAAGCGTTAGGAGAAAAACGCTAAAGGCTGCTACGTTTCGGCTACTCGTTGCTGCAAAACAGCGCCGACTGCCACGTCCGAGGCGTCAAGATTGAGGGACAGTGGGGCGGCCGGATCGTGAAGCGCTAGAGAAGATATGTTGGCGATAGCCTCTTTCAGCGACTTAAAAGCAGCGCGTGACGCGGCAGGGAATTGGAATTTCTTAAGCTACCCTCGGAGAGGGTCCGTGAGGGGTTGCATCAGCGAGGCGCAATTGGGTATAAATCGTCGGTAAAAGTTGACAAGCCCATCAAAACGCCTGAGCTGTTTGAAAGTAGGAGGCTCGAGGTAGTAGAGGCTGGCTTGAATTTTATCCTGTAGTGGCATGACGCCTGCAGAGGAGATACGATGGCCGAGGAAGTTGGCTGAATCGACACCAAATGAACACTTTCCTGCGTTGGTCGTCACCTTGTGTTGAGATAAACGATCAAAAAGTGTTCGTACATGGCGTATGTGCTCTTCTTGTGAAGAGCTTGCGATTAAAATGTCATCAAGATACGCGTAAGCGAAGTCTAAACCGCGACAAACTTGATCGATAAAACACTAAAAAGTCTGCGCTGCATTCTTTAGGCCAAATGGCATGTGCAGAAACTCGAACAAACCAACTGGAGTCGTCACGGCAGTTTTAGCGATGTCCGCTTCGGCTACCGGAATTTGGTTGTATGCGCGTACCAAGTCGATTTTGCTGAAGATACTTTTACCTGTCAGACTGGCGGTGAGATCCACTACGTGTGGGATCGGATGGCGATCAGGCGTGGTCACCGTATTCAAAGATCGATAGTCGCCGCAAGGACGCCAGACCCCACAACCTTCTTCGGGACCATGTGCATTGGCGACGCCCGTGGGCTGTTGGACGGTCTGACGATACCAAGTTGAAGCATGTGGTCAAATTCGGCTCGCGCTGCCCGTAGTTTGTCTGGAGCAAGCCGTCTTGGTTGTGTGCTAACTGGCTGACCGCGCGTAACTATGTGGTGAGCGATCTCTGTCGTGACTGATGGAAGCTCTGCAGCCGGTCGAACCAGTCGCGGATGTTCGGAGAAGAGGCTCAAATAGTCGGACGGTGCGTGTGCGATCCGAAGTATAAGGCTGATTATCGGGGCATCTGAAACGACACCATCAACGCCTAGTTTAGTACGATCGTCTAAAAGTCTGTGGCAACCAGCATCAACAAGCAACCCAAAATCTCGGAGGAAGTCGATACCGATACTTGCGATGGGTACAGACGCAATCATGAAGACCCACTGAAAATCTCGGCGAAGATTGAGGTCAAGGTTCATCATGCGCTGACCGAATAAAGCTATCGGAGAACCGTTGGCCGCACGCAAATTGTACTTAGGCTTTGAGTGCTTGTCGTTAGCGGTCGCTGGGATGACGCTGACTTCCGCTGCCGTGTCAATGAGGAACGTGATGGAAGAACGTCGATCCTTAAAGTAAAACAGTCGGTTTGCTTGGTTAATGACGGATACGTTGGTCGTGCTAGTATGCGGGATATTCGTTTTCCCTGAAGCAGCTGGGTCGTGCCTAATGCAGGGAGCCCGATTAATTCTAGCTCTTCCACCGTATTCGCGGTGATACCAACATACTTCGGCGTGTCTGACATTATCTGACTGAGAACATGTAGGGAAAATGTTGCGCTTTCATGCCGAACGAGACGTACTCAGTGCAGGCACAGACGAGCCGCAATGAACGGTAGCCAAAACGTGGTCAGCAATTGACCGTGGCACACGCTGCTTCGAAGTCTTCATTGTTGTTATCTTGCTGCGAAGTAGCTCAATTTCCTCGTCTTTAGAGTCAGATCGGACTAACGAATGGGAGCAAACATGAGATTCGGTTTTCATCGGTGAGAATACGTCACTGGAGCTGCTGGTCTTCTGCTGCGGAAGACGTTCAAACGCTTAGTCTGCCTTAGTAGCTAATTCTTTCAGTGGTGTACCTATAAACATGGACAGCATTATCGGCAATGACTCTGGCGGACGTGCAAGCCACAGCTCGTTTATCCCTTCTTCGCTCAAGAGTAATGGACCAGCGATGCGCTGAAGTTCGCGGAGCAATGCCGACGGCTTGCGATCTCCAAGCTTGAGACCATTGAGCTGCTCAAATCGAGTTCGTGCGCTGGGCCGTAACTCTTTCAAAATCGCTTGCTTCATCGTTTCATAATTTGCCTCATTCGATGGGCAGAGTAAAATGTCCTCAATCAGCGTCACAACCGACGGAGGAAGGCGTGGGACGAGCTGCTTGTACCTCGGACGGTCCGCCGTTATGCCCTTATTTTCTAGTTCGATCTCTAATATCTTAAACCAAACTTCTGGATTGTGTTCCATGAAACTTGGAACAGCCAACGTAAGCATGTTTTACGCTGTGAAACGACTCAGTTGCCACTTTCGAAATGTGAGTCGAAAGATAAAGAATGAACAAAATACGATAAAAGTACTAACATTACGTAAGAAACGAATGAATATAGCTATATAATAGAGAAAAAGGAACGAATTCACCAAAAAGTACAAACGAGAAAAAAGTTGAACTCGCGCTTGCGAATCGGGGTCACCAATTTGTAGGACTAGTTAATACTAGTCCGAGACCGTGCGCGAAAGTAAGCGCGGTTATCAGAAGGCAATGGGAGTCGGACACAGCGGATTGTATTCGATGGGCTACAATAGGAAGCGAACAGATGAAACGAGGCGATAGCGTACACGTGAGCGCGGGAACTTACAAGGCAGTTGTGTGTGGCCCGTTGTAAGGATGATTAAAACAAGAAGGCCTAATGTACAATCGACCAACAAGTAAATTGTACATGAAAGATAAGAGTTATCTTTTTGGGCGCTATAAACTCCAATAGTGGCGATTTGGGACGTATAAATCATCGTTTGTACAGGGTACTTACAAACTCCAATCCTTATATCTGCCACAGACATTTCCGTTTGAAGCACAAAATTACTGCTAAAGGCTTTTCCGTTAACCCACTACTTTCGCAGACAAGAACGCCATAATGTCATGCAAAGTTGCCTCCGCAGCAAAACCGTCTTTCTGCGGCACTACCCACATCATTGAATTCTAATTGTTTTGTCGAGCCTCACAATTGCCATGTAAGTATGCCTCCAAAGGTATGGAAAGTAACCTACTATGATAAATCAGTGACTCCTTAGTTTTGCAATGCTACTTCACTGCGGTGTGAACTAGTTTCTGCAGTAGAATAGTCCGCCCCCGCAACCTCTAAGTGTTACTACTACAAGAATTAATTGTTTTGTCGTTTCCACTTGCATGTGTTGCGTCACAGAAGTGGCATGGATTACTCCTTTCAGCAGGATTGTTTGACGACCAGTTAATAGGTTCATAATGATACACAAAGTTACGCTTTGACACAAAAGCGTCATCAGGCGAAGCGAATAAGTCTAACGTTGTCATTTTATAACGATCATGGCTAAGCTACATACAGAGAATAATTAACTTTCACTTCATCGACGCGATTACAGCGGTCAAAGGTCACCAGGTTTGTGCAGACACTGTGATTTGTTTCAATCAGCATCAGATGGGGAACAGATATTGCTGGTCTGCGGATAGTTTCATGTGCGGTCAGTAATCTTAAGTGGTCTGTTTCAAGAAACTTGGTCACTGGTATAAATTTTCTTTAATACTTAGGAATTTTGTGGAGGGCGTGTTGATAGTCCATTCCGACCTAGGATCCGATGCTTATCTACCTGGCCGGAGTAAGACTGGACGCCAGACACTAGACCGCCCTGCTTCCGCTATTCTATTTACGTAGTTGTTAGTCTTGGTTATTTCTATAGCCTCAGCAATCGGCATTTGTTTGGCTGATCGTAATCCCTTCCTGATAACCTCGACATGTTCGAAGTCAATGTTTGCTCCGTGCCTAGCGCGTTCCTTGCTATCGTTGAGTCTCTGAGTAGAGCTCCATACTCAAGTTCATTTCGCGGAGGTCGTGATATGTGTCGCCTATGTTCTGGAATCCTCGTACGTAATCCCCTCGCTGTTTGGCCTATATATACTAGCGTAAAACCTTGACATGAAATTTTGTAAAGGCACTTAGTTGTTCAGCTAAAGTGAGTGAATTCGTTAGAAACACAAGCGTGGGCCGTAGCGTTTGGTTATTCTGGAAAATTATCCTTATCTTCTTCTTATTCAGGACTCTCCGAAGCCCTTCCGAAATGCCTTCTATCTACGAAATATCCACTATTGCTCTCCACTCTGCGGTAGGTGTTGCGCGTGGGCTAAAACATTGCGGTAGCTGTCGTTTCACCAAGCGTTTCAGATATGTGCTAGCTACTGCGCTTTCCATCGCCACACTGCGCTGTCTTCTTATCTTTTCCGTGCACAGAGGACTTGCTTTGCGTAATAGTGATGGGGTGATGCCCTCGTATACGTGCTTTGCGTAGCTTCAACTATATCTAATTACCCATTCTGTGTTCACTGGTTTGCGATACATTGTCTCTTTTAACGTTTCTTTGTTCTCTTGAACACGACAAGCAAGGAACCGAAGTGTACCGTCCTGCGACTTAAGTTCCATAGAGAACATTCTCGCATCGACAATAACGGTCAAACAGCTTAACGATCTCCCTTTGTATCGCTTTTTATAAGCGCAAAAGTATCATTCATGTAGCGCCACCAGCTTTTCAGGGCACCAAGGAAAGTTGGTAGCACCTTCTTTTTAAACTCTTTGATGTACCTGTTGGTTAATACGGGAGATCTTGAATATCTCATGACCAGGCCCTTTTCTTGAGTGTGCTTTCTAAACTGGAATGTGAAAGAATTCCTGTCGAGACACAACGCTATCTCCTGGACCAGTTTGTCCACGTTCAGCTCTTTTCTGTTCCCTAAGCTGCTGTCCTTTAACAAGCAGTTTCTCGCTAATCGCAACGCTTCCTTGGCTACTTGCGTGAACAAGGTGACATCGAACCTGACCAGCAATTCGTCTTGTTCGATGCTCATCGCCCGCACCATTCGTTCAAATTCATAACATTTCTACAGATGTGCTCCTTCTCCCTGTTGTGGGTTGCAGCAAGATCGCCAGGTATCGCACGAGTTCATGTGTAGGAGAGCCTATGTCAACCACTATAGGTCGCAAGGCGAAGTTGGGCTTTTGTATCTTTGGGAGACCATAAATTCTAGGTGGAATAGCAGACTTCGGACAAATGATATACCATTTGACCTTTCCTAAATTTTCCTTTACGGTCCTTAGATAACTACCGACATCTGATTTCTTCTTATTCATTGCCGATGTAATGGTTTTCTGCTCAACCACTTGTATGGTCCTGTGGTCAAACGTTCCTTCATGTTTTCCAAATAATCTGTTTTATTCATTACCACCGTTACTTTACCTTTATGCGCTCTTGTAATGACAATACCAGTATCCTCTTTCAGGGTCTTTAACGCTCTGTGTTCAGCTGGAGCAAGATGCGATTCTGCCGGCTGTTGCACGCTAATTATATTTGCTAATTGTGTGCGGAAATCCTCTGCCTTTCCAACTGGTAATCTAGTCATAACAGGTTCAACTACAGGAATTAAATCTTTCGCCCTTAGTTCAGATATACTGATGGTAAATTTTCAGACAATTTTCTAAAACATGACATGGATCAAACCATTCCAGCACTTTGTTCTTCAAAGAGCGAGTATAGATACCGCACACTAAAAAGTAGGTAAATACCTTATGTTTGAATTCATCGATAAAAACAATATGAGACATGATCAAAAGGTTACCGGCAATTACGTCTCGAAACATGTATTTTGTGTTGCATGCAAGCAGAAGATGACTGTAAGGTATAGATGTTGCAGAAATGGGGAACGTACCGTTGTGGAACAAAATCATTTGATGTGACAACAGTCTGGGTTCACTTGTGCAGTATAGAGATCAATAATAGAAACATAAACAGTGAACTGCTAATGAACTGTGCGCATGGGAAAGTAGCCTGTACTGTAGGTATCAATAATAGTGAAGTGTGGCGATAATCAACTTCGCAGTGTTGAGCACTGTGCTGTGACTGTATTCAGTTGCGAGCCACCCGCCACGTCGCAGCATTGTTAGACGGAGATTCGTGGCCCGTTCATGAGAGAACGCTGGCAAGACGGATCCCCACCACATCCTGCAGAACCTTCCTTTTTGGAAGTATAAAAGAGCCCAATATAGGTACAACGGATGTTTAAAAGTATCGCGTTCGTGGCTGACAGTCACATGGATCACTTTGCAGCTAATAAAAGTATAAAGTAATGTGCCTATCTTTCCTGGAGGAAACAAGCACCGCTGTCCACTATGGAATTGTCTTCCCAGACCATCACCACCTTATGTGTGGTTGCGACAGACTTCGCATCTACGGAGGATGAAAAGGTAGGACAATTGAAAACATGGCTTCCTATTAATGCACCTCTCAGTCACCAAGTGGACATGCACCGCCGTCTTGCACTGTATGCGTACTACATTGCTTCCGCCTACAATGTCCCTTTGTTAAAGACATCGCGTGCAATGGAAATCTGAAATCCGATATATGTTAGTTCACTGCTAGAAAATAATAATGCAATAAAGGTATATTGCTAGACCGTTACTAGATGCTGGGATGTTGTTCTCCATGTCTCCATTTTGCCTTTACCAAATTATGACGCATTTGCCTGCAGAAGGCCGTGAAACATAAACTCGCCTTCCTTGATGTCACCCAGGGGTATACAACTGCTCCATAACCTAGGTTGTTTGTTCTCACTCGGTCTTATGCAGCGCTGGCCTAAGCTTAGTTATTTCCGCTCACAGGCTCGTTAGCCGAACAAATTTCACGGGTACCAGTAGGGGTCCGGGTTATTCCTGCTCCAGCAACTGGTTCGGTTACATTGTTCCAGGAAGCCTTGGGTTGTGCCTGGCAAGCGTCGTCCCTGTAAAATGTCGCAAATATCTGTTTAACAACACTGTGACATGGTGGCTACGACTCGTCCCTAAATAACGTCACTGCCTCCAGCCTTTCCCGAGGATCTTACCCCATTCACGTACATCAGCCACTTCGAAGCTTTTACTTGCTTCCTTCCTATATAAGTAAATAAATCGTTTATTCACGCAGGATGTAAGCCACACCTGTACAAGCATGATCCTGATACAGGTACAACGAAATGTCGGTGAGGTATAAAAATTTTGCTAGTTGGCCATAAACATTGGAGCTGTAAGTTCATACATGTATGCGGTAGTGCAAGTGTGAAGTAGTTATTCTAGCTTCGATATACGCAACTGCAACTGTGATTGATCGTGTGGTTAGTGTGAAAGAGATGGCTGACGTCTGTTGTGGGGTTGTGCTTGGTTGCGTAACCATGTGGTCGTGCCTGATTAGTGGTAAGTCACACCCGTATTCCTCAAACAGCACCACAAAGGCAGTACAACAGTGACAAATGCGCTGAACATGATTCCCTTCCCATACACGTGGTATAGCGGCATCCGTATCCGGATTGGCATGTCACTGTGGCCTCCATGGGGACAGCCACAGGTCGTCTGCGCCTACAAAGGTGAGCAAGGGTGGCTTGAGCTGCACCATCCACAACTCCACCTACACACCCCATATCCGATTTAAACCCGAAAGAATAAGACCGGGAGGCATGTGGATGGGAGTCACGTTTCATCAACGCAGCCGGCCCACACTCCTTCATTATGCAGTACAGAAGCATTCCGGCCTAATTGGGAAATCATGCACACCAGACGTACACATGGCGGTGGCTGGACCGTAGCCCTTTCCACACAGGATGGAACCACTCTTTGAGCCTAGCAACGTCACGAGGACGGTGCACTCCGTCCCCTCCAGCGACGACCAACCGTCTCCTGGAGCCAGTATGGACGAGGTAGTGGGTAATAGACAGGAAGGCACCTTGTCATCGTTTACATCAAGCACATCCACACTGGAGAACTCAAACAACATCTACTTCTGAAAAGCAAGACTACCCAGCACGCAAGCAAACGTACCACCTACGCCGCCTTATTGGCCTGGATTAGTTAATCGAATGGGAGCTTACACATCATGCTTCTATTCCGCGTGCAATAGTACCTTTTCCTGCACCTGAGTAACCGCCCTTAAGATCAGTCCACGAAGTTCGCGTAGATCAAATTTGCCTCGTAGTTGCAACACTTGAAATCAACATGAGTTTGTCATAAACTAACCTTCTTCATATTCTGGTAATGTTAGTTTCGGTTTGCTCGAATGTCGTTTTACTGCACTAAGTTAGCCGTACAAAAGCCGTATGAGTATCCCCATGGAATTCATTCGGGATGCATATATACATGGACTGGGTCATCCGTGTCCAATGGCACTTCGAATACAACATATGCACATGCGTTTGTCCAAACTGAAGTGTGAGCTGTCACAAACTGGACAGCGACATATTAGACATCATCATCAATGGTACGACAAACGTGTATGGTTTTGTTTGGAGGTCTGTCTAACAACCACTTTCGCAGGCATGAGAATGACTACCCAATACGAACTGTTGATGTTTTCTTCAACATTTAGACGTGACCGCCTTAAATCGTGGGCATCCATATTTGAAGGAACCCGATATAGCAATGGTGAAGCAACTGCTAGATAGAATGATAACTAAACTACTGGTACAGTGAAATATTGTGCACTTAGGTGTTGCTCTCTACATGTACAGTCTGGTTTGAATAGCCAATGGGGGAGATCACATAGCATGCGAATGCGATGCAGTGTCCACTTCTGGCTCTCTGTGTCTTCGACGGGTTCGGTCATCTGCTGCCCGAGGTATGTGCACCTACTCAAGGAACGATTGATGCGCAACCTTTGGTATCGACAGGTGACATCAACTAAGTCCAGCTACCCGCTGTCAAACATGTGACTTTGCAAACAGTGTTCGCATTGTTTTGCAAATGTTCAAGTATTCAAACGTGTGTACATACCCACGTGTACTCTGCTATGACCATAAGCTATTTGATAAAGAAATGCATCGTACGTCTCCGTGTGCAGCCATTTTGTGCTGATACAACGATTGTCGCTATGCGCCGATTCCTTTCCGATTTAATATACTAACACACTGACGTACCATTCCCGTTAGGTTCAACCTTTTACTTAGTCCACCCAAAAGATTGCCCATGTGCAATGTAACTTCTGGTAGGCGTCTCTGCACGTCTGTCTGCCATCCGTTTAGTACGTGTGTTTTCATAAGCCCCGGGAAAGTCAGTATGGCTGAGGGACAACTGGAACTATAACTATGCTCACTCTCATCACTAGCCTGCAGAGTGGAACATGAAATAGCGACATCGTGCTAATCGCCAGTCGGTGGATCGTTGGGATTGTTCACTTGCCACAGAATTTCCAGGCAAAATTCTCTTCGAACACAGAATCCAATGTAGTAACACGAGGGACAATCGTTGAGCATTGTGTTCCAAATGTCAAACTTGACCGTTTATGCGTACGGTAAGCGGGCAAGCGATGATAACCTTTTGATTCAACCGTACTCATCGAACTGGAAACATACACAATAATTTGCCCCCTAGCATTGATCCGTTGCAAGCGCACAGATCGCTCGGAAACACCGCGCCCACCTCAGTTACGAATGAGCTCATGGATGGACTGAACCCTTATTCTGCGATGCACCGGCTCTCTAAGCGTCATGTTGTTACCATTGAGCAGCTGGTCAAGCTACGTTTATGTAATCCACAACTTGATTTCAAGGAGCAGGATGTAGATGGCATAGTCTGGTGAGTAATACCATGGAGCCTACATAGTGATGTGAATCGCGGCCGAATAATACTACGAAGAGGAAGGTGCCTTGGTTCACTGTCTCGGTATGTAACCATACTAGACTCCGCTTGAGAAGATAGCAAGAATAGCATAGCGCAGGTCATGATGAGTACAATATTCTAATGGGCAACATGTGAAGTCATCGCAAAATACAACCGAGTAAAATAAGCCCAATAAATTTAGGTTACCTGTGACTTGTCCGTTATAGGCACGGGCAATAGAGATACCACATTGCACCGTCAGTAATTAATCATTCTAGCAGGAAACTGTACCCACACACCACTTACATGTGGGATATAGGAAATGGATGATATAAAGAAAATGACGTAGATGGAGTAAGCAACGTTTCAAGTTAGCAGGGAAATAGCGCATATGCACTGCAGGCTATCCTTGCCGTAAGATAAGACCAGAGCTCGTTAGAATCGTCTCAGGTCCGAGGTGTAAAAAGTCGGTCCTTCAGGGACAAAACGTATATTCTGCAAACAACAGGACCAGGCGAAAACGGAGACAGAGGGCGAGTGAAACATATCGGTATATACAGCTAGTTGGATCCATAATTAACGACCTTTGTTGATGCATGACATTTCTCCTTTGATTCAGTCAAACAATTCACTCCAATGCGTCCAGCTCTTTGCCAATCAGCGTGCATGCGAGAAAAGTGTGAATGTCCAATCGGCTGCCGCCTTTGCTTGCGGCAGCCTAACGGCTTCATTGCTGGGCTGGCACCGCACGTTCGTTCGAGTGTATACTCCCATCACATCCTCCCTTTTTTCATGCTTTTGCTGCTGTACTTCGCTAAATAGTCCATACACCTTACTACTTCGCGTCCCCTTTGTTGGATCTGCCGATGTCACCTCATTGCCGCACGCAGTATAACGCTCTGTCCCTGATTCATGCTGTCGCCTGGGACATCTCCTCAACTGTACTCGGTTTCTTCTCAGCTTCTTCCCTCCAACTTTTACTTCGTATGACCTTTCACCGACTTTCGCAGCCACGACTCCTTTTCTCCACCTCTCCTGTCCATCGGGAATTGGCTCCACCCATACTTCTTCCCCCACTGTCAGCTCAGGTAATTCCCGTGCGCCGTTGTCGTAGTACCGTTTCTGAGTAGCCATTCGCCTTCTCAAATTGTTCTGTACTTTCTCAAATTGTGGCGTGACAGGGCGCAAAAGTGTTGCGGATGCAGGCATCACAGCTCTGGTCCTTCGACTGTATGGGCGCTGCACTGGGCTCAGGCCGATATCCGTTGAAGGAGTGTTGCGACTTTCTAGTAGCATGAGGTATGGGTCCTCCCGAGTGTCTCTAGCCTTCGCTAATAGTCGCTTGGCTTGCTTCACTGCCGACTCTGCCTTCCAATTTGATTGACTGTGATAGGGACTGGTTTGCCGGTGTGCGAATTCCCATTTGGTTGCGAAAACCTGGAATGCCCTGCTGCTGAACTGGGGACCGTTGTCCGAGACTAGCTCCTCCGGTATCCTGTGCCGTGCGAATTGACATCTGAGTTTGTTGATTACTGCCTCCGTGGTCGTGGTGGTGAGTAAATCGATTTCAAAGTAATCACTATAGTAGTCCACCGTGAGTAAGTAATCCTTTCCGTTGTCCCAGAATAGATCCACTGCTACCTTTTGCCACGGTCGGTCCGGAACATCATGCAGCATCATCGGTTCTTTCGTTTGCCGAATGTCGTGTGAACGGCATGCCTCACAGTTAGACACATGATCCTTGATCTGACCTGTCATTCCTGGCCAGAACATCAGTTCTCTTGCTCGATTAATGGTGTTATTTGCACCCAGGTGAGCGCGATGGACATGCTCCAGCATCCCCTTTCGGAGAGAAGACGGGATTAGGATTCGACTTCCCTTGAACAACAGACCGTCACAGACAGTGAGTTCGTCCCAAAAATTGAAGTAGGGTGCTAATTCTTCCGGGAGCTGCTTCTTTGTTTCTGGCCATCCATTGAGGATAACGTCACACAAAGCTGCAAAAGTTTGGTCTTACTCCGTGAAACGCCTTATGTCTTTCAAACGGTTTTCTGTCACTGCCAGATGCTGCACCATGTCTACTGTCTCGATCTCTTCTAGTAGATGTTCGGCCACTGGCGGATGTGCTCTCGACAGGGTGTCCGCAGTGAACATCTGTGTGCCAGGTGTGTACACAATGTCATTGTCATACTTCTGGAGCCGGATAAGCATACGCTGCAGACGGCGAGGAACGTTATTCAGTGGTTTAGTGGCTATCGACACCAGCGGCTTATGATCAGTGTACACCGGTTGTCTTTCTTCCAAAAGTATAATCATTGAAACGCTCCATGGCATAGACCACTGCCAGCATCTCTTTCTCGATCTGGGCGTACCGCTTCTCGGCCTCTGTGAGTGCTCGACTGCGGAAATCCAAAGATCTTCCGTTCTGCAACAGAACAGCACCTATTCCACTCTGGCTACTATCACACTGTACCTCCAATGGTTGTGCTGGATCGTAATATCCGAGTACGGGCGCATTACTGATGAGGTTCTTAATGGTTTCGAAAGCCAAATCCTGTTCCTCCCCCAGCTCCAATTTACTCCTTTGTGAGTTAACTGCCTAATCGGAGTCATGACATCAGCGAGTCCTGGTAGGAACCGGCTTAAATAGTTCACCATACCTTTTAGGCGATGGACTGCCTTCACATCGTTAGGGGATGGCATCTCATGTATCGCCTTAATTTTCCCTGGGTCAACCCTGATTCCGTCGGATGTTAACATATGCCCATGGAAAATCACCTCCCTCTTTCCGCAGCTCTACTTTCTCGCGTTTTAGCTTGATGTTCTTTTGCACGCAACGCCTCAGGAACCGGTGTAGATTAGTGTCATGCTCTTCTTCGGTAGAACCGTAAATCAGAACGTCATCTGCCACACAGGTTACACCATCTAAATCATCTATTGCTTGCACCAAACGCTTTTGGAAAATTTCGCTAGACACCTTCAGGCCAAACGGTAATCGCAGCCAACGATAACGTCCTGAACGGTGTAGCAAACGTGGTGAGGAAACTGGATTCGTCGTCTAGAACAACGTGCCAGAATGCGGAAGAAAGATCTACTTTCGTGAAAAACTTAGCTTTTGTCAAACGTGGTAAAACATCTTCTAACGTCGGTAGCGCATAATGTTCTCTACGCAGGGCCTCATTCAGTGGCTTCGGGTCTATACATACGCGTAGTTCGCCATTTTTCTTCGTAATGGTTGCGACCTGGCTAACCCAGTCTGTTGGCTCATCAACCTTTGCAATCACACCCTGCATAACCAGCTTGTTCAATTCCGCGGAAAATCGGTCACGTAGCGCAAGTGGGACTCTCCTAGCAGGTAATGCAATCGGGCGTGACAAAGGATCTAACGACAGGTGTGCGGTACCCACGAATTCCCCTAAACCAGGGCTAATTACAGACGGATACAGGTCACTAACATCGGCTTCACTCTGACAAGCGTACACAAAACGATCATGGTTAAAATTGACAAAGCCAAGAGATAAAATCGAATCAATGCCGAGAATCGGCGTGAGATCCTCATCCACGATCACGAACTGCAGACGATGAGAAACACCGTCTCTCGGATCGACCACTTCAATTGTCGCCGAGCCCTTTGGCTTGAGTCTGGAACCATTCCACATGCGTAAATAATCTTGATCCGATTGAATTTGTACGCCGCGGCAGTGCTTTCTGGGCAAAATATTGATCGTCGCGCCTGTGTCTAACCGGAATCGCACAGACCGTCCCTCGATCAGAAGACTTGCATAGACACACTTCTGCGACGCTTTCCGAGACACGTTACCAATCGATTGTTCTGTGTCTTCTGTTGATTTGTCTGGAACGAGTGCACTGACATCTGTCGACTGACAGCAGCGGGCGAAGTGATTGCGCTTCCCACATTTGACACAAATGCGGCCCCACGCCGGACACTGTTCGCGGTACCTCGGATGTCGTGTTGCACAGAAGTTGCAGGGCTTCTGTCGCGCAGTTGTGGCCTTCGTAGTGCGCATGACACGTGTACTGCGTGGAGTTGAGTGTGGCACCGAACACAAATTGGTTCGGACCAAACTGTACATATATTTTCGTAAATAAATGTATTGCACTCCAGCCGTGAACCGGCGTAAATTTAACATTCTCTCCCACGGTACTGTGGCGAAAGGTACTGAGCTGGAGAAGCCCATGGCTGCACGCCGGTGTGATTCGGTCTGCATAGCCACAGTGGGCGACCTGTGGCACCACATTCACGATCAGGTGACAGCTGCTGCCGAGGCGACCATCGGGCGCGCAAACTGTAAGCGGCCTGATTGGTTTGATGAGAACAATGTGACGATTGGCGCATTGGCGTCGGAGAAAAATGCAGCCGTTGCTGTACATGCGGCAGACCCCCGCGACTTAGGGAAGGACAGTAATTTTCACAAAATTTGATGGAGACTGGCCAGAGAGCTCCATCGCATAAATATTGCATGACGGACGGAGAAGCTGAAGCAGATAGAATGCTACGCCGAACACCGCCAACACAAGGAATGCTTTGACTCCTTGACTTCGGTGTATGGACCGAGATTGGAGCCGCTGAGGACGCTGATCAATAGTAGTTCAGGTGCGACCTGCACCCAGACTGCAGACATAATGCAGGTCTGGCGGAAACACTTTGACTGTCTCTTGAACCACCGTTCAGAGATCGACTGGCCTACATTGAACTGCCTGAAGCAGCACGATGGGAAGACGAGTCTTGTGTACTCGTCGACACTGCATGAGACGCAGAGAGTACTTGGTCAGCTGCGAAACGGCAAGTATGCCATAGTCGACAGGATCCCGCCTGAAGTATTGAAACACGGCGGACCCACACTGGTGACTGCGCTGTACCACTTGGTGCAACGTGTATGGATTGAGGAGGAAGTGCCTGCTGAGCTGAAGGATCCCTTGTGCTACCACTGTACAAGGTCAAAGGTAGCAAACAAGGTTGTACGAATTACCGTGGCATCAACTTGCTGAGTTGTGTGGGCAAGGTGATTGCCCGAATTCTGCTCAACCGCCTGGTCAGTCAGGTTGCGGACCCTAAAGTGGCGGAAGAGCAGTGTGAATTCCGCTCGGGTCGCAGCACTATAGATATGGTGTTTGTGGCTCGTCAGTTACAGGAGAAGTACAGAGAACGACACCAACCGTTGTACTCGCTTTTCGTTTATTTCACCAAGGCATTTGATACAGGGAAGCGCGAGACATTGTGGCTGGTGCTGGGTAAGTTTGGCTGTCCGCGTAAGTTTGTAAGTTTAATTGAATGTCTGTACGATGGTATGGGAGCGATGGTGCAGCTAAATTAAGAGACCTCGGATGACTTTGCAGTTGTTTCTGGTGTGAAGCAAGTCTGTGTCTTAGCTCCTGCCCTGTTTAATATATATCTTCATCCAATGATGTCTTGTGCTTTGGAATCGGCTTGTGCTTACGGTGTTCGTGTGGAGCACCGTATTGATGGTGGGTTGCTGAAAATCCGTCGTATCGGTACGAGAACTCTAGTCTGTGAGACAACTATCCGTATGTTGCTGTTTGCTGACGACTGTGCGTTGTTTTCACACAGCGCGGATGAGTTGCAGCACATGACTAGTGCTCTGGCTTCGACAGCGGCCAAATTCGGGCTCACCATCAACACAAGCAAAACTGTCTGTCCATTTCAGCCTTCACCGGAGGTGCAATCCTCAATATTGCTGCGAAACAGCATTGGTGCTGAAGTATTGGAAAGCACCTCCCGCTTTTGCTACCTTGGAAGTGTGATGTCGACTGATCAGCAGCTACACAGTGAGCTGCGTATCCGCGTGTCGAAGGCAGCGGCGGCATTCCGGAAGTTTGAGTACCGAGTGAGGAACAACCATTGGCATGAAGCTGATGGTGTACAAATCCATGGTGTTGTCCGTTCTTCTATACGGCAGTGAAACGTGGACAATGTACCGGCGGGGTGTGCGATATCTCGAGCGGTTCCATCAACAGTGTCTGCGATGGATTTTGCGCATCACTTGGGACGACAGAGTTGCAGACACGGAAGTTTTGCGCCGAAGCGGGATGTATGCAGTGGACTGCATACTTTCACTGAGGCACCTGAGGTGGCTCGGTCATGTGAGCTGTTTGGCTTCAACGCGGATACCGAAACAACTCTTATACGGTCAGCTGAGTATTGGGAAGCGGCACGTGGGGAAACCAAAGTTATGTTACCAGGACATGATTAAAGTGAGCCTCTCACGATCTAACCTTGATTGCAGGTAACAGGAACCGAAGGCGGTTGATCGGCGTGCATGGCGCGATCTAATCTCGAAGACAGTTGCCGAAGTGCAGGAGAAAGACATCATACATGCAGAGAAGAGTCGGCAAGTACGAAACCGGCAAGCAATGATGGGTTTTACTCTATCGACATCGACCGCATGGTGCTGTAGCATATGCAGTCGCGAGTACCTGAGTCAGGCAGGCCTAGTGAACCATGAGCGAGACCACTCGGGACCACTACCGAAGCGACGACGGGTCCTGCAGAGAACGTAGGCAGAACGGGCGCAGCGTTTTTAGCTAAGCTGCATTGGATTTACTTACCGCGTGCTTGAATGCTAAGTCACTTTATTTCAGAAGGTGGGTTTCCAATTTTGTCCTAATGCTTTTCTTTCTCATATAAATGCCTAGCTATACTCTCTTCTATAAACTTGCACATGTCGCTTAAGCCAGTTGCAGTTAATTTCGATAACATGTTCTTGTTTGTGGCATTTCCATAAAGTATACTTTCCGACCACATGAACTTATCTTAGATTCGTTTGTAAACAACTTATTTCATGTGCTCATTAATTCAAAATTTATGTCACCGTTTCCATATGCATTACTCGACTTATTTAATTTGTTATCGTTCACACAATTGATTGGCTGTTACTTGATATCCCCGGTGTGCTTGCGCTTGATGTGCATGTTGACAAGGTGCCTACCTTTGTATTACCCAAGACGTCGTCCATACTGGCTCTAGGAGACAGTTGGTCGTTGCTGGACGGAAGGGGGTGCACAGTTCTTATGGCCGTGTTAGGATCAAAGCGTGGTTCCATGCACTCAGTGTGGAGCGGACTACGGTCCAGCCACCACATCGTGTGCGCTTGATTTCCCAAATACAGCGTGTTTATGTTTGCCTGCGAAGGAGTGTGGACCGGCTCCATTGATGAAACGTGTCTCCCATCCACATACCTCCCGGTCTTATTCCTTCGGATTTACACTGGATATGGATTGTGTGGATGGAGCTTTGGGTGGCGCAGCGCAAGCCACCCATGGTCCCTCTGTATGTACAGCCGTCCTATGGCTGGTCACAGTGACAGGCAAATCCGAAACCGGAGGCCGCCAAGCATATATATATATATATATATGCATGCTTGCTGTGCTGGGGATAGACGTAGACAAAGGTGACAGATGCGATATCGACAATGACACCAGGAACACTGAGTTTCGTTGCGGTTCCAATGATCCTCTGGCGATTCCTGTCGACCAAGAGATGGAAGTGCCTGAAGAAGTCAATGCCGATGATGGCAAATTGGACTGCAACGACTGGGAATACACAGCGGAACTTGCACTGAAGACCTAGGTTCAAGGGTAGCGACCGATGACCATGGGTGTCTATTGGCGGCACTATGACTTCTCGACAAAGAAGCGGTTGGTTTACCTGCAATAGGGGATGCTGCTGACTACCGCCGTTGTATCAACTAAGAACTGTGCTGCAGAAACGTACGCTCATATGTAGATGAGATTACTCTGGATTTTGCCGACACGGTTAGTCGCCATTACGGGCCAGCCTGAATGGTTTTCTGCTTCGGGGCTGAGAAACAGCATGGTTGTTTGCACTTACGGGTTTTGTTATCAAAACGCGAGTAGTAAAATCAAAACTTTGCATTGTTACGCTTCATGTGACGGGGTGATGAGCTGAAGTGGCTGCGCTGCATACAGTCTAAGGCGTTTCGCGACGGCGCCGTAACGACGCTATTTGCGATTAAGCCTCCATTGCTGACCGTACACTGATCTCGGAGGTTGCTGGCACTGCGACCGTGCTAAGTCAAATGAGAGTTCCGGATTCGTTCGTCGGCTGGCGTTTTTCGATAAAACGTTCTGTTGATTCTGCAACTGTTGCAAAGGGCAAGGCGGCTGTCGCGACGAGGAGAGCCTGTGTGCGTTTCTGGAGACGTTGCATCCATATTTTGCGGAATATCCCCATGTCCATGCTGGATATGCCTTAGAGCTGATGCTATGGTCGCAGCAAGGATATAGGCAACCTGTAACCTTTTTTGCAGATTTTTAAACCGTTGCTGCATTCGGACCTGGTCAGAGGGCATGATTCGCTCTTATCAAGGTCACGGCGTGCTTGTCGTGTTACACCGCTCGAGATTTTCTTTACTGAACTCCTTGTTTGAGAACAGTAGTTGAATAACACTACATAGTGTTAGAAGTGATGGAAACGCCGCCCTGTTATGCTTGCGTAATTATCTGATAAGATTGTCACTGGCACAGCTGAAGCAAGCCTACGATGACGACTTTTAACGCTGGCCAATCGAACGAACTTGAGCTGTCCTGACGACGCTAACATAACCGGTGAGACGGAAAATTGATCAAGCGAGTGAACGATCCTAGTCGCACGCGTTCGGATAGACGCTGAGCCCTCGGAACGGACGCATACGAGAGGGGGTAACGATGGACGCGCGCTAATGACTTATGCGCGAAGGCTGGCCAGCGAACGACTCACATGTATTCACGTGACCCGACCGACTACAAAGTAAGGCGAAGAGGAAAGAAAAGACAGGCGGTCCTCTGTAGGCTCTTTTGCGACCAACAAAGGGCGATCACAGCCAATGCCATGGGTTATTAAGTTAACGAAAACCGTCACTACGAAGAGGTGGTAGTTGGCAAATGACCATTGTCAGAAGGTGCGCAGTTGGGCCGCGTCTCGGAGTGGTTGATCACTGCTACGTTGTGGAGAGGAATTAGACCATGCTTCCCACAGCCATTCTGCCGGGGTTCCTGGCGCTTGATTGCGGGGATTTTGAAGGGCCCGCGACTCATAGAAAGTTTGGCTTTTTTAGTTTTCTTGTGAACCCAAAGTAGTTGGAAGCGCCAACATACCCGGAATCTCTTATGTGACTTCCTTTGTCGCGGCGTGGTTGTCGTTTTCACCGATTGTTTTCCTTCTCCGAAACGTTTTGTGGAAACAGTGTTGAATAAATCTGAGCCGAAACTGTCCAGTGTACCAGCGTTTGAAGATCTTAAATTACTTACTCACTGCTAGTGATTTTCGCATCGAAATATTGGCCTCTATTTGAAGACTTCAACGCAAGAGATTCCGGTCTTTGTCGTTACCTCATCGATTGAGTACAGATCGGGTTGATATTCGACCGCGGAAGTTGATCAATCCCTTGTTCCTGCAGGCTCTGCCAGCTCCATCAGCGAACACCTTTTGGAGGTTATTCTACAGAAAGCCTGCTTTAGTCTTCGTTGCCACTTTTATTGTTCTGGTGAGTCCAAATCTGTGCAAACGAATCACTCCGGGTTCTATCTGATTGCTGCTCACGTTGACTGCATTTTAGCCTGCCGTACCCCGGTTCTCGTTCCTATTATCTGTTAAAGTTTTCATTTTTCGTTATGGTAATTATATCCGGTTCCAAGTCGCCCTCGGACCCATCAGCCGATTCGTCAGCTGTTTGTGGTAAAGCGAGTTGCTCAGAACCAGTTTCCGGTTCTTCGGGTGGCATGCAATATGACCTCTGCAGTTCTTGGTTCCATGAGGATTGCACTGGGTTGGATAGACAGCAGTATATCCTCCTACAAAACAGCGATAATTTACCTTATAATTGCCTTGGTTGTGTGAGGGACAAAGCATATCGTCTAGTCCCAAGGGACGAATTTGTAACTTTTCCAAATAGAGTGGGTAGCCTTCTATCTTTGTTTAGTTCTTTAGAGAGGAAGGTTGATCAAATCGTCATAAGCCTTGAACGTGCAGGCCTTCTCAGAACAAGCGTGCATTCAGACGATTGCATAAATAGTACGGCTTCGAAAGATTCATCAACTCTTGAGGCGGTGCCTGAAGATAGTAAATATCCTGAGGTTATATTTAACT
The DNA here is from genome assembly GCA_944474145.2 of Dicrocoelium dendriticum. Classification (NCBI taxonomy): domain Eukaryota; kingdom Metazoa; phylum Platyhelminthes; class Trematoda; order Plagiorchiida; family Dicrocoeliidae; genus Dicrocoelium; species Dicrocoelium dendriticum. Next base: position 54,140,368 of record OX104067.1, read on the forward strand.
CATGTGAGTGGAGAAGTTGTACAGACCAGTGTATCTGCGAAGGCAAAGCGACGCAAGATAAAGAAATCTATCAGTACAACCAAACCCAAGCTAAAATGTGAACGGTGGGCTCTGTCGATACTCCGTCCGCGGCAACGAAGGCAGAAAACTCTACCACTTCATTGCCGGAATCCTTCTGCTGTGCACCTGCTGTTCCTACTAAGGAGAATATGAACTCAAACGCTGTGCCGGCCAATGCTACGGTGACGCATGCCGTAAACACCCCTCGTCGTAGTGATGCATTTACGGACAGCAACGTTATCTTTAGGAATATCACGGAGTCCTCTGCGGCTCTTCCGATAGATCGCATGCTTGACGACCTTCATTGGTGTCTAAACTACTTCCACCCGGTTTTCCTGGGGTTACTGTTAGAAAACTTACTAGGTATGGAAACATATCGGGTGATGGTACTAAATGTAGACCCCGTCTAGTACGCGTGGTCCTGTCTACAGCGGAGGAGCGCCAAGCTCTTTTGCTCTTCGCCTTTAAACTAAAGGGTTCCGGGGTGAGTATACAGCCGGATCTACCTTTAGCAGACAGGATAAAGCTTAAGGAAGCCATCAAACACCTTAAAGCGCGTCGTGAAGCTGGCAAGAATGGTTTATGTTTGGTGGGTTTTCGGGTGGTTAGCCGACGGTGCAGTTCCGCCCTACCAGAGCCCATTCTCGTAGCACACGACCCGGGGCTCTCCATACCAAACGTTTTCACATAGTTCTTAGTAATGCGCGTAGCCTGCGAAACAAGATATGTGAAGTAGGGGCCCTAATAGACCACTTCCCTCCTGATATACTCGAGTTCACTGAAACCTGGTTGTCTTCTGATGCCCTGGACAGTGTAGTATACGTTCCGGGCTACGCAATACTGAGAGCTGACCGCCCATCTGATCCCCACGGAGGTGGAGTCGCCTTTTATATCAGATGTGGTATAAACATTTCAAAAACACATTACCTCAGCTGATAAAACTGTTGAAGCTCTTGCAGTCGAAGTCTGTAACGAACCAACGCAATTTAATATTGTGCTGCTGTATAGGAGCCCTGATAGCGCTTCTAGGAGTTTCATCGATTTCATCCTCACTCACTCTGCGAACAGATGCTTGATAATGGGGGACTACAACTTCCCTGAAGTAAATTGGCATGACCTATCTTATGAGGCAGCGACAACTGGGTTGGCTCTCGAGCTTGTTGACTTGACACTGGAAGTACCCTTACACCAATTTGTCGATCGACCCACCAGGTACATGGTGGGTCACGCTCCTTCTCTGTTGGACCTAGTTTTCGGAAAGTCGGTTGACTTTATGAATGACTTTGAGTTCGGTCTTTCTTTGGGAGCCAGCGACCACAGGGGTTTTTCATTCACTTGTGCTCTCATTAGAGACTCCGATTCTCTCAGGGTCAGGACTCCGAACAGATGACACGCCGACTTCCCGTCTATTAGAGCCAAGGCAGTAAGTTTCCCATGCATCATCTTGCCGGATGATGATATACAGACGCCTTGGGATACGTTTAAGTCTTTCCTCTTTAACATATCCCACCCCCACATCCCTCTTTCGGTAAATAAGAGTATCAAAGCGAACCCACCATGGTTGGACTCCGTCGCACACCAGCTAAGGAATAGACGGGCAAGGTGCTGGGGGATCAACCGAACAGTTCTCTCAGAATGTACTTTTCGGCGTTATCGTGAAGCTCGGAATGCTTGCAAGAGTCATTTACGAGCAACTAGACTTAGCTAAGTGATGGAGCTGGCTAACCCAGCCTCCACGAATCCCAAAAGATTCTTCGCGTACGTCAAAACTTGTAGTAACGTTGGCTCATCTATTTCAGTGTTATT